>OU426978.1:143723495-144160995 GCA_911387785.2 Aelia acuminata | reverse complement strand
GATGTATTAAATAGACAATCCTGACTAACAGAATCAACGCAGAGCAAAAACTGCTAATGATAGAAACTTGAAGTTCGGAATTTAGATTTTAAACGCGATGTAGGTAACCACTAAGAAAGGAATTTCAAAACTTAAACCCCTAAGGGGTTTAACTCTAACGGACACCTGTTTTTGCACTTCCAGGAAAAATATCTAATTTGGGCTCATTTTAAAGATGTTGGTTGATACGATGAGTTTAACTCTTAGGCCCTACGGGACGTCGAAAACCATGTTTTAAAGCCGAAAAATGAAGCGTTCACGACGAGTAAGCTATTTTTTGTTTCGGCGGTTTTAGTGAACTCTCTTCATTGCGCGTCTCCCTCTCTTCTGCCGAGCCGGCAGCCTCCCCCTCCAACATTCCACCTACCGAAAGTTCCGATTCTACTATATCTCCTTAACATCAGTTAACATATTATATTAAATCAATACCAAGATAATGATCACAGAATTGATTTTAAAGGCTCGCGGGCAAAGCCGCGACGGGGAATGCTAGTATGTTATATATGTGTTTTTCTGTTCAGTATACATATGTGTTTACATGTTTCAGAATATGCAAGTATGAATGTATGTACGTAAGTTCGTAAGTATGAATGTAATGTATGATATGTATTTATTGTGTAGTTACGGAACGCTATTGTTTTGTCTAATCTTTTCTATTTAACTTGACCATTTGCTTCTTATTGTTAGGTCTCATTATGCTTTGTTTTGTTTTACTTAAGTTTATATATTATTGTTTTAAAAATCAATTATCTGTGTAAACCTATAGCTAAATTACGTCTCATGTAATATGTGTCGTTGATGCTGCAGAGGTCTATGCACCGGTATCGCTGGAGGCGGCCCTCTGGAGTACCATCGGCGACACAACTAACACGTACATTGCATACAGAAATGTATGGTATGTACAGCATTCAAAATAAACTCCCTTCTGGCAGGGTGATTATTAGAAGGAGAATATTAATAAAAAAAAAAAAAACCTACACTTAGATAGAGGTTGTAATTTCAACATTATGAGGAATTCATTTAGTTTAATATAATGTAGTGTGAAATAACTAATGCACTCATTTTTCATTTAATTTTGACTTTTGACTTGGACCACTTTAATAATTATGGCTGCATATGTGCCTACGTAGAGTGAAGTATAAAAGAAAGTATCGTTTTTTCTTAAGAAAAATTCTTTACTTTGCCGAGGGAGAAAACTTATACCACATCGTAAAAATCTGAAGAAAACGACTATCATTTTTCCCTTTTTTTTTCGTGGCTTGGTTTAACATTTCCTTGTCTTTTTTCAATCAAGCTGTAAATAAAAATCTTAGACGAAAAATGGCCTTGACGATATTAAAAGTGGTCGGGAGGACAGGCTAGGCAAACTCGATTAGGGATTGGATCGCCTGTGCGTGCCCTATCTGCCGACACACGCGAGTTATGGTAATCGGCTGTTGTGCATTATCATATTGATGCTGAGAGGTAATATTGGCTCTCCACCGGTCTTCGGAGGCTCCTTACTTATTGGATATAATTAGATGACATCCGGCACGTGTTTATGGCTGACCTTAAATTTCAAACTTGGGCGAAACAGGAACAAAGAATATATCGTGGGTGTACTGCAAAATGAGACCAAGCCCAATCTCCTCCCTCTCCATTTTTCAATGAAAACTGCATTAAATCCTGATTTTTCATACTAATTGGAACCTTCTAAATGTGCTTATTCAAACTCAAAATACTTTGTTGCCTTGTAAACTTTTTGCAGCACTCCAACTATATGCTTTAGTGATCGAACAATATTCCTGCAAAAGATTGAACTTATAAATGATGAAATTTTTTTTATTTGGTAAGATCAGTCATCTTTTCTGGTTAGTGAATAAGTATTTAATATAACCATTCATTTGAAATGTAGTTATAATTTGCGTTAAATCCGTTTTAATCGTTCGGCAAATGGAATATCTTAATCGAATCTAATTACTGATTAAGTTGGTTTAAGAGCCGCAACAAGAAGCCAATATTGTTGTATTTTTGACAAAATTTCAACGCCTTGATAATGAAAACCTGAAAGCCCTTATTAACTGGGATGAAAGAAATATCGGTAATGAAGGTCTGATGAATAGTTAGACACAACACTTTTAGCTAATATTATTTTTAACCTTCCCTTGGGACTCTCGATACCCATCCTTCCCAATACTCTCCTCTATTACTGTGTTCCTCTTTCAACGTCTGCTTAGGGTTGAAGTAATTCGCTCACTGTTTATTGTAGGGTCTCTATGATGGTAGGTTATTCATTCGCAAACCCAAGGACCATTCTTTTCATAAAGTTTTGACCAAAATGGTTGGAAAGAGGTTTGAAACAAATAAAACGTTAACTGAAGCAATTCTATTGGGTTCGCATGCGCAAAGCTCCGCTGAGATTATGGGAGGACTAAAATTATGAACATTTGCCTTCATAGACTTATAAAAAATGTATCGTTATTTTATGTGTTTTGAATTTTCGTCATTTTTCCAGCCTGGTGTTATCAGAGGAGGTGACGTTAAGATAACAAAAAGAGAGTGCACATCTCAAATCTATTGTTTGAAAGATCTTTGTTCATCTTCATAGTCGAGGAAAAATGCACATAAGAAGTTTTGTGAGGTTACAATTTATGCCCTTTTATTTTAAAAAGACTAATACGATTTTATGTGTGTTGTTTATAACAAAAAAATAAAAGTCCATAATTTCGCGGTGTTTAGGCCACAGAAACCTTTTCTGGAAATTTTGTTGGAAAACATGGTTTTCCCATGCTGCACTGCACATTTTTCCAGCATACTGATGCAAAATTCATGAACAAAACCTTTTACTCGACCTTAAGTTATTAAAATTAGAAAAAGTTTAAGAAAGTTAAAACGTTTTTAATGTACCCCGTACTACAAGAAACTATGAAAAAATATTGCCAAAAATGACATATTTAGGTAAGTAAGCACTTTCAAAATATATGTTAAATATGGCAAATAGAAGAAGGAGGAGGATTTGTTTCAAAAGTAATTTTATTTCACAGAAAAGCTCCTGCAGTATGTATTGCTTTTTTATTTGTAATTCTACGTAAGAGTGAGACAATTTTATAATTTGTTTTACACACAATTCTGTGTAAAAAAAAAACAACATAATTCTGTGCTCTAAAACTTTATTACATTTTTCATTTGGAGTATACCTTTTCGAATTTCAGGCATTCCAACACTAGCGTAATTAATTCTTACGCCACAATGGTAAAAATTGCTCATCTTTGATAATCTATTTTGACCAAGTGGTTGGACCTATTTCAACTTTAAGTATGTCAATATGTCGATGCGCAATTTGAAGGTCTTCTATTTTAAAACGAATTCTATTTTGTTTCAGTGTTTTCGATTTTAGCCAAAAACATTAAAACGTCCAAAAATGGTTGAGTTAGGCCACAGAAACCACTTCACAAAGAAATGTTTGTAGTTGGAAAAATCTTTTTTTCCATGCATGCCTGGTTAAGAAACAAAATTTATTATCCGATATTTGGCCAGGTGAAAGGTGTATTTACCCCGAAATGTCAAGGAAGTTCTAGGATTTCGGGTAATGTCGCCATGCATTACGCAAATTTGTAATAAGAGAAGAGATGTAATCAAGATGAATAAATGACTATTAATATGAAATAAAATATATTTTTTGCTTGGGGTCTGTGATGAAAATCCTTATATGGAAATATTTAACAATACTTTACTGGAATGATTATTGAAATTGTATAACTGGTCCTATAGTTCTTATACCGTTGCTTAAAGCTAATGAAATCTCGTAATAATTATTTATCCAGAAGGAGGTGGTCTGGTCGAGGAAGTGGTAGTGGTGGAGACTGGGGGGGGGGGGGGTGGCTCAGAAACCACCCAAAAAAGGGTAGAGCTCGGTGGTAACGACCCTGCGAGATAGGGCTTATCTTGGTACATAGCTTCCTCCGGGCCAACCTTCCGCGACCTCTTCGCAGGATAGATTAACCTTATCTGATCCTCCGAAATATACGTCGAAGGGCTTGCTCATCTTTCCTCCATGTCCGAAATCTGTTTGAAAATGAAATTAAATGTGTACCAAGAATTTCTATCATTTTGAAACTTTGAAATATAATTCTGCATTGATTATTACAACAAATATGGTTGTTTGTTTTTTTAGCGCAGTGAGAAAATGCTTCATTTCACCTGGATATATTATTATTTTGTAAAATTATAATTAAATCTTGGATGGACTCTACATTAGTGTGCCAAAACTAAGGTTTCCCTTATCGAAGAATGAAACTCCGTATATCCTTGCCTCCCCCCACCCCCAAGTCTCTATCTAGTTCTATACCCTACAACCACAACAAAAATTATTTCTATGATTTTATTTATTAGTATCGGTAATTAGTTTTAAAATGTGAATGATTACATAATGTATGCAGTTCATTAAAATTATTTAAACAAATATATAAAAACAAAAAGTGTTTGAAGCAATTATGTACAACATACTAGCTGTTCCATTGCACTTAAAATTTCTATTATTGGTTTTGAACTATTATAGGGATTCGAACCCCAAGTTTAAACTATGCTTTCATACGTGAAAGAGAACTTGAAATTTTGTTGTTGGAAAAAACAAAATTTAGAATAAAAAATTCAAAAACATACTGAACGAACAGATGCCAATTTAGACCTTAAATCATTAATGGAATTACATATAAGAAATAATGTCATCAATATCACATAGTCATATTTTGATATGACTATGTGGTATTGTTCTTATTATCCACTCGTTGTTACGAAGGGTAACAATTACAAAACTGGGGATATTTATTTTTACTGAGCATATGGAAGACTAGAAGTGGAAATATATTCAAATATATACGAACCCGTGGCAGCACAATGCTGGATCACGGCTGGGGGAGCAATGTTGACTAAACGCGGCGGGTCACAGGTGGCGAAGCGGTCAGAGGTCATCGGGACCTGACCAGTGGTCACCTTCCGCTTCCTGGTTCGCCCATCTGCCTCCTGGATAATGGAGTCACTCCTGCTCTGGCTGTCAATCTAGATCCGGAAGGGTGGCCTGTCGGGTTGGCACCTTGTAGTCGGGTCACTTCCTGCAGCTGATAACTCAATAGCAAAATGTCGTAACTCTATGGTTCGTACCGATAAAGCCGGCCGATTTTTCCTTCCCAGATCAGCAATAACGTTTCATTTATTAATAACCAAGATAAATGTTTAAACCATAGATATTGTTTATTATTACAATATTTCGATTACAAAATATCTGTATTTGGGACATACCTTTTCTTTGACCCTTGGTATGTAAAGATAATGACAGTCTTTAACTATTGATGTTGTTAAAGCCCTATTGAATTATTAGTTTATTTTCTCTAATTTCATTTCCCCGTTTAAAGCAGGCCCTTTTATTTGTTATGACTAGTATTTATTTATTCCTTTAATATGTATAATTTTTATAGGTTAAGATGTTTTTAGTTATGTATAATGTAAAATATATTGTAAATAGTATATTTTTATTTAAATGTGGTCAAAAGAACCATATGATGTTAATACCAGCTGTTGGAGTGAGTTTAGGAAAAACAAGTGAACAACGAACACGGCGATAGGCCGGTGTCATTAGTGTTTTGGTAGCTGCTCGGGGAACGACTCACCACTGTTACCAACCGTTCCCTCACCCACCTCATCTCAACTATAATACCATAGCCTGGAAAATTCTATTATATCGATGCATCTCCTGATGACAGCTAATGATATTTAAAGAAGGCGGATTTTCAGCTACACACTGATATAAGGTACCTTATATATACTCATCTGAATCTACAAGGATAGAAGAACCTCACCCTTTTTTGTCACATTAATGAACAGTTTTTTTATTCATTCTCTTTTGTACCTAACGTAAGATTTTTTAAAAGTTTGTTTATCCCTTTTTAATTTAATTCCTAGAAATTTAAGTTTATTTAATTTACTTTTTTTTCTTTACTTTCATAATTAAGTTATATTATAATTTTATGGGTTCAATGTTATTTTAAGTTTTTTTTCTTCCTCAATATATATTTATTTGTTAACATTTGGAAGGGCCTTTTACTTTTACCTTTATTGAATTTATTCCTACAGGCAAAAAGGCACCCACCACCTTACCCACCACACATTTTATACAGTCTACTTACTCGTCTTTTCTCGCTAGGAGGGAAGACTTAAAATCTCACCGGGGAAGTTTTGCGTTTCAATTGCGAAACGCCCCTGGCCCCAACAGATGTTGTGTATGTGCACAATCGAATAAATTAATTATACTCACAATAAGGTCGTAAGTTAAAGATGAACTGCGCACAACGCGTTATTGCATTATTTAATCATATTAAAGTAGATGAAGATATTTAAGATGTTGATGTTCTCGGATATCCCTGGGAACACAAATTTTTAACTCTTTGAAGGATGTAATCAGGTCCAACACTTCGCAAAGACGAAAATACATTTTTACAACGAGAGGCAAAGTTAATTTTACCACCTTTTTTTTCGCCACTCTTTCAAGAGTTTTACAGAAATATTTCAGTTCTTATGTTTTGAAATTAGAATCACCATTTCATAACACTGACATATTATGATGACTATATTAAAGGCAAAATAATCAAAAAGCAGAAAATAATGTCTTCTTCTTGAGCTTAAAACAATTTTCCTCTGAATATAATTCGTAGTTATTATAGTAATAATTTCTTATTCGAATTGCAGGTCGGCAAGAATAATGACAAAGCTATTATAAAAATTTTAAACACCAATATGCTGCAATTTTTAAGCAATGGAAGTCTGATAATTATATTAGTAATAATATTCACTACCTGTTTACAGTTCACTATCAATATGTAAATATTGTAACAATGAAAAATTAAATGAAATCTTTCTTTTGATCCATTTTAATATTGACCATATCCACTTGTGCCACTATTATTGCCCAATGGTGATATATACAATTTATAATGGAGTAAAATATTTTCAAGACACATTTTTAGTCTTTGCAAATAAATAATTAATACTGTACATGTTTGTATGTTTTGAAAAATAAGAATCCCGATTAAAAAAATAATTTTTAAAATAGATGTATAAATTGTGAATAAAATATATTTATGATTTCCGGGACGCCACGTGGTGGGCAGCCAGGAGTGGACAGACCCTCCCTCTTGCAGCTCCCCTCCTCAAAAATAAATAAAAATACAGGAGCAGCTGGCCGTGGTTAATCATATCTCGATGAAAACACGTTGGGTCACGCCCATCTGGTGACCAGGGGTCAGCCCGCCCAGTGTCCAAACATGTTTATGTTCCGGAGGGACATCTCTGCGGACAGCGGCTCTGAGATTTATGGCCAATTTATGGCGCTACCGGTTAGTGATCGTCTCATTACCCATGGATATGGCCATGTATTCATATAGCCTTTAGCCTCCTATCTCCCTCTATGTCGGCTCCATAAAAATTATGGAGGCCTTGCAAGTTATGGGGCGTAACGTGACAATCTCCAAGAAGGGGTGATGGTCACAAAAACCCTTTTGAATGAGGTTTCTAGGCGGTAGTCATGATATAAACTTGCCCGTTATTTCCACAGGAAGTTTTATATTTATAGTTAGCGTTATTCGGGTTAAAAAAAAAAAAAAAAAAATGCTATGTCCAATTTTTAAAACATTTCATGTACCCAATATGAACTAGATTTTTTTTAATTGCATTATGATAAAAGCTGCACATTTTTCATTTGTATTTTTAAAGCTACTTAACTACTTCGAAGGTTACGCAAATAACTTTATTACACTGTACGTTTTCTTTTCATTGTCTATATTTGTGACTAAAGTACAAAAGTGTAGCTAAAGGGGAGGAGAATTCCGAACAATAATTATGAATAGCCTTGTAACGATGTTTATCTTAATTTTTAAAAATAGTGTAATAGGCCAGTAACGGATCCAGGGGAGGAGCACGGAGGTGCCCCCCGAGAGTTTAAGACACTAATAAATTATTACTATTTCTATATAAAAAGCACTATGTTTAGTCATTTTTAAAGTCCACCATTAAATACAAACTATTAAAAATGGATGTTATTTGTTTTAACACTTAGTGGTAATCTGCAACAGCACCATGTACTAATACATATTTTAAATTTGGTCCTTTATTGCTCATGCAATGTAAAAAGAAAAAAGTGCGCTCCCCCCTCAGAACATTTCTGTACCCGCTAATGAAACAGGACACCCAGAAGTACATGGCTTTTGGAAAGAAAATTGTTGTCGCAGATCTTATATCCTTAATTGGATATATCTTCCTGCAAGATGCCCTGAAAGACTCATTAAGTTGTTCCACTTCGCGGTGAGGCGAAGACGTCTTGCGAAGCTAAAGGTACGTCCAAGTCCAGGCCATTACTCCGCTGCTACAAGGCACTCAGTCACCACCGATAGCTTTTCATTATCCCTAATGGAGAAACCTCGAGGTTTCCTCTACCTGGTCCCCTCCCCCTGCCATTTGCGAGGCCGGCAGGTGACTTCCTCATCGGTGTCACCGTATTGATAGGCTAACGAATTCCATTCAGGATCGGCGATGTAAATGGGGTGACTGTAATGAGAATGCAGAGGTTCGTGATAGCAGCTGAGCGCCAGGTAGCGCATCACGACCCTCAGAGGATTACGCCTCTCGCTCCACCTTGCCGTTTCCGATTCATATTAATGTATGCTAATATCTCTAATCCTTTTTATAATAATTTTATTTTGATTGCCCTAGGGGCTGCTCTTCCGGGTTCCCTTTGAAGCTGTGCACTATGAGTGTTTTGGTGCTGAGAACACAACGCACACTTGTATCGGATTTTTTTATTTTTAATTAATTAAAAAGAGTAATGAAAGTAATTATATTCAAGTGTTTCTAGTAGTTATTTTATTCATTTATAATCCTAATCTCTTAATTTAATTTATATATTTTATTTTTTTAGATATGTAACGAAAATAATGTAACGTTATTCCGTTAAACAAAAACATATGGTTCAAAAGTCCCTGACTCTTTGTTGGAACAAATTAACAGTTGGAGCGAACTGTTTGTGACAACGGTGTTCGAGAACCATCCACGCCGTTCCACAAAGTTCTTGATCATCTCCTTAGGACTATATATAGGAGCGATTGACTGTACAGTCTTAGGTTGTCTTGGTTGTGAGTGTTACAAAGTGGTTATTTTTGTAACCATTTCTAATCATTTCTGTTATAATTCGTATGGCATTGACAATTGTTATCTTCCTTTGAATAAATATTTTTTTACCCACAGAAATGTTACAATATATTATAGTTTATATTTTATCATCAGGTAATGAAGAGTTATTTTTCTTTTTGATAAACTGTTTTTAAGGTAATAAATTTTTTTCTGAATTTCAGATTTAAATGTTTTGTATATTACAAACGATAAACGGCCATTTTACTTAAACCAACTCAATTCTAATAAACATTTTCTACATCTACAGTTTGAAGTGGCTCTTAGCAGAGTTTAAAGCTTTAAATACCGGGAAACCCCATTTGATGAACGTGTATCAGTAACCTAATAATATAACTATCAGTAACCTAATATAGTATAATATAGTATAGTATAATATAGTATAATATAGTATAGTATAACTATCAGTAACCTAATAGTCATAATATAAGAATAAATCAAAACACACTACGTTATAGAGAGATATCTCTTTTCGCCATGTACACTAAATCAGGAACAAAATTCAACAGGTAACTTTGTTATTGATGGTCCAATTTTCATGACTATTTGTTTTCATTACACAGTGAATACACTGACCTTTCATTTTCGCATTTACAAAAATTCCATAACTTTTGAGTTATGTACAAATAATCTATTCTTTTCTTCATTGATCTTATTTTTTGACTATTTTAAATCGAATTTTATGAAGTATTAAGAAAGATAATGCTTATCACAAAAATCACCTTTTAAAAATATTGAATAAGATAAATGCAGTTTAAGTAGGGTGTTTTTCTTATAAATATTTAAAAATTCTAAAATGAAAAAAATATTTACAACAATGGAACGACTTACCTACCTTGATATTTTAATACATTTTTATTAAAAAAAAAAGACTGGTTGATGGTTGTCAATATTACAAAAAAAATAAATAATAATTATGATGTTATTGACACCATACAGTCATTCACCTGTCTTGAGTTAAAGGGTTACTGAAACTTTTAATAGAAATAAAAAAACTTAAAACTTTATTGTTTTGGTAATTATTTTAACTCAAGGCTGTGCAGTGTAGAAATAACTACTTGATTTATCAAGTTTGTTCAAAACTAAATATATTTTTCCACCCTTTTCTAAAATTCAAATATGATGTATCTTAAATTGTATTAATGGAGACAGAGAGCTTGTTTTGTGACTGCTTAGTACCTCATCTTATATCTAATGAATTTAGCTGAAATATACGTTCCAGTATGATACGAGAAAATATAAGGTTAGATAAGGGATTTCTAACCCGATTTTCAAGAAAAATATTTATTTTTTAACAGACAGTTTTATTTAGAACTTGCAATGATTGATAAATGAGAAGCTAATGAAATTATATATTTACATTTTTTCTCGTACTTTGATAGTTACATAGTCATTATGAGACTTTTTTTCCCTTTTTCTTATCCTGTCAACTAAAGAAAAACTATCTGTTATTAAGTAACTGATCTTATCAACATCCTAATTACCGAGATGCCCAACGCGTTCTTTTTTATTTTCACTCACCTATATATGAAATATATAGTAAGTGTTATTTTCACTTACCTATATATGAAATATATAGTAAGTGGAAGTATTGCGATCGTGAAAAATTTCGACTTCCGGTTTTCAACGGAAATACACGTTTTGGGGTCCCCGGAGTCCAAATGACCAAGTCCCGCGAAATGGTCTGTGTGTGTGTGTGTGAACAGACTAGCTCAAAAACTATAAACCGTGCGAACCTGAAATTTGGTATTTCGTTTAGGTATATGCCCGCGATGTGACAGCAAAAATTTCATCAAAATTGCTCGAAGGGAGGGGGTACTTTATTTAATAACTTTTTACGTTTTTTTCGATTTTCTCAAAAACGGCTCTAACGATTTTGATTAAACTGAGTATTTGATGTATTAATATGCCTGAGATATGACTGTAAAAATTGATTAACCGGAGGGGGGACTTTACTCAATAAATTTCGTATCATTTTCACGTGTTTTTTTTATTTACTCTAAAACTGCTTTAACGATTTTGATCAAACTGGGTATTTGATGTATGTATATGCCTGAGATATGACTGTAAAAATTTCATCAAAATTGATTAACCGGAGGGGGGACTTTACTTAATAAATTTCGTATCATTTTCACGTGTTTTTTTTATTTACTCAAAAACTGCTTTAACGATTTTGATTAAACTGAGTATTTGATGTATTAATATGCCTGAGATATGACTGTAAAAATTGATTAACCGGAGGGGGGACTTTACTTAATAAATTTCGTATCATTTTCACGTGTTTTTTTTATTTACTCAAAAACTGCTTTAACGATTTTGATCAAACTGGGTATTTGATGTATGTATATGCCTGAGATATGACTGTAAAAATTTCATCAAAATTGATTAACCGGAAGGGGGACTTTACTTAATAAATTTCGTATCATTTTCACGTGTTTTTTTTATTTACTCAAAAACTGCTTTAACGATTTTGATTAAACTGAGTATTTGATGTATTAATATGCCTGAGATATGACTGTAAAAATTGATTAACCGGAGGGGGGACTTTACTTAATAAATTTCGTATCATTTTCACGTGTTTTTTTTATTTACTCAAAAACTGCTTTAACGATTTTGATCAAACTGGGTATTTGATGTATGTATATGCCTGAGATATGACTGTAAAAATTTCATCAAAATTGATTAACCGGAGGGGGGACTTTACTTAATAAATTTCGTATCATTTTCACGTGTTTTTTTTATTTACTCAAAAACTGCTTTAACGATTTTGATCAAACTTGGTATTTGATGTATGTATATGCCTGAGATATGACTGTAAAAATTTCATCAAAATTGATTAACCGGAGGGGGGACTTTACTTAATAAATTTCATATCATTTTCACGTGTTTTTTTTATTTACTCAAAAACTGCTTTAACGATTTTGATCAAACTGGGTATTTGATATATGTATATGCCTGAGATATGACTGTAAAAATTTCATCAAAATTGATTAACCGGAGGGGGGACTTTACTTAATAAATTTCGTATCATTTTCACGTGTTTTTTTTATTTACTCAAAAACTGCTTTAACGATTTTGATCAAACTGGGTATTTGATGTATATATATGTGGAAGATATGATATCCCGCATTTCATCAAAATTGCTTAAACGGAGGGGACACTTTATTTTTTAACTATTTTTGCAATTTTTCATTCGTCATGTTTAATTAAAATTAGGTGTTCTTTAATATCAGGTAAGCTTTATCATTATTAAAATGTTCTGGGGGGGGGGGGGGGGGCTTAAATGGGATAGGGGCCTTTTTTGTTTGTTTGTTTTTGTTTCCGATGAAGTATCTTTGTTTTTGTTTTAATGGAGAAATAAACTGTCTCTCGTTACGCCTAAGAATAAAAAATGGCTAAATATGAGATATAATAAAAACCAAGTAAACATATAGAGGAGAACAAAAGAAAAATATTCAGTCAACTCATAAAACACGTTGAGCCCACGCATGACGCTTTTAATGACAGACCATTGTTCATAATTAACGCCCTTCTGTTCATTTAATGGAAATGATTTGTTTCAAGGGAAATAAATGAAATATTCAACAAGTACATAGAGAATTATAAAATCAGTCGACTTGGAGTATTATGCTTGCATTGCCGATTTATCTCAAGTAAAAACTTTTATTTAATAATAAAAGAAATTAGGGTTTGTTATAGAGCAAATGAAAACAAAAATAAGAAATGAATGTGGAAAAATGTGTAACTGAGTGAGAAGTGGCATTACCACAACGCATTAATTTCTAATCTAAGTTGGTAAGTGAAAGTTGTGTGTTGCGCGCACGCACCAGATTTTTTTTACAGATTCGCTTCCTGTTTTGTTGGTTCATTCAGAAATTTGGCTGTCAATAACATTGGGAATACATGCGTACTTTCATCGGTTACTCTCAGGTATTCATGAAGTACCTTCACCCTTGTTTCGAAATACTCTTCGCTGGGAGCGGCGGAGAAGACAGCATGGAGGAGTACGCTCCAGTTGCTTTGTTGTGACTGAGCCGGAAGAGGCCAGGTGGGCTGCCTGGGTGGCCCGGTGGCCCTAAGTGTATTTTTATTTCCTGTCCGAGCTCTCAACGGACCGCTATCCCCTCTTCATTGTCGCTCGCCCCACTTCTATTTTTTTTTTATTCTACTTTTTTATTTCGGATACATAAAGTGCATCTGGGCCCTCCTCCATTTTGTACGTGCTCTATATAGCCGAGGGGTGACCGGTCAGCGAGGGAGAAGAATGGACTTTGATTACTTTCAATGCTCAATTGACTGAAGGAGTTGGATGAAAACTGATCCTACATTAAATATAGATAGAAGAATTAGAAATTATTAATTAATTTGTTTTTAAAAAAATGTTAATATGTTATCAGCATGCTGTATGACGAGTAATCTAGTCATATTATGACTAGCAGTCCTATACAGTATGGCAGCATTACTTTATAATTTTTTAATGAAGCATTTCTATTATTTATTATTTATATTTATTTTATTATTTATTTATTATAATTCCGGAGTGGACTTTATTAAGCAGGAATGAAGTCGGAAATAGTAAAAAAGTAATGAATTCCGGATGTGTTCATAGTTCTTAGGGAAGATGCTTGCTATTGTCAATAAAAATTGGAAAATCCAAGAATAAGGAGTGTGTGCAGATAGATGTAACCGGAGGAACCCGCCCCCTATAACCCATTTTTTTTTTTTCCAAATTCCCTTAATAAATTTATTTTGTAATAACCCATTGGAGACTCTTTCTACCTGATCATACCTGAAAGGCTACCTTATTAAACGGGAATAGGCTAGGAAGTTGTTTAAAAATTGCAGTAATCAGTATGGACTATTGTAGCTCAGAGAGGACATGATAAAACAGAAATTAAATCTGAAAAATGTATTTTAAGCGTAATCAAAGCTCGAGGTGAAGATGCACACTATTAGCGATAAAAATTGCTGAATCCAAAAAGGGGTAGGAGAGGACTGGAGCTTAAATTAATTATTATTAATATTATTTTTTAATATCATTATTATTATACTCTACGTATTTATATAAACATACTAGCTAGTGTGCCCGGCTTCGCTTCGGTAGTTGTGTGGCAGTTTCAATAACAGAAAAACTTTAAAATTAAAGGAAATATAGAACAAAATTAGCACTTTCTTGAAAATTTTAACATTGTCTCAATATTAAGATTCGAGGTCTGCAGTGTCCGCCCAAATAAGGAACCCTACTATAGGGTGTTGAAAATGGTGAATGAACAATTAATTTTGCTGCAACTTTGTCGAGTCATGCATCGTTTTTGATAGTTTCTGTGATTCTGAATCGTATAAGCCCATTCCAAGCAGTCAGCAGATAATAAGTTATTAGATTATTAGTTTAAAAAACTATATTTGGAGTTCAACTTAAGGGCCGGCTACTGTGATGGTCCCATTAGATCCAGAAGTTTAGAAAATACCGAAGATTCATAGAAACTTTTTTGTAAGACCTTTCATCCAGTTCAACCTCCCTTAATATATAATTATTTTCGCTTGATTTTTTAGTAATTTAAAAAGAACAGTTGACAAAATATATAACCTTTACAAATATAACGGAATGAATGAACAATAAATATTGAGTGAAACACACCCTAGCGCTTCCTGGTGGTCTGCAGCTCGAACTAAATTTTTCATTCATAAACTTGTATGTCATTCTCAGGTAGGCTAATTACATGTTGCGAGAGGCTTAAAATTCCAGTCCTTTTCTCTTCAATTTCATACCCTAAAGAGAAAAACGGAAACCTTCTTCTCCGTTAGGGGTTGTATAGCAGCACACTGACATAACTTTATTAAACGTACGTTGAGTGGTTTTTGAGCCTTATCGGCACGCAAATTGTATACTTTGCTTTATAATATATATTGATATTGATTGATTTATTATATATACCTACTATTTTTATTTTATTTTTTTTTTTTTTGAGGAACAGAGATGTGACAAATAAAGTATTTGTACCAGGTGTATAAATATGAAACCGGAATTTTTCAAATAGCAAATAAGAGTTGATTGTGTAAAAATGATACATACTTTTTTATTCGAAGTACTGTCCTTCGCTATCTAAGCATTTTCCCCACCATTCAGGCAATTTGTGGGTTCCCCGCCAAAATAATGCTTCCTCTTCTGAGTCAAACCAATCACTTAACCAATTTTGTACATTTTCATAAGAAGTGAAACACTGCTCAGCTAGTGCGTGTCCCATCGATGCAAATAGGTGGTAATCGGATGGGGCCAAATCTGGTGAATAAGCCGCATGCGGAAGAATTTACCTACCAAACACTTGGATCGTTTCCTTGGTCGTTTAGCCGAATGTGATGGGGTATTGTCATGGAGCAAGATCACTTTGTGTGTCCTTTCTTGATATTTGGGACTTTTTGGCGCAAATTTTTATTCAAATTTATCATCTGTCGTAGGTTGCGTTCCGTATTAACAGTTTCCCCAGGTTTCAGCAGCTCATAGTAGGCAACACCCATCTGATCACACCAGACACAGAGCATTTTCTTCCTCCCCAAGCGATGCCGATGGTTCACCAGGAGTTACCCAGGATTTTTTACGCTTAGGATTCTCGAAGTAAATTCACTTTTCATCACCAGTCACAATTTGATGAAGAAATGACTTTTTTTCTGTACCTGGTGAGCAGCATTTGCCATGAGGTTTTTCGAGCTTCCTGCTGCCTGTCATTCAGTTGGTGAGGTACCCATTTTCCGACCTTCTGGATCTTTTCCATGCCTTTTAAACAAATGGAGACGGTGTCACGTGTGATAATTGTCTAACAAACGCTTCCGAATCAGCATTTTCAAAGTTTTTTTTTTGTGGTTTTGCACGCTTTGTTTCTTTTATCGAAATCCATCTTTAAATTTTTTGAACCAATCGAAACATTGAGATTTGCCTAGGGTATGCTAACCGTAAGCTTCAACAAGCATCCTATGTGATAATGCTCCAATTTTTTTCAGAAGGAAACGGAAAATAAATGCTGTCCGCAAATCTTGATTTGTTGGCACAAAAGTCGACATGTTCAACGCCACTAAAAACACGTTTATAGAATGAAACTGATGTTGGTATCAATTGGATCTCTTTATTACATGTAGGCAAAAGCAGATAACACCACTGACGGATTAGTTAGAAGATTATATTGACTGCTAACTCCTATCATTGTCGAATTCCGGTTTCATATTTACACACCTGGTAAAATATTGGTTTGTATTTCAAGTAAAATTATAATTTGTTAAAAAATAATGGGAGTAACCTATAGGTTCGGTTGATGTGTACCATTTTAGAACATGATTTGCAAGACAGTCCCCTCAAATTACATTCGGACACACTCTGAAAGTTATGGACTTTCATGTAAATGTGCGATCAATAATAATATGACATGTAATATGATGGATAATGTATTACTGTTGTGATGGACGCGTGGAGAAGGAAGTATTTTTTCCCACCCGACTTCTCCCCAGTCGGAAAAAGTTTTAAAGTTATTACGTAAGCTCCGCGATGTTTGGTTAAAAACAGTCTTTTAATGGAATGAAATAATAAATTTATGGTTAGAGGGGGGGAGGTCCAATTCCTTGCTCCTGCCCTCCCCCACCCCTCGCGGCCCTAGGGAAATTTAATAAATGTGTTTTCTGATATAAATATACTTGGCTCGGGGCACTCTGGTAGCCCCATATCACCCCCCCCCTCTTCCTCGGATATTCCATATTTATAGCTTTTAATACATAGTGCTCCTGGGGGATACGTTTTTTTAAATTTAAGTAAGGGGTATGTGTATATACATCTAAACGTAGTAAAAAATATTTTAACATTACTCAAAGAAAATAAATTGAGTTAATTCCAGATCAGCTATTAATTTGAATACTTCGCCTAAAATTTTTCTTAGTACATATCTACACCAAGAACAATTAAGTTTTAATTGACTGGTGCTTATGACATTCCTGTAAAACGGAATTTATCATTCTTATAAAACAAGTTGTAATTTCACTTACCTCTTTTTAATTTTATGTTTACTGATTGTGCCTACTACTGTTTTTTAATATACTTCATATAAAATGAAAGGTATTTTTTTTTTTTTTTTAAATGATATTTATGCATAAGAAGTGTACGTATAAATAAAACCAGAATTGATACATTTTATGAAAGAACCGAAAAATATAGCACCTCATATCTTTAAAATACTTTTTCTTATACCTTAGAGCAGTTTTAACTTTTCAAACCAATCCATGGAGATGTAATAATTATTTTACACATACCTTTGAAATATAAACACAAGCTTTTGACGATCCATGCCTGAATTTTATTTCATCTATAGTTCTTAGTTTGGCACTGGGATCAGGTACAAATCTAGTAATCAAATTAACTAAAGCTATATCCTGTAAGGTACATATGATAACGAGAGGATGTTTATAATTTATGCGTATCATTATATTATTTTATTTTATTTTATTGAGATTACATATTTAATGTTCATATAATGTCTTTCTTAGGGGAAAAAAATTATATAACAACTCTTTTTAGCTTATTGGATGTGAAATACAATTTCGCTTGAAATATAAACCAATAGCCGGGCATTGTCTAGGTCCATTCCTTTCCATTCAAAACTAAGCATATAATCCAATCATAAATATTCGATTATGCTTAATGCTCTAAGAAATGCTAAATAGAATAAAAATTAAATAAGGATAAATAAGGTTATTCGCTAAAGAGTAAAGAAAAAAAAAAGAGATACAGAAAAAAAGTGCTACTTAGATCATTTGCAGACTATTTATTTGATATTATTTAACTTTTAGTTATGAACGTTTCCTACTAAATTGGTAGCTACTTGGTGTATGTGACCATAAAGATTTAACACCATATTTTGATGGATTGTGTATTATATGTAAGTTACTGCGATAAATAAATTTTAAAAGAGCTAAAATGTAAAGGGTATTGATAACATATTATTGTTAAATTTCTATCCTTCATAATGGTGCTAAAGTTTTAATTAATAAAAAAATCAGCAGCTAATTCAAACTGTGGTTTAAAAAAAAACTGTAGTTTTTTTTTATCGTAAATCTATTTCCAGTTTATAATTTTTTTTTCAAAACTGTTTAATCTTAGTGTAATTTATTAGTTATTTCTGTTTATTATATCGTTTTTCATTCAAATTTAATTGAAAATAACACGATAACATTTCACTTTATGTTTTTGCCGTTAATTTTTAAATTGAAATTTCAGATTTATGTATACAATCCATTACCTACCTACTACCGATACAATGCAAATGTTTTAAATAGGAATTTTTTGTTTTAAATTAAAATTAAAATATTCTATTTATTCTTTATATTCTCTTTCTATTCTCATTAACCTTTTCATATTCATATTTGACTCAAATATTATATACATATATGTTGTTCCCTGGCGGTTTTTTCGGTTCGTTAATAACTTTTTATTCCTCAGTTAAACTGTTCATACGATTTATAAAATAAATCCACCAAGATAAAATTACGGACTTATAACAACAATAAAAAAATTCTCCAGTGATAAAAAAAAATAGGAATTTTTAATCAATTAAATAAAAATACTCTTCAGTTGTGCAAGAAGAACCTACACTATAATGAATTGAATATCTTATTATTATCACTATATTCATTATCACTGTATTAATTAGCTCAGTTGATTTGTAGCCATTAACTTTTGTTTATAATTTGCCTCCCAACTCTATTACTTAATTTACAGAAAATTTTGCTCGTTTCGCCAACATCGAGTGCTCCTGGAAGTAAAATTTCATGTATTTTACTGGAAAAGCCTGTACCTTGGCTCTAGTGTAATTAAGACGAGAGAGGGACGGAAGGTCTGAGCTGGAGAGAGTCCTGGAAAATCAATAGAGATGGAGGGTGACCGCCATGATGTGGTCAAGGGCCTTCTGCGCACACACCCCCACACATCGCCATTTTCGTTCTGTCCCCACCCAAACATATAGGGCCCCTATTGTTTCTGAGGGCGTCTCAAACAGAATCACCCGGGAAATTATTTCAACTTTTCTTCTCCGCGGGTTCGTCATCAAACATCCGACATCACATTTTTTCATTCATAAATTCATATCTAATCCTTAATTATGGTCGAATTAAACACCAATTTGAAGTTTTCCAGACCACATTATATTAGTATTATGTTAAATTTATTGATATCTTCTTATAAATCCTAAATTCTATTCTGTTTTTATTTGAAGAGTAAATGCATAAGAATTTTATATTATTTTGGCGAATATATACATTTCCATGAATGCCTCACCACATTTTTATTTTTAGATTCGAGGAGGAAAATCAATCCTTGCTAATAATTTACTTATTATATAAATGCTATTGGTTTTTACTGAAGAAAAATTCCCATAATGGTAACAACTCGACCCTGCTATTTAGAATATCACTCTACTACTAGCTAATTTAACTAATAATAATACTAATAGCTAACAATTTAAGAATAATATAACTCTATAAAACTGTTTGTATTTCTTTCGTACTCGAAGTTTTCGATTGGATTTGAATCACAACTATAGGATATTCATTGATTAAGGAATTAACAACAATATTCTCTAATCAGCAAGGTTTATTCTTTATCTTGGCGATGTGTATAGATTTTTAGCACATGTATGGTATATATATAAGTATAACAGACAAATGCTTTACTTACTTTTTATTGTATGAGTGATTTGCCTATAATTTTATAAGATCACATCTTACACACTTACTACATAGCATTTCAAAAATAAATGAGGGACAGTCATTAAAATAAATAAAAAACAGAGTAGGTGCCATTACTGTTTATTAGTCATCCAGGCTGACTTCATTATAAAACATCACTGTTCACATTTTCAATTACTGATAACGTTCAAGCAGTCGCTAGGATTTCCTATCCCAAGTTTCCTACCCAAGTTTCTGTGGGAGAAACTTGAGTTTGGGATCCTTGTTTTTTTGCTATAATAATATTATTTTTTTCTCATTCACAAAAGCAATTAAAGAAAGAACATCATAATCATCTTGTGGCGGGATGGCCGAGTGGGCAAATTTCGCCCTGACAACATATAATTGGGAACCCCAAGATAGCAAGTTTAAAACCTGGAGCCAGGGGAAATTTAATAATACACGGCATCAATCCCCCACCCTCTCCCCTGGCCAGGGAAACCCCGTATAGCCTACACGGCGAGGAAGGGGAAGACCAAAAAGAAAAATCAGAATCACACAATTAATATACACATTAATTAATATTGAAATAAACATTATAATCTAACTTAGGTAAACATTTTATATACTTAGTACCTAAGAATAATTATTTTGTCTATTTCCTTTTAATATTCAGAATTTCTATTCATCCGTCACTTTAAAATGTCATACAAAGGAACTTTTTTATCACAATTTGTTGATACATGAGCTTTTCAGTCGATAGAATGGCTAACTCCGATTTCAACATTTTTCAGGAAAACACTGTTAATAATATATCTCTTTAGATAATCCTTATCTTTTATTTTGTAAAAATGTTACAGAAATATTGAAATATAACATTACTAAAATATGTATACAAAATAAAAAGGTACGAAATCTTCCAAAAGAAATATTAAAAGAGCTTTCTTGAAAAATTTTGATAATGGAGTAAGCCATTCTGTCAACTGAAAGGCTCATGTAATATTTCTCATCGGTAAACAGTTTATTCTATTAAACAGTTCAATCTATATTTTAACTATGTATTCACGAAATATTTAATCACTGACAGATAGTTATACATGAAACAGTCTTGTAGAGATCCGAGAGGAATGAAGGATGTGATGGCCATTTTGGGGAAAATTGAATTTTACATTCGTAAAAATAAATATAAATTTAAAACTTGAGAACGGCGGCTCCTAGGCATGGATTGTATTTAACAGGTAATGTGACCGTGATTTTATCGAACTTCTATCCCGTCCTTTTCATTTTAAAAGGGTTTGATTAGTCTTAATTAATCCCAGCTGTCGACTTCCGTTCGCTTCGCTCGCTCAAAAGGGATAAATAAATAAATCCAAGAGGTCCTTTTCAGATAAGATCGGGGTCACCCTAAACGCTGCCGACCTGTAACCGCTCTTCCCAAGTTCTACCAATTACTTTATATGTATTTTTGCCTAGGACCCTTGGGAGTCCTCAATATTGAAAGGTACGTTCATATAAATAAAAGTTTAACTATAATTTCGGATTGATGTTCAGTGGTATTAATTCTTTTAGAATGTAAAACGTTTAAAAAAAATATTGTTATTTTTGTTATGAGGAATGTACTCGACTGCCCTGTCAACTAGAAAAGCATTAACTCAGAAATTGTGAAATAATGGTATCGTTGGTTCTTGGTGGTTACAGAATTCTTGGTGATATTTTCCACAGAAAAGCACTAAAAAGTCTAAATGGAAAGCTTTAACTAAACAAACTGTTCTGCATTTATATGGAAGAGCATCTAATGTAAAATTTTGCAACGATTCCAACGATACCATTACCTCAATTTTTTATTTACTGTTTTTCTTCTTGGCAGGGCAGTATAGATCTTTGATTTAAATCTTGATACAGTAGTTGCCGCTTAATTCGTCGTCGGATAATCCATTTTTCGGATATCCCGTTGAAAAATTATTGAACGGACCCAAATGGTCCTTTACAATACATCGGATAACCCTTAGTTGTCTTCCGTTCTATCCGTTGTGTATCACAAATATGTAGCTACCGACATTTTTTTTCTTCTAACTTTTTCTTATTTCCTGGAATCCAGATTTTGTTCGGTTTAGGAATACTATAGAAGAAATAATCCAGTTTATCATTTCATCGTATGACCATTTCATCCTATGAATCGAGTAGGTAGAAATCCTATCCATTTTTTAATTTTTTGACGTGGCTTACGTGGAATTTGATCGAATTGTTAGGAGAGGGAACTTTTTTATTTTTCACTTCATATCAGTTCGGGAACATATTTTTTTGTGTCAAGTTCGTCATGTCCTGCCGTAAAAGAGAGGATAGTTCGGTATAGCGGAAACATTTAGTATGATAAATTACCGAATATTACAAAAAAAAAAAAAAAAAAATGCTGCATTAAAATTAGTAATCCCGGTTTCAACAAACTTGCCGATCTACGATATAAATAGATATCATCTTAGTATTTAGCCTGATATCTACTTATGACGAATTAAATATGCTTGAACAAATAAGAGAATGTTCATTTAAAATTTTGTCCTCAATTCCTCATTTTTCGTTTAATCCGTTTTTCGGTTAATTCTCTGAATTTTATATTGGCCCGATTGAACAGAATAAGCGACAACTACTGTATAACTTTTAAATGTACTAACAGAACCATCCGATTCCCAAACAGTCTTAACTCGTTGGAACGCCAAACCTTTATAACCTCCTTAGATATTGTTTGCCTTCTGGAATCTCCAGATTTTTTCTTAGTGACATATGAATCAATGAATTAATTAAAGTAGCGTTTGGGTCTAAATTATGGAAAAGTAGTTAACGATAGTTCATTGATTTACTTTAACACATAATAGTTCCGTTTTCTTCAGACATCGGTATATAAATTGATTATGTATGAATGCAGAATCTATTTGTGAGAAAGGAAAGCCGACAAGGAAAAAACTGAGGTAGTGGATTAAAGAAAAATTAGTATTCCGAGTGAAGGATGTAAATTGGGTTATCAAGACGAGTCAGTTATTAAAGCTATAAAGAGGATCTGAGTGGAGCGGTTAATTATACCAACTCAGCTTTAAACAGGGCTCTTCTTTTTCCATTTAATATTTCCCTCTCAATGCCCCGCCATCCATTCAGCTTCCTCGGGAATTTTAAAGAGCAATTTGCCCCCGACCTACCCTTACTCCTGCGGGGGATGACGGCGTCCTCGTAATTTACGATGAAAAAGAAAGTCTGCGGGTGTTAGGAGGGGGGTGTTGAGAGGGAAAACTTTTAAGTAGGTCTAAATTACTGTCAGTTTTTCCTCCTCTTTATCAGATTTACTCACTTCGTCTTCAACTCCTCCATTCATCTTTATTAGAAAATTTATAGGGTTCTTTGAACCCGTTCAGCAGTTGTTTGTAAACATTGCGTCACGAGTTTTTCGTATTACTTAAATTTGCATAAATTATACTTCATGATGATATTTACATATTTAAAAATCAAATTATTTAAAAATTGATCACTTATAACTTGTAGGGTTTATTTATATTTTTTGATGTCCTTCATAATCAACATTAAACAGTGCAGTTAATTAATCATTGCTTTGCCAGTTAAGTGAACAATATGCACTGAATTCGTACGCATTTGATCAAAACTTGTTTATCAGAATAAAGGGAACAAAAACTTATCTAATGGGTTCTTTCCGTGTTGACCATGCTTCGCTTAGCCAAAACCAAGATTTGAATTTAACTAACCACCAGTAATCCATACTTTTTTATGAATCATTTGTTGGTAAACTACATCCACAGTTGCATACGGTTAATTATAGTATATTTAGAGGAGTTATTCACCCAAAATTAATTTTTTTTCATGTCTTTCGTGTGTTACAAAAAGTTTTATTTTACAAGATACTACTAACTGCTTCCTTAATTTTTATTCTTAAATCCCTAAAGGTATTATTGAGATCATTAGAAGCCTATAATTATCCATCTCATATCCATATTAAATAAAGCACGTAGCGATATATTCATTTCTTTGTCACCAAACATAATTTTTTACTCGTAACTACGTCTCAAGTATGTTATTTAAACATCCACTAATGCACGGCCTGTTTATCCCATGTACCTAAGCTTACTCAATAAAGTAACATATAAACGAATTCCACATTACATAATCATTTGTATTTAAAGAATTGGCAAAGAAATGAGATTTTCTACAAAAACTCAGAAACTAAAAACAAAAACGGAACCCCCAAGCAATAGGAGATTCAGGCTTAAGGATAAATTAATTAATTTAAAATTACTTCAATATGAAATTGATGAATATATTTTTCTTTATCTTATTCGGCTTCGTGTTATTTCAATTCCAGTACATTTTTTTTTTATATTTGGAATAAATGAAAAATTATTAAATTTGTTTTTTTAAAAACCTCTTTAATCTACATATATTATTCTTTTGTAAAAATAGTGGAATGAAGTTCGGTTTCAAAATGTTTGTTGACTTTCCAAGAAATGTTTTTGCTGAGAAAAAAAAATTGAATTTTGATGACTTTTTTGAAAATGATTCGATTTTTTTAAACCCCGAAATTTTTACGATATTTTTACCTCATTTTTCGTTACATAACTAAGAAAAAAATATACACATGCGTTTAAAAATGTTTTTAAATAAAGATGGGGTGCGAAGCGGATGGTATATCCCCCAACGCCGGCGCGAGCCAAGGAACCTCTATTCTCTATCTCAAAAGGGGTGAAAATAGAAGTCCCTTATCTTTGGGGCATAAATTGGGGGCTGATAGGAAATTACGGGGGGGCGGGGATACAATGTTCTGGGGGTGGCACAATGCCTCCGACAATGGCGTGGTCCAAGACAAAGGAAACTTGGGAGCGGCCGAGATTAGAGGGGCCTTATACCGGCTAATGAGCGAGTTTTACATTGTTTATACACGAGCATCTCCTCAAGCAGCCCCTGTGTACCATCGGATATAACGCCATAAATAGCCAAGGCCTCTCAGTGTACTCTTCAAGGAGGAAAGTATTTGTTTCTCGAACAGATTGCAGAAGTCTAACAGCTGAGGAAACCTCAAGATTTAGCGGGCGAATGATGATTGGACCAGTAACCTAAAAAAAAGAAGATGAAACATTAAAATAGTATATCAAACTTATCCGACATGTATGAAGTATATATATTAAACATTAATGTATTCTATTAAAAATATCCTAGCTGTACGTATAAAGACCAAATAGTTTGGGAAAAATTGTTTAAAGACAAAAAGGTAGCTGAAAAAGTAAGTTTTGTTGAAATGGGAAGAATTAGGCTGTTGTATAAGAAAAAAAAGTTCATTTAAGCATATTTCGAACTTTGTTTTGTTATTAATTTTTATTTGGAGAAGGTATTAATAGGCTTTTGATTATTAATAACTTGGTCATATTTCATAGTCATGTTGTGGTAAAAATATTTTCAAACCAAACACAAAGATTCTTAATATAGTCCAACACACAAAAAATAGAAAAATTGTTGTAGCAATGTACATTACAGAAAAAAAATATATATAAAACGCTTAAATAACCATTTGGCTCAATAATAATTTAAATATATATATATATATATATATTTATAAATAAATAAGTATTTTATAAAAAAGAAATAGAGATTAACATAACATATAATTAAATAAAAGGGACGAAAGGGGTAAAATGGGAATTTTATTGTGGAACAAAGTCCACACAGTGACAAAAGAGAGTAGTGTGACAATGAAGTAGATCTACTACCACCAAAAATGTTTTTGAAGTTTATCAATTTTATTTCATGACGTGTTTATAACATAAAAAATTATTGACAAAGTTGATACAATAAAAAATCTAAAATAAATTTAAAATATATTCTTAAAATGAAACACATTCATATTATCAGATATAATCCCTTGAAGATGGATCAAAAGCCTGAAAGGTATAATTTGAAAAAAATAAATATAGAAGAGGTTCCTTCATTAAAAAAAGAATAGTTATAAGTAATCAACTCTTTCTCACATCCTGTGAATATACAATGAGTGGACAAAAAGATATACTTGAAATCAGTCCTATCAAGAAATTATCTCTAATATCGGTAGGTATCTTGTTGATTGTAAGTGGCATTTGAAAAAAAAAAGTGTTCCGTATAACTTTTATACGAACAGGGTGGTTGAAACTACATAAAAAATATTTGTTTACTTTCACAGAATAAACCGCTGCCAGTTAGGGCCAATGATTTCAGCTTTTTAGCCTTGTACTTTTATGTTTGTAATTCAATCATTAATAATGTTAGTCTAAAAAAGTGATTTAATTAAATTTTATGATGTGATTGAATCCATTAAAACGAATAATAGATTCAATGATCCCAGGTAAAAATAAAATAAAAAAACAAAAATATTATTTCAGCTTTTCACTTTTTTCCAATTATTGCAAATATACATAAACAATTTTTAATTGAAATTAGATTAATAATTCCAGCCTGAGTACCGATCACCAGCTGGTGTAGTTGCATTTGAAATGTACCATTATTTCAAGACAAATAAGGCTCCCAAAAATGATCATCATAGGCTGATTCTAACGCATTGAGGAAATACGTACAAGAAGAAATACAAAATACTTTGGTAACTTATATTTATTTATAAATAATTTATTTTTTGAAGAGAAAAGATTTGGCTCCGCCGGGAGTCGAACCCGGGTCTCCTGCGTTACATGCGAGGATGCTAACCGCTACACCACAGAGCTCGGCTCAAGTCAGAGCAAATCCTTCCTCTTCACCGACTTAAAATTAAAATAATTTAATAAATTAAAATATATTTATTTACTTTTACATAGAATCAATAACCAGCCAATCTTAAGAGTTATTATGAAAAAAAGAAAGAAATATTAATAGAGGAATATTAAAAGGTTCGTCATTCCTTTAGATATTTAATGTTGACAGAAACTAAACGTAATCTCCATATGCCGTCTTCATAAAAGAATATTGATGCCGCTAACCCTGTTATCGGAAAGCATCCTCTCTCATAAATTAGGAAATTACTTGGAGGAAGGAAAGATAGCAGATGACGATTACAGGCCAATCGTTATCAATATCGATTGAGGGGTGAAGAACGCGTTACTTTTACGAACCATATTGGGCTTATGATCAGGAAACGAAGCTAATAGGTCGGGGGAGACTCTGCATATTTATTTTTTAGGGGTAGTCGGTAATCTGGGCGCCTCGTAGCCCTCGCCAGGCGTAGGGTGGAGCGTCCTAGGGAATTATGCATTCCGGTGGAGCAGTTATAAAAACTTAAACCATGGGTTTGAGAATCAGTTTTCCTAACCATAAAATATTGTATTGCAGCTTTGATTTCCGTTAAAGAAAAGCACTAAAAGTTTCTTTGAAAGTTTTTTTTTCTCATTGTATGAGTATCAGGCATATTTATATTGATCAATGATGTATCTAGAACATTTGAGACCAAGGAAGACTTACTTTTGGGGTTCAAAAATCCTTCGTTCGAAAATTTTATTTTAGAGGAACTATGATAAAGATAAATAAAAATATTTAATAGAAAAAAAAGATCATGTGCAACTATTTCTATTCTATCAGTTAAATAATAAGAAAACTGAATGTACCTAAATATAAAATGAGTTAAATCAATAATATACCAAATAAATAAAATATGCTAATTGCTCTATTCCATCATTACATTATTATCTAATTATTCAATTAAAGGAACCCACATATGTGAATACCATTGAACTCGTTTTCATAAGAATGTCATATTTTTTTTTAGTCCCCTTGTTATGAAGGAACACCCCTTCGTCCCCCACCTTGATACATCACTGAACATTGTTTAGGCAACCAAGAAACCTTTGTTATATGTTTGTTGCAAACGAAGTACAAATGTTTTTGAATGATTCGAAAAACTTTAGCTATCGAAAGGATAAAAAACGATCAGTAATCTAATTTATAATTTATAAAAATTTATATAATTTATAAAGAAACCTTTGTTATATGTTTTTGTAAACGAAGTACAAATGTTTTTGAAGGGTTCGAAAAACTTTAGCTATCGAAAGGATAAAAAACAATCAGTAATCTAATTTATAAAATATCGAATCTTTCCTTAAGACTTGTGAAGCCATTCAGTCAGTAGCGGATCCGCAAATGTTCTAAGGGGGGGGGGCGCACTTTATTATTTTTTAAATATTTGCGTCATAAAGGACCTAATATAAAATATTAGTGCAAATTTAAGTGGTAAATTTCTACTAAATGTTTAAAAAGAATCTACCGTAAAACGAGGTGACATTGTGACTAATGGGGTGACTTTGTGACAAGCCTATTTTTCTACAGTTTTTGAATTTCCCTCCTTAAAAAGAATCAGGTTAGGCAATTCAGTGTACTTGTCAGTTGGTCAGTAATGTGCTGCAACCTACTGGCCACATATAACTTCTTTCATTCCATTTACCATGGTGCTTTATTTCATATATGTTTGATTGTTTTCATTTAGTTGAAACTTTGAAATTAAGCACTATGGTAAATGGAATGAAAGAAGTTCTAGAGGTCCATATGTGGCCAGTAGGTTGCAGCACATTACTGACCAACTGACAAGTACACTGAATTGCCTAATCTGATCCTTTTTAAGGAGGGAAATTCAAAAACTGTAGAAAAATAGGCTTGTCACAAAGTCACCCCATTAGTCACAATGTCACTTCCTTTTACGGTATAGTTCATTAAAAAAATTATTAAAGATAGCCATTTTTATATAGAAATAGTAGTAAATTATTGGTTTACTCACCTCTCAGGGGGGGGGGCCTCCCGCGCACCTCCCCTGGATCCGCCACTGCATTCAGTTGTCTAGGCCTATTTTAAAAATGCCTGAACTATTATGAATAAATGTTTTATTTACATATATACAAAAATACAAAAAAAAATAGTATTATTTTTTAAAAGCATATTTTGACAATGGCGTAAGCCGTCTGTCGAGTTGCCTAATTTTCTTTTTGTAATTATTTTATTATGACTACTAAATTAATGACAATTTTATATTTTATGATTTTGTACCTAGAAATTGAATTGTTCAATCAAGAATTTCCTATATTTTACTATTTTACATAAATATACTATTTTATATAAATATACCTATATATTTATAGTAATACATAATAATGAACTATTATGTATGGAGAGGGCAAGCCTCATTATAAACATTTTTTTCCTGGATCATTTAACCTCTTTACTAACCTAAACTTTAAATAATCAATATATATTATAAGTGTTCAATGTGAGTGTCGATAAAAGTCAAAAAACGGGTCCAGGTAGGATCATGAAGGATATATGTAGGTTTTGTAGCCTTATACCCCTTATCCAAGAAGAAGGTTTTCGTTTTTATCCGAAGGACGTGATTTAGAGACAGAGGTGCTGCTATTTTTTTCATCTCGCAACGTGTAATTAACCCTCCTGTACCTGACGAGTTAGTGAATGAAAAATTTAGTTCAAGCTCCAAAATACCAGAAGCTTGGCCCATTCATGTTTAACGTTCATTCATTCGATTTTTAATGGTTATTTTTTTCAGCTTTTTAAATTTTACAAAACTAGTTTAAATAATTAATTTTTCCTTTGTTTTTGAAACAGTCATTATTTTACATCTCTGGAATGAATCAAAATAAATACATTGGTCCTTATTCAACATAAAACCATCCCATCTTATTCGAATAGAAAATTTGAAAATACAAGATTTTCATTTTTTAGCTGCGACATGGTATAGCCGCAAAACATGTTTTTTCAACTATAATCTATTATATCAATTATAACTAATATAGCTGTTATGACGTATAAAATATCAATCACACAATTCCCTGAGCGAAGTGTATAAATTTGAAAAATCACGAATTAAAAACTAGTATTATTAATAAATTAGAATCAGATTAAAGTTTGTTTTTTTTACTTTATTGTTAGGCACTACACGGCCACACAATATCCCAAATACCGAACGGTACCGTGTAGCGGCATAAGGTACCGGGTCTTGCCCAGGTGGCACCGTGTTCCCGCGGGCTTAATACTAAATGTAATGAAATTTATTATAAAATAAGAGGAAGATAATATAAGGGAATATAATTTATTAGTGTATTTTAAGCCGACTGAGGTGTTTGCGGTGAGGAGATATACTGGTAGCCGGGAACATATGGTCCCCATAACTCTGCAGACCGGGTAATCCCGACCTCTCTCGGAGCCACCTGGGACCAAGACAGATGGGCTCTATGTTAATTGGCCGTATTAATCAGGAAGGCAGTGCTGAGGCTGCTTATACAGTCCGATCGCGGCCTTCTATATAACTGAATCACCCTTCATTATTACAACGGCTCTCCAGGAATACCTAGCAGTCTCTCCCCAACTTCCCATTTCCTGCAGTAGGGCTTCTCCGAGGCCGAAATGTTGTAATTATTTAAGTAGCTAAGTAAAATATTTGATTTTTTTAAAGCGAATTTATAATTTTTACAAATCTGCTAAATTCGGCTATTTGTGAGGAAAAACTCACATCATTTAACTACTATAAAACCTATAATCTCTTAAACATCCCATTTCGAAAGGAAGCACCTAAGGAGCGTTGGACCATGGTGTTTTTTAAACAAACCATAATTTTATAGCAAATTCAATATTTTTTTTTTTAACATTATTACTTTTTTCTAAATTGAGGTCACATCATTCGCTATAGACATCCGTCTTAAACTTTTTATTTAACGTTATAAATATATCCTTACCAGTTCAGCAAAGCAACTGGTTGTAAACTTCCAAAAAAAGCTCCGTTCACTCAATGAACTCGAAGTTTGGAACCAAAAGTTGCTTCGATTTTCACAGCTAGAGATCACAATGGCGAAAATAGACCTGTTTATGCTATTTTGTTTTTCGACCAATCTTGTAATAATAGATTGTAGTTGAATTATTATCCGGTAAATTCCAAACTGCTTTTGAGGAACATAATAATTCATACATCGGAAGAATCTTAAGTTTCGATCCATGCAACGCGGGTCATCAGGAATAGTACACGAAAACTGTGAAATCCTAATTACTACCAATACAGATTATTTATTACTCTAAAGAAAGCAATTTCACTTGAAACAGACTTCTAACTTTTATAATATTGTGGTCAAATATATCATTACTAATACAATTATAACAAATTTAGAGTAGGAAATAATTAATATAATTAGACAAAGTAAGGAGGAGCAGTGATTGGTCTTGGGTAGGATGGTAGGGCCAGATGGTCACCGAGGCGGTTAGCCAATGGCCATCGGAGCACCCCCACCAGTTCTCCAGTCAACAAGTAGGCGATGGAGTCCACCATCTCTGGCTGGTACCATGGCGTTATGGTTTTGGATTTCAACAACAATATATGATTATTATATTTAAGATTAATTATTATATTAATAGTTGGACCACTTTCGTAGATCATGGTCGCTTCAAAGACCTGTTATGAACCTGGCAACTTTGTGCTTATGTAATATCCGCAAAATTTGGTGTGTTGTTAACAAGCTAGAAAGAAGAAAGAATTTACAATTACTTTTCGCGTATATTAGAAAATGTATTATCCACTCAGCACAAAACTACGATGGGTACCGCAATTCAAAATAACCTGAGTCAACATTGACTAATTTATCAACTACTTCTATTAATTTACCAATTAATGAAAAAATAGAATAATTTTATTCATAATCCACGATCGTGGAGAAGGTACTTTAAGGAGGGCTATGCAAAGGCAATTACGCCTCCCGGCAGAATTACAGCTGTTCTACGGCAGTGGGGTATAAAAGGTTTTACTGCGGCGGTGCCGAATTTGATGATGCTCAAGTATTACAACCCTGATATTATAACCCTCTCTTATTCTCACTTCCACCCCAGTGGCGGGCCAAATTGAAATATTATCATAAGGGGTTTTTACCTCGTCTGGCAAGGCCATTACCGTTTTTAGACGCCTATAACTCGTCCATTTTAACTTATTGTTTATAGCCAGCCCCAAACTATTTTACCTATTGAATGTTAATTTTTCACAGCTTATGTAATTAAAAGCTGTCATAGCTTTATAACGGATTTAATTTCTAAAGATTTTAAAATGTGAGGAATAAGAAGGATTTTAAATATAGATATTTTTTTTTTTTTTTTTTTTTTTTTTTACCATGCTAAGATGTTATTTTGATTATTTAAAGGCGAGAAAAATTACAACTGTAGCAAACCGTGTATAAAAAAATATTTTTAATAAAGAACATGGTGTTTATTACATTATCAGTTCAATATTTATTATAACTTAATGAAATGAATAAAACTAGGGTTTTTTCACCAAAGATGTCTTAACTTTATTCAACTGGGAGCCTTTCTGAAGGTAGGTACCTGGTACATTTTTTACTTATAAATATTATATTAATATACATATATATATATATCAGGAGCGGATCGAGGGGAAGGGCGCCGGGGGCGCCCCCCCTGAGAGGTGAGGCCACTCATAAAGTATTACTATTTCTATATAAAATTAGTTTATATTAATTTAACCATCATTGTAGGTAACCACCGATTTTTTAAATTATTTTAAATAATTTATTTTTGAGGAGAAAAGATTTGGCTCCGCCGGGAATCGAACCCGGGTCTTCCGCGTGACATGCGCGACTCCGTGGTGTAATGGTTAACATATCGCGCATGTCACGCGGAAGACCCGGGTTCGATTCCCCATCCAGCGGAGCCAAATCTTCTCTCTTCAAAAATAAATTATTTTATATAAAATTAGCTATATTTAGTCATTTTTCAAGTCCATTAATTGAAAATGAATTATATTTCAACATTAACAACGTCATAATTTTATATATATATATATATTTTATATTAATTATACTTACAGTAATTTACAAAGTCATTATGTACTAATATGTATTTTAAATTGTGACCTTCATTACTCATGAAATGTGAAAAAAAAAAGTGTGCCCCCCCTCGGAAAATTTCTGGATCCGCCACTGATATATATATTTATTGGAAAATATTTAAATAATAAAAATATTGTAATTGGAAAATAATCGATATTCATATATGAGTTAAAAAAGGAAATAGATTATTTGAAGATTATTACTAATAAGTTTAAAAGCTGAATTATAACGTGACAAAATGAATAAAAACAGGCTACATTTTATACTTATAAATGTTATATTAACAAACATATATATTTATTGGAAACTATTTAAATAATAAATATATTGTAATTGGAAAAAAATATTTTCACAATTAATAACTAGTTTGTAGTTATATTCTCTAAAAATTGAAATTTCTATAATTTACAATCATCCATCTAAATTATTAAATTAAACCTTAAAGATGAGTCCCTTCTTTATGAGAGAGCACTTATAATTAAAAAACACTAATATTAACAATTTGAATTACAAATAAGGAGAAAAAGGAAGACGAGATCGAAAAGATTTGGAATAAATAAATAGCATGTTCGTGGTAATGGACAACTTATCTTTTTTTTAAATTAATTTTTTTCTTTTAAATTTTCAGTGAAGACGAAATTCTTGGACCGAGTTAAGAAAAGCGGAGGTGTAAAAAAGACAATATTTGTAGCAAAGATCCGAGGGCCTACTTGCTAAGCAGAGAACCACCGGCGAGGAGATGGCAACAAATTGAAATATTATCATAAAGGGCTTTATGGTGGGGCTTATCCTGGGCGGGACGGTCACAACGGCATGTGTTAGGGCCAAATCAATATATCCATGGTAGCCAAGGCGGGGGTGGGGGGAGGTTATACATCATATAACATACATGGGAGGGGCGGCTCATCGATAAGGCCTCCCATTGGTCCAGCTTCCCCCCTCTACTAATGCCCCCCCCTACCTACTACATCCACCTACCTCCTCCAGAAACAATACCTCTACGTCTCTCATATATTTATTGAGGACAGGGCAATTCACTTAGAGTCTTGGAGTGTTGGCTCTGTCCGCTGTCAATCTCGTCTCTCTTTCTACTTCGCCTTGGCCGAATTGTATTTTTCTTTGTATGTTTTCCCTTTTTCCTCTAATGTCGATATTATTCAAGTCTGAGAGTTCAATTAGTGGCGTCGCATAAACCTTTCTTTATTATTTTTTTTTTATTTTTTTTATTATTTTTTTTTTTTGTGTTTGTGTCAAATATATATAAACTTCAACATAAGGATTTTACCGTGAAATAAAGTGAAAAGGGAAAACTAACTATCGTTATTCTCTCTCTCCCTCTCCCATACTTATAAAAGGCAGTAAAGTAGACCTCAAAGGCTAAAAAAAAGTTTATTCACATAATACTCCAAAACGATACAGAAAAGCTGAAAATAAAAGTTTTGTATTTCTCTTTACAACAATAACTTTTTTTTTTTTTTTAACAAATGAAGTAGTAGTATCCTTGTATCTCAGGTGCAACAGGATTAAGGTCCTGTTTTTCATACAATCATGAATCAATGATTCAAATGTTTATTAATAATTTATTTTCCGACTCCCTGCACATCTACAGATGCCACAGTATTAAAAAAACTTCCTCATTTAACAAGATTTGATTCCTTAAAAATTAAATTGAAGTCCGTAGAGAGATGAGCTCATATTTGCATCTAGTTTCATTTAAAAAAAATACGTGATGTGAAATTATGACTGATCATATTATCTTTGTTTTCAGGAAAAATAATATAAATAAAGATATGTGTATAATTTACTCAAAAATGTATAATGTAATGAATGTTGTAAGATAAAATTGTTAAATAAATATGGTAATAAATTATGGACTAAGCCTCTCTTTTTTCTCACTATAAATTAACATTTATACCTAGTGCACAAATCTCATTGATGGGAATCAATCAATTAAATCTTCCTGTTCTAAATTATTGAAGAACTTTCATTCTAACTTCTTGAGCTTCAGGAATAAGGATGGGTGGTCAAGCAAGCGTTCTTCAGCTGTAAAAAAAAAAATAAAAATACATATAATATAATTGGCACAAAGTCGCACAGTTAACATAAATTTTGAAATTGGGGAATTCAATAATTCTTAGAATTTTTAGCAAATGGACTCATACATAATATTCCTGAATTGAGATATATACAAATCAGGGAATAAGAATCAATTTATAATTTATAAATAATTTATTTACCCTGTACTTTTGAAAATAAATCGAAATCAAATAAAAATTTTATTTTATGCAATAAAAAAAATCTCAATTTAACATTTTTTTTTGTTTTAAATATTAATTGATTGAGATAAAAAAGAACTTAGATTGAAAAAAGAAAAAGAGGAAGTGGGGTAGAAGGTCCTTTTCGAAAATTGAGGATCGTTTTACCAATTACTAACGAATGAATGATAAGGCTATTACTTATACAAGGACCGGCAAAATTACTGGAAGATTTCACAAACCGTCTCAATTTACAAAGTAAACAGCTTCTTTTTCTGTAGTTTAACGTGAATAACGAAGCTAAAACGGTTATTATAAAAATGTTCAGTTCAGGAAGTAAAACAATTTTCTTATGTACAAAGATATAAAAATTTTATATCTTAAATAAATAAGTACAGTTGAAGGAGTGAGAGGCAGAGAGTGAAAATCCACATACACACATAACACACACACACATATATATATATATATATATATATATATATATATATATATATATATACATATATATATGTTATGTATTGCCAATATAAAAATCTTTATAAAGTAGATGACATAGTAGAGGACCCGGGACATCCATTTTAGGTCCTCCTCCGAAAGGACGATATATCCAAGGATTTTTGATGCCTTAAAAAAAAATCTACTGGTTAGGGCCTATTCACACTATCGGTTTCGCGCCCGCTCCACCCTCGCTCCGCTCCCGGTCCGCTCTCGCTCTACCCCATTCACACTAGCGCTCCGCTCCCGATCCACTCCCGGTCCGCTCTCCTAATGTCTTACCATATTCACACTATATAATTTTACATCGTTCAATTTTGAAAGGTTTAAGCTATTAAAGCCATTAATAATCGAAGTTGTCTGTATTCGGATTTTAATTAATGATTAACTTTCAGTTATTTAAGTATTCATTTATTCTTCAATTTTACGGCCAAAAAAGAAAATCAATTTTTCGTTTGTAGAAATAGCTGGTAAGTGTACTTTTCTTGATGAAGAAGATAATATTATCAAAAAATGTAATAAGAAGAATATATTGCAACACAATGATAATTATTAATAATAATTATAAATTAATTTAATTAATGGTGAAGAAATAATTTAAATTTTTTTCGGAATGTATTTGAATACGCTTGAAAATTTCAAGTTGAAATCGGTAAATGCTACAAATTTACCGATTGTGTTCTCTTCTTTTCCTGATTAATATTTTAATTATTTTTTGCTTTAATATATTTTTTGTTAATGATCTGACATTTTTCATAATATACTGCAGTTTTATTCGTTTCAAATTAAACGTTATTTTATAATAGCAATGAGTATGTAGTCAATAAATAAATCGGTGACCATTTTTTACGAGTACATTAATTCATAGCAAAATATATCTCAAACATAACATGAATTTTTCACTTCGAAAAACCGCGCGTATTGTTGGTGATTTTGTTTTTTTTATCATTTCAAGCTTATTCGAATACATTCGGAAAAAAAATTTAAATTATTTCTTCACCATTAATTAAATTCATTTATAATTACATATATATATATATATATATATATATATATATATATATATATATATATATATATATATATTTATATATATTTATAAATATTTATATATATTTATAAATATTTATATATTTTAAAGTTGAACTTTTTTGGCCGTAAAATTGATGAATAAATAAATACTATAATAACTGAAAGTTAATTATTAATTAAAATCCAAATACAGACGGTTTCGATTATTAATGGCTTCAATCGTGAACGGTGTAAAATTATATAATGTGAATATGAAAAGACTTTAGGAGAGTGGAGCGGGAGTGGAGCGAGAGTGGAGCGGGAGCGGAGCGAGGCCGGAACTGGGCCAATATTGTGATTAACCTCTCTCTATTCCTCTTTAGAATATTTTGCCAGTGAGACCGGACCTGGAGTGGAGCGGGAGCGGAGCGCTAGTGTGAATGGGGTAGAGTGAGAGCGGACCGGGAGTGGAGCGAGACCGGAGAGGTATCGATAGTGGAATTGTCTGTCCATTTCTCTTTAGAATATTTGAGCGGACCGGGAGTGGAGCGGGAGCGGAGCGATAGTGTGAATCCGCCCTTACCAACCCGCAACCTTTTGTACAGTGCTTGACTATGCTAACCACTACACCACAGGTGACACCCTATTATTAATTTTTATTTTTATCTATACACGCATTATTACATCATTTATATTTTATTCTAATGACAACTTTTGCAAAAAAACAAAAAAAACATAAATACTTAACCTATAATAATATATATATATGTATATAATAATAAAATAATAAATACTACTTAACATAATAAATTTTTCGGTGGGTATTATTAAAAACATAAGGGACTGCGTTTATACGATTTTTGAAAATTTATTAATATCAATATCCACGAAAAAAAGTCATTGATATCAAAATCCGTATGCTTTTACGCCCGTTGATTATTTTTTGATGATTGAAATTTAACATATAACATAAAGTATATCAGAGTATTGAAGAAAATATGAAAACATAAAAAAAGTATATCTTTATATTTATAAGTAAGTATATAAAAGTATCATATATTTGCATCTTAAAAATATAAACTGATAATTTTTTTTAACAAAAACTTCGTATAACCAAGTTGTGTGTTTTCGGTGATCACTAAGCTAATTGGAAAAGTACATGTAAACTTGCGGGGGCCATGCGGCAGTATTGGGCAGGGCTCTATTGAGATCCTTCAGCTCCAAGGAGAAATTACTATTCTTCATATGAAAATGCGTCTGGATATATACCTTATAGCCATTTTTATTTCTTTTATTGCAAAAGCTGTTGCATAGCGGAAATACTTAACAACCGACTATAGACAATAGAAAAATCGTCATGAAGGCAGTGCAAGGTTGAAATAAATAAATAATACCATAATAAAATATTTATATTTAATATGCATCACGGTCTGCCAACTAGATCCTAACAATCGGAAAATTGTTACTTCTCTGTTATCTGGAGACGCATAGCTGGAATATGGCCCACGGTGAGCTCGATGGTTTACAGCGCTGTAACGGTGATGCAGAGATCCGGATTCAATTCCAAGTGGCCAATCTCTTTTCTTCAAATAAAATTATTTATCTACTATAAATAAATTATAGCATATGAGTATGTAAACCTGGCTCGAGACATCTAGCTACCTTCCAATCCATTCTTTTTCACCATCTCTGCAACGGAAAACAACCGAATAAGGATCGGTGCCTGAGACCTATGAATTAAAGCCTTGCATTCATTAAGAGCTTCTTCAATTCATTAGTCCACAGAGGTGAGGCAGGCGGTTCGATGGAGATTAAGGACTGAAATTAATGAAAGTAGAATTTAGGCCAGACCTAAATTCGAAAGGATGAGAAAGTTTCGGGTGTAAGGTAAGTTAGCCGCAATCCGTGGCTCTAAGTGAATCCGGCTAATGGATGCTCCTAAACTGAGTTTGCAACTCGGTGGATATATAGGACTATATGGCCGCTATACTGGTCCTCCCATTAGGTCCCTCGTCGGATAATCTCCCCATGAATATCCAAACTCCTCTAATTACCCAGTCGGCGAGAAATCCTCCAATCCTCCAGTTCAACTACTGATTCCCCAAACAGCTTCGTACACCTCTCCCTCCTACTTTACCATAACCTTATGAAGAATCCACTCTGACTCCTGAATTCGTTAATGGCTTTTGTCTCTCGGCTCTCAAAGTTTGAGGGAATAATTACTCAGATCTTATCTCTCCATTACTAGCCTTTGAAAAAGAGAAGATTGCGATTTCAAATTCCAGGGTGCTCTATCTAACATTTTTCTGGACCCACAGAACAGATAAAAAAAAATAAACATGAACCTGGGCCATTCAATTGGGCCTTATTGAATCGTCCCTAAAGATTGCATTTATATACTTTTTCTGATTTTTTTTTTTTTGTCCGAAGCCTATCAGAAGTATATTCCCTTTACTGCTTCATATTTAGATACACGTAACACTGTCTCCAAAAAATCTGCACCATCGAAAGTATTTTCCCTGCTTGGCTGGGCGCACATTGAGACGCAGGCGACACAGAGCAGAGCAGTTTTTGTGAAACTTGCATTAGAAAGGAATCGCGCACGTTGGGACGCAGAGCAGGGCAGCACTGTAATACCTATCTCAAGGATTACATAAAACTGCTCTACTCTGCCTAACCTTACGTTGTAGAGATTAAAACGCTGAGTGTAACGAGTTTTAACTTTTACATAATAGTTTAAGATTAAGTTTGGATTACAAACTTTCCAATCCAAAATTTTGAGACTAATTTCGGACGCTCCCAGATACGTAAGTAACCAAACTCTACATACAGATTTACAACAACCGACTATCCAACAACACATACGTACACTTTACTCACGCTTTTATGTTAAATTGGAAGGACATCATAACAGATTAATTAATCACATGGCCACGGCTGACATGCCTGTTAGAAGGCGGCTAAAAAGAAGCTGGATGAGAGACCTCCTCACCTGAATTAGTGTCAAGCCCGGTAAGAGGTGCTGCTGAGCACCTTCCTTCCCTCATGTCCTAATGCCTTACATATTAATGCGTTGCTGCAGCCATCGAATTCGCTGATTGTCGCAGATCGGTGACAGGTGCGAATCAATGTAGGAAGAGAAAAAAAAAAGTTTGCAACTCAACCTCATTAAGCCAGAGCGCACTAATTTAGCAATATAACTATATAATTTACTAATATAATAATTACCTAGCACGAAATAGTATCATAACACTAAAAAAAATATGTTCTATTACGTGGATATCCACATTTAAGCATTTACCATTTAGAACCATATGAATCTAATTCATTTCAACTATTAAATGGTGTCACTGTACAAAATCAAACTTTTAGAAAGCAAAAAACTTTCCTGAATTTCATCACACCATTTACTTTGCTTTCTACAAATAATTTGTAGAGAAGGTAAGAGAGATGGGTATCTTCCAACTAATGTGGTTCAGGTCTACATTGACAATCACTACAATCACTAAAAACCTAAACAGTGACAAAAAATTGTCATTCATTCATTAAAAAAAAAATTGCATGTGCCAATGTTAGCAATTTTCTGTGCCCATCTATCATGGGGGTGGAATGGTATCTATAATTATTCAAGATCTAAACTGAAGGGATTAAAAAAGACGCAGCATACCTAACCGATGTCCGAAATATTATGAATAATTAAAAACGCTAATTCAGCGTTCCCCAAACGCGCGCCGCGGTACCCTGGAGCACCTTAAATATGTTCCTATTTTATTTATTATGTTATTTTTATAACATTGTTACTTTATCAAATGTGTAGAGATAGACAAGTCCCATTAATTATTTTAATGTTCATACAATAACTTATTTGTGAATTTGAAGTGTTTGATTTATTTTTAAACTATCCAAAGTGCAGTTTAACTACGTGTCGTGGCTGTATTGAACTCATTCAAACATACGGATAGTCTCTATCTATAACAAAGACACCGGTGGCTGCCCAGTCTTAATTGGATGTATATAAAATTAATGAAAAAAAAAAAGGTGGCCGGGTTTAATTTTTCACTATTAATCGAAATATCAAACTCAGGAGTTAATTAATTAGTTATCAAATAAAATTGCATATATAAGAGAATATAAATACTAATGAGTATGAGGAAAAACAATCAGTAGCATAACTTTTGCCATGAGATTTGTCATGGAGCGCAGCGAAAACATTGAGATAAGTTGTGAGTGACAGAAACTAGAAAAATTTGGGAACCCCTGCACTAATTCATTTAACGTTTTGACCTGTTTATATTGCACTTTCCTATAATACACCAAATGCTTACAGAAATTACATTTAATTCAGAATTGGAAATTAGTTTTATTTCGGTCAAAGACTTTGAGTTTAATAGAAATGAAATGAAGAGTAACAAATAGAATACTGTTATGGTGTTTCCTGGTCAGTCGATTGTATTTAACCCATCTTCGGTTTTCCGATCGACTTAACCCAGGGCTGACAAAGGCCGTGAAGAGTCCTCAGGAGCTGGGAGATAGGATCGCCGGAGTGAATACCGAGAGAGTCAAGAGGATGAAGTAGATAAGGAGGCTCATTCATCGGGAGTGATATTGTGGAAACATTACGCCTATCTCTGCCCCACAGCCGGCTTTTTGCCACACCCTTGCCACCGCTCTAAAAAACAGCTACCTGGCCCGACCATCCTATTGTCATACCGCTACCCCCAGTTTTTATACGACCCACGGCATAAAACTGAGTTATTTAAAAGGGTGGCTCTTTTTTTTTTCTTTTTTATTATTATCCCCGCCCGGTAGTGTACATACTTTAATCTTATTAGCAAAAGATGACTGCAAACATAAACACAACTAGAGGGCCTTACCGAAGACTAATCCAATTTTCCTAACGGCTGTTTTATCTACGTGTTATCCTATGACGCCTTTATTAACTTGTTTAGTAATAAATAGTGTCATAGGCCTATGAGTGGTTGAGTTTATCAAATCTATTCTTCCAATACTTCTTTACTCTTTATAACCTAATATAATAGTGACATCAGATAATTTATTGAAAGGAATACTAGATTTATTTATCACTATGGTTAATATTTTATGTGTGGACTCAAGAATGAATGGGGTATCAGTGAAATTTGTGAAATGAGAATGGAAGATAGTTGACCATAGATGTAAAGAAGAGGAAATGTTGGGGGGTGCAGTCAAAATAAGGAGCACAAATGAGAATTACATATTTTATTGTAGCCGACGTATCGACCCAAATTTTAGGTCATCATCAGGGCTAAATGAGAAAAAACAGAAAACAACCAATCAGAGAAATTATATAGATAAATATTAAACATATCTTTATATATTAGATAAAAATAAACATAACATTTTATTTATTTTTTATTTCATAGGATTTAAAAAAATTTAAAATTAAAAAAATTATAGCCGTTAAAGTTTGACTATGATAAAAATATAGGTGAAAATATTATAATAAGGTTACAATAGTCTGTAGCACTGAAGCTTAAGTTAATAAGATAAAATGTATTATACAAAATAGGAATAGTGGTGTACAAAACTTTTTTGAAATTTGAAAAAATTGAGTTTTATGCGGAATAAGAAGAAATAATAAGAATGTAATAATAGTAAGAATGCCACTCTTATGAATGATAGAGAGATTAAAGTGGATTTAAATAAAGTTAACAACCATGGCGTCAAAATTCGTTCAAATTGGATAAAATGGTTAAAATAAATAATTAAACCCCTCCTCCCAAACCTATCGTTTTTAATGCATTCCAAAAAAATATTTCCATCAGCTATTGTGATCTATTATGCAGACACGTTTTAGAATAGATACTCTGCATATTTACAGAAACGATGCTGCATTTTATTTTACTGATGATCTGATATTCAATCTATATATATTTAGTTTGGCACTCGAAAAACACGGAGTCTATAAAGGACTAATGAAGGTCATCCTTGGTCTCTACGATAGCCAGAGAAATATTGTCAGAATGAACAATTACAGATCTAGGGAATTCCTAAAGAACCAAGGGATAAAGCAAGGTTGTAGCCTCAGTCCCCTCTTGTTCATTCTGGTGCTGGATTGCGCCCTTAACCGAGCTAAACAGGAAATGAGACCATACCATCTTGGAAATAGAAATCTCCGGGGCGTGCATTACACGGTACTTTCATTCGCCGAGGACATAGTAGTGTTCGGAAGCAGCTGTCGTAACCTACAGTTTAACCTTAAGGTCCTACTAAAAGAGTTAAAGACCATAAATATGGAGATAAACATCACAAAAACAAATTATATGATGATCGGAAGAACGTGGGGATCGAATCGTCAGGATGAATAGAACACGTTTAGAACAAGTATCAGATGCTAAGTACCATTGAGCTCATTTAAACCAGTATGGCTGGGTTGACGGAGACATCAAAGAGAGGATCACGATGGCTGGAAGATGCTTCCAATCCCTAAAGAAAGGATTCCTAGATAAAAAGGAAGTCCCCAAGGAAACCAAGAAAGTGGTCTTCAAGAACACATTCCTACCGATTTTGACCTACGCAAGTGGGTCATGGACCCTTACGACCAAGCATAAGAGCCAAATCCAAGCGATGGATATGCGCTACCTACGAAAAATATAGGGGAAAACCAGACGGGATCGCGTAAGGAACACAACCATACGAGCAAACCTGGACCTGAGGCCTGCAGAAGAAAAAATCGAAGAAAACCAGCTCAGGTGGTATGGGCACATATTGCGAATGGCCGAAAACCGAATCGCCAAGGTTACCCATCTTCCCCCAAAGGGAAAACCAAGAAAGACCTAGGAAGATGGGAAGAATTAAAGAAGCCTTTAGCAAGAGAGAAATGGACTGGAGGAGGAAAAAACAGCTGGCTCAGGAGAGAGATAATGGATCAGGCTCTATAAGAAGGTGCCTCACACTGCTACGCGGTAAAAGAGGACTCGATTAAGTAAAGTAAGTAGGTATATATTTAGTTTAATAATCTTTCAAACTATGGGCGAACCAGGGGGGTATAAAAATATCCTCAAATATTTTGGCTTTTCAATTTTTTTGTATTTTTAAACGCACAATGTAATTAGGTAGTTACTAGGCCCTCAACATAACACCTTAGGTTGTTTAGATCACACTCATTCTTATATTCTTAATGCAAGGTAATAATCTCATACAAAAATGTTCCTGTTAGCTACGTGATTATGAGATGGGGAATCATGATCACCCCCAAATTTCGTGCTAAATCTGCCACTTTTTCAAACAATTATCGTTCATTCGGGATTGTTACTTATAAATGTAGCTTACATAAAGAAATTTAAATGCAAAATTTATATTTGAAATGAAAATTTAATATTTTAATTAAATTTGTTACAATATATGTAATAGGGTTTTATTTATTCCTTCTCGAAGAATTAAAGAAATTTTACGAATGAGTTATTAACTAAATGGGGATTCAATGGAGGTTAGAAGAGGCGTATTTTTGATTCTTAAATTGTTACTCGTGCTAAAAGAAAAAAAAAAAAAAAAACTATGAAGTTTCAAAACTGTGGCTATGTGGGAGTATAGTTTAACGTAGTTGTCTGGTGTACTTGTATGTTTTTTAATTTGGAAATTTCGATAAAAATTTGTTTTAAAGAACTATTCGATATTATTTGGCAAAACGGATCAAGTATTTGAGTTGATTAATAGAAATTAATAGAAAAGAATTAATAGAAAATAAGAGGCATGCCTTCGTTCCTTTTCAGCTTAATCTTCTTAACATTTATTCCCATTTGAATTTCTTATTTATAATTAAATAAATAATGTTATGTTATGTTAAATAATGTTATTTCTTCACATGCCGAATATTTAATTATCTCTTTAAATCCCTATCCTTTAACCCCTTTAATTTAACCCTTTAAACCCCTAGGTGACCTAACTAACCTAACTGACTTATCGTCTGATCACTCCCCTTTACTAATGACAATGAACACACAACCAATCATCAAAATCCAACGCCCGACACTAACCTCTGGGAAAACTGACTGGTGTAAGTTTAGAGCATTAATTGAAAGTTCTTTAAATCTAAATACAAACATACGGACACCTGAAGACTTAGATGACGCCGTACAGCTTCTAACACAAGCAGTCCAAAACGCTGCATGGAGTGCCTCAATTTCTCACAACAAGGCAGACATCTATCAGAATAATGACCATAATTCACCATACATACGACATCTCATCCAACAAAAACGAAAAGCTCGTAAAATTTGGCAAAGGACGCGTTATCCAACAGACAAACACAGATTCAATAAGCTAACTAGACTATTGCACGAAGAAATAAAACGTACGAAGACTGAAAGATTTGATAAATTCCTGAACAGTTTAGCGACCGCCGAAAAACCCATCTGGAACATGACAAAACGCATACTAGGACACCACACCGTTTCGGTTCCTATTCGACAGTCTGATGGCACTTGGGCGAAATCAGACAGCCAAAAAGCTGAAATTTTTGCATGCCATCTAGAAGAAACATTCCAACCTCACACAGACATTAACGACCAATTCACCGAAGAACTTGTAACATACCAACTTAACACACCATTGCCGATGACATTACCGCCTACTGCAATCCATCCTCAGGAAGTTCAAAATTTTATTCAAAATTTACCAAATAAAAAAGCCCCTGGTTATGACCTTATAACAAATTTTTTGCTGAAAAATTTACCTTGGAAAGCAATCCTTTTTCTGACTAATATCTACAACTCTATTTTAAAAATAACATACTTCCCGGTAGCGTGGAAATATTCTGAAGTTGTTATGATATTAAAACCTAATAAACCTTCCGATTGCCTAAATTCCTATCGTCCTATTAGTCTTCTTCCTTCTTTTTCCAAATTGTTTGAAAAAATTCTTTTATATCGTCTTAATTCTCTTGAAATTTTGAAAGCTATTCCAAATCATCAATTCGGTTTTAGGAAAAATCATTCTACTATACAACAATGTCACCGATTGGTGGATTACATTTCAAATGCATTAGAATCAAAAAATTACTGTCCTGGTGTTTTTCTTGATATCAGTCAGGCTTTTGATAAGGTTTGGCATGAAGGGTTGCTTTCCAAGCTCAAAATTTTGCTTCCTCCGACTTACTATTTAATACTACTCTCTTACCTGACAGACAGACACTTTTCTGTTAAAATAGACAACGAAATATCTAGTATAAAAGATGTTAAAGCTGGAGTTCCACAAGGTAGTGTACTTGGACCACTACTCTTCAATATTTTCACAGCTGACTTAACCGAAAACGAACACACCCTACTGGCTACATTCGCTGACGATACCGCACTACTAACATCACACAGAAACCCCGATATAGCATCTTCCATCCTTCAAAACCACTTAGACGATATATTTAGTTGGGCTACCAGGTGGAAGGTAAAAATGAATGGGATGAAAAGTGAATTTATTACCTTCACCCTCAACCATGGCTCATGCCCACAAGTATATTTCAATGATACACCGATCCCTGAATCCCAAGCTGTAAGATATTTGGGGCTCCACCTGGACAAGAGACTGACATGGAGAACCCACATCGGACTGAAAAGGAAACAACTTAACAAACTATTTGGAATGTTATCTAGGTTACTCGACAGACGTTCGAAATTATCAATAACAAACAAACTTACTATTTACAAAGTACTAATACGACCAGTATGGACATACGGGATAGAACTATGGGGTTCTGCAAAACCCTCAAACATTCAAAGAATTCAGTCATTCCAGTCCAAGGTATTGAGGAAAATAGCAGACGCACCATACTATGTGACAAATGATTTACTACACAAGGACCTGAATATCCCAACAGTTAACGATACAGCCACACAATACTACAAAAACTTCCACCAAAGACTAACATTTAACATGAACCCCTTAGCACAGACACTAACATCAAACATAAACCCTTACATTCCACCCCGAAGACTTTTGAGGCGGTGGCCGAGAGATATGCTAACTTAGTACATAGTATGTTAGCAATTCATCCAATAGGAAGTCAACAAATTTGCTTATTGCTAATTTGCAGATTGCAAATCACAGAAAATGACATAATAATAATATTTGTACAATAAAATCCCTATCCAATCATACCTGGGCAAACAAAATTTAGAACCCCTACTGTAGCATCGTCCGATTAACAATAGCTGCATCACGTGAGGTTAAATAATAAAAAAAAAAATCAAGTATATAATTAAGAACGTTCAATTAGGCAAGATTGGTTTCAATTTTTTCTATTTTAATTATTACAATTAAAACTTTCAAAAATAATGCTGAATCAAAAACAACAAATACCTAATGCTCAAAATGAGTGAAAATTGTTCTTTTTATGTTTTAATTGATATGACAAATTAATAAAAATTATTATTTTGATTCTTAATTTTCTAAATATTTTAGGTTTTACTCTTCAGCTAAATATTTAAAACTCCGACTCAAGAGAAATTAAAAAAACATATAATTCCAAAAAGTTAATCCAAGAAAGAAAGCTGTAAATAATAACAACGTCTGACAATGCTTCTCCCAAAATTTTGTAAGGGAGAGTTTAGCAATTCTTTTTTGTACTTCGAAAACTGCATAAAAATATTTTAATTAAAAATAATGATCTCTAGCTATAAGATAAAATAAAAAGGTAGTTAACTGATTTCTTAAAATAGGTACTTTAAAAGGGGGATTTATTTTATTATTAAATACATTAAAATTTTTAGTTAGCAATGAATTAAAAACAATTTATTGGAAATAAAAATTTAAAAGCAATGGAATAAACCAATTTATCACGTTACCTGCTCAGACAACACAAGAACTGATCTATTACTTCAATGAGAATTCATATTGATTTTCTAAAATTTGAAGCTTAATTTAAAAAAAAACAAAAAAAAACATACAATTCTCTCCGTACCTTAATTTTTTCTTTTAAATATTTTTGAAGGAAAACTCAGATCAAACTTCTTATCAAGAAATTCAATTATTTGAAATCAAATATTAATAGAAAAATATGTTTAAGATGTATTCTATTCTTAAATAATATCTAAGCATATCAGCAAGAAAGAAATTAATTTTTATAAGAAAGTTTTATGACTAATCTTATTTAACACCAGTTCCATTTGAAATTATCATAAAAAAAAATAAATAAAAAATATTCCAAGACAAATATTCTGATATAAAAATATTTATATAGAATATACTTGTATTATTCATTGTATGAATCGAATATATCACATTAATTAGACCCATTTGGTTTTATATCTGAAATGCCTATCTAAACGATTGTTCAAAATTATTGATATCACATTCACTCACTTATTCTCTGAATTCCAAACCACTGCCGGCTGAGAACTTCGAACTCAAGGAACTTTATCTTTCCAAAAAAATAGGAATGAGGTACTCACAGAACGGTTTCAGCTGAGTGATCGCGGAAGGCCGCCCCATGACAGAACGGGTGCCGTTGAGGTTCCCAGAAGAAGAGGAGATGGGAACTGACTGATCGCTACCTGGCTCAACCCTTCCTCCTGGGGACGGCCTAGGAGGGATCCCTCTGGGATGATCGTCCATCTCAGTCGGGCTAAATCGGCCGTGTCTTCAGGATACAGATCGGGAGGGTAATGGTCGCTCGTCGTGGTCTGGGGAAGAGGAAGCTTCAATCTCTATCTGTCTCCTTCGACTTATGGCTCTGATAAAACTCCTAAATAGATCTATTAGTTCAGTTCGCTAGAAGGCACCAATTTTTCAAAATAATTTATATACCCTTGAAAAGAGAAAAAGTATTTACATTCACCAAAGGCATTGATAAATAATAATCCTTTTACGAAACTTGTAATATATTATCTATCATTGATGTTAGTATTATTACATTATCTTCTGATTGATCCACGGGGATTTAATCATATTAATATTTACAATTTTCATCTAACTCCCTCGGTTACAAATTATCATATCTCAAACTTATCCAATCGATCAAAATTGTCAATTAGACGCACATACAATTCACAATAAGGGCTTATGTGTAGGCGAATTTAATTCAAATGGAGCCCGAAGTAAAGGTACAAGACTGTAGATCGTTAAGCCCATGTGAAAGGAATTTTTTCATTTTTACTCTGTATTATTTTCCGTGTTTATTTCTTCTCATCAGCCTCTGCTGTGTGTGTTATGTGAGAATATGGTAAAATAATCTTCTTTCTTTACATCTTAGTGATACTTGCAAAACTTTCTTATGGCGGTTGGTTAGCTGTCCTTAAGATAGTTGACCATAGGAAGTGATGCAACGGGGATGGTTGGGGGTGCGGTCCGAAATAATAATATAACTAATACGAGAAAATATTCAGCCAAATTTAAGTATAACAAAATATTAAACATATATTAATAAGATGTAAATAATATGTAATTGGCAAAATATATTGATTTTTTAAATTTATTTATTGAAAGAAACGATACGGCAGCCAAACTCGCGCATATTGACTTTATTGTTCTAAGGACATGAATGTGAATGATCACAATATAATGAATACTGGTTATGTTGAATTAATAAAAAAAAAGGTCATGATATTAAATCATAAATGTACAAAGGGTAATGTCTAAATACATTATATTGTTTTGTATTTATTGATACTGGGATTATTAATAAAGACTAAATAAAGTATTTTTTGATTTTAGTTAATTTATAAATTATATAAATATAAATTAATTTATAAATGCAAAACGAAAAGATTGTTCTATTGGTTTTATAACAATTTCCATGCTTCACTATACTTTGATATTATTAATGATGTGCCCGACATCTTTATCGTAATCGATGAGATATTATTATTATGGGAAACGTATAGTTAATGATATGAAGCTCAATCAATCATGAAAAATAAAATAGTCCAGTTCGCTATATTGACTCTAGGCTAAGACCATTAATAATTCATTGAAATGGTCCTCCAGTGTTTACGAGATAGGAACTGTGACAACGGTGCGCGGGGTTGAATATAGTGTCCCGCTCTGACGAGCCAATGATAATAGGAATAATTGGCTGGTATTATTCAGAGGAGACAGTATAGGTTATTGATGCCCTCAGCTGCGGGGTGTCATATGGGCTCCAGACATCCGTATGAAAATGTTAAATATACAGCCGAGGAAGGGTTGGCAGATGCCTCGCAGAGAAAATGCAAAACAGGAAACCCCGGTAGTTTTTCACACTCGACTTGGAATGGAAGGGGGGGTAATGGGGACGTGGGGTGAGAAAAAAACATCGTGCGAGGGGTAGCGCCTGCCTGTGGGGGTCCCCGTGGCACAAAAAACTGATTTGAATAGGCAACGAAATTAAAGGGTTGTATAGGAGCTGGACGATAACTGCTTCGTTATAATGTATGTATGGAATCGGATATACATGAAAAAGAGGGGGCTACGGTATCCTTTATGCAAAAAACGACGGGTGCGGTGCACAATGCTCTACTAACCGCACCCCCCGGTCTTATAACTGTCACTCATAGAGCCAGTTAGAGGCTGCTAATTTCCCCAAGGCTGTATCTTCTTCCTTTCAACAAAGAACTCCATTTGAATATTTCTGTTTCAGAATTCCATCTTCCGCATTCTTAAAAATAATTTCTAAACTCTCTTCTTGCCATATTCGTTTCTGCAATTTTTCTAAATTCCTCTAAAAAATATCTGTTTCCTATTATTTATGTAAAATTATATCTAGGGTTAGTGAATGAGAACATTTAATGAAATTAAGTACAAAACATACAATAAAAATATAATATATATTTTACAAAGATGAGTCATCTTATTCTCCGGAGTTATATATATTAGTGAATATATGCAGTCCGATTGATGGCGTTCTAAAAATTCCTTCTTTAATATCCGTCATATCTTATCTACAATAATATTAACTGCCTGCATAGTGTGATGAATCAACTGGAGGGATTAACATTACAATAGCCAAAAGTTATAGGATAAGTTGATTAGTTTCAGAGAATTTTCGTTTTCTATTATACCTTTTTTGTTTGTTATTTATCGACGTTATTTGATTTTTGTCTGTCTCAGTTGAATGAAAACCAGGGTGGGGCAAATTTTATCCGTGTATAAGAATACAGGCGCAACTAAATTTTCAAAGTTAAAATTAAAGTATCACCCTCGCACTCTATCTAATTTTAAAATTAATAATATCATTAAAAGCTAAGACTACGTAAACACAATAATTCGAAAACTTCGAAAAAAAAAATTGCATAACTCTTGGTTAAATAGGTTGGTATCGGCTATAGAGTAACTCCCCGTATAACACACTTGGCTAGGGAGGGGTTACGAACAAATAAGGATAAAATAAAATATTCCGTTACTAAGATGTAGAAAAAATTAATTAAATTACTCTGAAAACAAAATTACAAAAGAAAAGAAAGGAAATATATAGTAAATATTAATTAATGGAATATTTCAAAAATTAAACTTTTGATTTCCAATCGCTATGTTAACATCGACTTATGACATGGTCGCAATGCAGTGTTATGTACATTATTTTTGATTTTCAATTTTTACTCGATTTCTATCTCCGCACCTGTCAATAACTTATACGATAATTAGCAGATTTGATGGCTTCTACAGAACTTACAAGGCCTGGGGAGGCTGACACATAGCAGTACCTCTTCCCTGACTTGTTTCAGTTACAATGGGCTGTTAAAGAAGGAGATCTCTCATCCATTTCTCCTCCTCACGTTCATGGGCATTTCTTCTTTAGCCGCACCTCGTTTAATAAGGAGGTTGAAGAAAAATCTGCCATAAAGGAAGGATTGAAGAATGAGATAGAAAGTGTGCGGTAGTTATGTATTGAGTTGAGTGAGCTTGGTGCCAGCCATTGTCGAATGCCTGCATGAGCAACATCCAAAATACAACAGCTGCATATTGTTTTTCTTGTAATCCTCCAACAATATGGTTATTAAGTAATGTAGTTATTAGTAACTCTGTGTAATTGGTGGGTCGTTGAATGTGATTTGCGAAATCCGAATTGATGGTCGGGTATTATATTTTTGTCAGTCAATATGTCAACTAATCTTTTGTTTATTAATTTTTCATATTTTTTTAAACATATAGAAAGATGGACTTAAATACACCTGTATTTAGTTTGTGAATCATTTTGATCATGGAATATTTCCATTATAGGGGGAACTTTAATGCCCTTAGTTTGCAGTGGTAAATTTTTACAACATATACCAAAGCATTTCTTGGCATTTGTTAGAGAGCTTGGGCTGTAATTAAGTCATAACCAGGTGATTTTCTCTTGTGTAAATGTTTTATTTTTATTGCAACTTGAGAAGGAGTGAATTGAGGTGGGGAAAGTGTCAGTTGGAGTGGAATATCTTACACATTAGACACTAAATTAAAAAAAAAAAATGTGCTATCAATGTTTTTTTGTAATGTAAGAAAATCGCGTTTCTATAGACGAATTCTCAATTTGATATTTTATTAATATTCCTAGTGAATTTGAATCAACAAGGAATGGATCAGATGATTCTTGCATTTAAAAATATACATCCGGTAAATAAAATAAAAACTCGTTAGGGTTCGTCTCATAGGATTCACATTTTTATTAACTAGCTTAAAATGTAACAGATGCTTCTTTGATTATTATTCTTCCTCCATTTGTCGGAAAATGCCGTAGTAAGAAAAAAATAATAAAAGAAAGATATAAAAAATATTTAATTTTGTATGAATTCTGGCTTATATTTTGAGGAGGCATACCCGAGAAACTTATCTGTATGTAATACCTGAATTAAATATAATATTTGATGTAATACCTGAATTAGTAAATACAACTTTTCTAGTAACAATATGCAGGTATGACGATAAAAAAAACGCTAGACTTACTATTAATGTCACATTTACCCCCTTAATAGCTACAAGTAGGTCCTGCTCACCTTTCTATAATGTCGAAAGATAAATCACGCTAAATGATTATAGGAATTAGTGAAAATAGTTTTTTGTAAGCCTGGTGTGTATGATATACTGGCACTGAAACGTGATCAGACAAGGATGTGTGTTCCTAAGATCCGTCACAGGTAAACCTACCCTTAGCACTTCCTTTCCTATTGTCACTAGTAGCGGATCCAGAGTAGGGGCCCGAGCCCCCCCCCCCCCTGAGATATGAGGACACCTATTACTATTTCTTTATAAAATGTGCTATAAATATATAGTAATTTTTTAATTCATGTAAAAAATTGATTGTATTTTTTAGAAAATAGATTGAATTTAAAACTTTAATTGTAATTTGCGACGTCACTATATACTAATCCATATTTTATAATAGGGCCTTCATTACTCATGAAATATTACTAATATACTAATATAATATTAATATGAAGTAGTACGCTGCCCTCAGAAATTTTCAGGATTAGCTACTGATTGTAGCTATATACAGATTTGAAACGATATTTTTTACATATAAATATTTTTTGTTTGAGCAGCATCCATAGGCCTTAATCTTCTAGTAACTATTTATGAACTTCAACTGCTCACTACCTTCTTTGAACAAAAACGTTTCATGTCAAACTATATTTATATTACGAAAATGTTTAAATATTTTTTATGAAAGGTAATCGTATTGAAAATATCATAATACCAATGTGTTTTTAAATAATTTCCCGGGCCAGGGGAGAGGGTGGGGGATTAATGCCGAGTATTATTAAATGTCCCCTGGCTCCGAGTTTAGAAATTGCTATCTTCGGGTTCTCATACGTTCATATACGTTCAATGATACGTTGCCATGGGCAACGCGCATTGCCCACTCGGCCATCCCGTCACCCAAAATAATATATATTAAATATAATAATAAATATTTCCTAAATGTTTATTCAACTTTTTATGAAATATAAAATATTATATATTTTAGTCAAAACAAAATAACAGTCCTGACTTGGGGAGTTAGGGTCCGGAAGCAGTGGGACCCTCCCTACTTCTGATAAATGTGTTTTAGAATAGACCTCCACTCCAAGTCCTGCTACTGCGGTTTTTCTTCATCAGCAGAAGTGTTGGTGTATGCTTGGTATTTATTCTCACTTTTTCGAGGGCTGAGGTTTATGACCGTATGTTTTTGTAGTATTAAGGAATAAGCAAATTAATGGAAATATAATTGTCCATAGCAACACTGGTACAAATCAAGAAAAGCGATTTTCACATCCATTAATATCCGTTGCCTGCTTTATCTGATTGTTACAATTTTACAGGAATCATTAATATCGCGGTCTTGCTCAGAGGAATAGTGGAAGAAAATTTGGGGTTGATTCGTGAAAAAAAAAAAAAAAAAAAAAAAAAAATCCAACCTCCTTTTAATGACTAAAAAAAGACATTATTTTATTTACAATTGTTTTTTATTATTCTACAAGAAAGTGGTTACTGTCGTCGTCACCTCCTATAGTGGTGTACCAATAATGAAGTTTCTTTGGTAGAGATTGAAGAAATAATGGAGTTTTAGATTGAAATTTAGAGGTTTCCGACGATATGGTATGTTAATAGCAGGAATCGACAAATGGGGTTCATAATAACGGTCGATAATAAATTGATTATTTTTCTGAAAATGACGGGTGGGGGTTTTTGAGACCGTCTTGGAAAGAATCGGGAAACGACGGATATGGGATAGTGCATGGATATTGTAGGATAGTGCTGAGAAGCATTAGCCGTACAGAGTCCTGAACTAGATTCACCTGGGTTCCGACGTAGAGTCACTTCATAGGCCGAAGTAGTCTATGAAGAAATGACAGACAAGCCGAGGTCTATAGGAGGGAGACTGGGCTGATAGAGAGGTGTGGAGCTCAGCTCTGATCTGAAACGGTATACCCTCGTTGGAACTTCGAAAGAAGTAAGCTTTACCCTTGTTATTTATATACCTTTATAATTATTTTTCTAGCTTCGAGTGCCATGCATTACGTATCTATTTCATTCAATTCAATTTAGGATTATTTCAATATATTATAAATATCATAATCATATCATGGCTCCATAGCTGAATTAAGAAGGTCAAATCAATGGAGACACTCTTAATTGCTAAATTATGGAAGCTCATGCGCCATAGGTTATTAGTGCACCAGAGGTTACGAGCGGAGGCGGAATTATCAGTCCCCATGAGGGGGGGGGGAGAATTATCAGGCCATGGATTATAGCCGAGTTAATTGGGGATGTGCCTGTCGGTTAATGGCTGGGTATTAAGGCTTCAAGGAGATAAAATCCAACTTTATCCTCACCAATATGCTTCATACGGAAATGAAGATATCAAACGGCAATTTCCTTCCTTGCTATATCAATTAGCTAAAAATACTTCGTGTGTTAAGAACGGCATGAATTGTCTGATGTGTGGAATCAACTATCAAGGGATTTCTTGAAATGAAAATCAGATGATAGCCCCTCTTTGATAATATTTATGTTTTGTTCTAGTTCTACGACAATATAGAATATATTTAATGCGAGGATTCTTAAAGTTTTTTTTAAATTTTAATATTTATTTTATTTTATTTATTATTCCGCATGTAGATTTGCACCTGCGTTGTGGCGCATCAAGATTTTTGACTTTGATTTTCTTGATGCATTATAATTTACTATAGTAAGAGGTCTCTGGGCCATTGTTGTTTCAGTCGACGTCGTGGCTGACCAGGTAACAGTTAGGAGGAAAGAGAATAGATAGTGGGTTAGGGTGATGTAGAATAGAAGAGTGAAATGTTTGATATTTGTCGTGTATGTAAGATTTTACTGTCGGTATGTTCATGTCATTGTGCAGTTTATGATTCGAAATAAAACTGGAAATTAATGTATGAATATTTACGTATGAGCCTTTCAGTTTAAAAAATGACAAACTCCAACTGCAAACATTTTTTATGAAAGAGCTTTTAATATTATGTCTGCTTGGAAACTATGTATCTTTTTATTTTGTTTGTATATCTTAGTAAACACTTATATTTCAATATATCTTCCATACTTTTACGAAATGAAAAGGTACGAAATTTCCGTAGCAAAATATTAAGAAAACTGAATCCTAACAAATGTTGAAATTGGCGTTAAGCATTCTAGGATTCTAACAATCTAGCTAAGCAACTAAAAGGATCCTATATCGTTAAAACTGCAAGTGACAGCTGACAAGGAAAACAAAAATGTTATCTTATTTCTTGTATTTGAGTGTCATAAAAAACAATAAAATCAAGTAATTGTTTTTCCTATTATAGTATTCACTTGTCCTGTTGATTATCCTCCTGTAATGGCTGGTGAAATTTTTCGTCTATCTTAACCCTATAACTACAGCTTGTGATTACAAATCCAATAAAATCCTGAGATGAAATTCGAAATACGACCTTTTTCAGTATTCACAGAGGTATGTATTAAGTTAATGAGGTAGTTGAGTAAATACAGACTGTTTTACTTAAATAGTTCTTTTTTAACAGAACCATAAGTCCACCATAAGTTGACCATAGGCTTGACCATAGGACTTATGGTCCACCATAAGTTGACCATAGGCAGATGGTCAAATCCTTCGTTTTCATTCTATTTATATTTTTTTCTCAGATAGGATAATCATTTCATAGTACATTGGAGCTATTTTTTTTGATCAATTCATCGAATTATTTATCAATCTTCTTGGTTTCAGACTTAAAAGAGTACTGCAGTCAGAGGGTACTTACTTTGGCGTCATTTCGAATTCAACTTTGCGTTGAAGTTATGTTGATCGCTTGATAGGGAAATGTTTTTAAATAATCCTGCAACACCTATGAGGGTTTTAAATAATTTTATCCTCGTAAAATTATAAAACAAAAATTACAAACAAATGATTTTAACTCAAAATAGTAAAACGTTGCAAACAGTAACTACAAGTGACAAACAGTGACGCAAATGTAACCTTATACTTCGATGTTTCAGGCCAGATTAAGACCATAGTCCATCACTTTTTATATCTAGTCCGAAATGGAACACCCCAGAATGGCCTAGATCATTCCCGAACATCTGACCAAGTACCAATACATGAATGTAACGGTTCCAACAAAAGTTTAAGGACAACTATTGCTTTTAGAGTCGAGAAAATTAAATGTTATATAATTTACATGTAATTTTTCTCAATCCTTTATTTGTTTAAAACTTTTTTCTACATTCACGCCAGGCTTATGTTCAAGGCAATCGGAAGATTTTCTGAAAGTAGAATAATTTTGGCACGAGGCATGGGGAAGAGTGATGCCTAGCCTTATGGTTGGGTAACATTGGAAAATTGTTAAATGAGACTTGTTCGGGTTGGTGACAGTTACGAAGAACAGCTTCCATATACTAACATTGGCGCTACCAAAGTTCTTCTGAATTGTGATCTTGTCATTCATTACTTACGAAATGGCTACCTTTCGAAACATGATCCTACCCCCTCCCCCAAGCTTAGAATTTCTACCGATGAAGGATCATTCATTACTGTTAATATTTATTGTTTTTTTTACTTATTTCATTTAATTATCTTTAATAAAAAAACTTTAACGAATACATAATGATTTTTATAATATCGCTCGTCCATGAAAAACAGGGCTAACAGTAAAACAAGTGTCATCATTACTGTTAATATTTATTGTTTTTTTTACTTATTTCATTTAATTATCTTTAATAAAAAAACTTTAACGAATACATAATGATTTTTATAATATCGCTCGTCCATGAAAAACAGGGCTAACAGTAAAACAAGTGATATTTCGGAAGGGTCATTTTTTTTCATCTTTTCTTTAACGTAGATATTCTTCTCTACCGTTTCATCCGATAGTTAAATGTTTCGCGAAGCTTTAATAAATAGGCCAACAAGCGGTTTTGCACAGAGATAGTAGAGGAAAATTAGAAGATCATTTTCATCCTTTCACAAAAAGTGAAAAAAATAAAAGATTTGGGTTAGGACCTGTCTTGCATAGGAAGAGCGATTATGTAAAAGACTAAACACACATATATAAATAGGCAGCATGGCACAAAATAGAAATATTATTGTATCTATATTTGCAAACATCTAAAGACACCTACTACCTTGAATTATTTCTATGACGCTTGATCCTTTGGTAAAGTTCTAAACGGGGCCGAATGAACTACTCAGCGACATAGCAAAGTTGAGCCTTAGCGTTGAGCTAAGTTAATGTTAAAGCTCCCTGTGAGATGTTCCTTACACTAACAGCTGAGCCCTAAGACAGAGGACTGATAAATGCAGCATGTCAAGCGGCTAGCCTGTAAATAGGCTTTTAGTAGCTAACTTTGATCCTCTTTACAAACAACCAGGGGCCTGATACAGCTCCTCATTAAGCTACAGAGTAATAATCTCCTTTAATTGGATGTCAGTGAGAGTCTCTCATGGTCCAAGGCAATCTTACAAGACCAGGCAACTCATTAACCTCTACATGTGCGATTATTTACTTACTGCTTGCCTTTTGAACGTGCTAAAGAAATGAGGACTTCATGAAAGTGCAAAAACAGATCAAAATAATATTATAACATTGAATTCTATATTCTTGCCGAATAATAAAAAAAATTTCTTGGTAGTCTTGCCATGATTCAACTATCATAAGTGGAATTCGATACTCTATGAGGCTGGAGGATCTGAGAATTGCCATAACATGACGGGCTATCCTGTCGAGGCGTTTAGAATTTGTTTTCCCGGAGTAGATGTATTGCCCAAGAAGAACAATAAGAATAATTCTTTTTAACGCAAGCATTAGTCTTATTTTATGGTCTTGTGACATATACCAACGACCTAATGTTCTTTGTGACCCATGTATAGCTAGATCTGGAGTAGGAAGATCGGGGAAAGAATCAAAATGTAAAATAATTACCTAACCATTAAATAATGTAATTGTGGCTATTACCTTCTAACCCTAGGACATCGGGTTTCAATATTACGTTGTTAGGAATTTCAGCTTTGCATAATATTTCACTCCCCACCCGTTTAAGGTTTCTAGTTACTACTGATATTATCAATTTAAAACAAATTTAATTTATCCAGACTATCAATACTTCGGATAATCTCTAGTGATCTTTGTTTGTTTTCAACTACATATTTGCTTAGGTCATTCGATATGAAAGTTCTAAATTCCCATATATAAGTTTTTGACACCACCAGCGTATTTCATCAGTTTTGATAATTTCAGAAGCATTTTTATGAAAAATTTTCAACCCATTTTTTTTTTATTATCTGAAATTCTTAAATGGCTAACAAGTTTAAATTTTTTTATATTTACGTTACAAGTTAAATACTCTTCTGAGTTATGGGCTCGTAAAGCTACAATTAGTTCTGTATAGTGGATTATATTTGCAATTGAGCGTCCAATCAATATCTAATGAATAGCTTATTATATCCTTGTTATTAAGTAGCCATGTTGGTTAAAACTCTTTGAAGGAGGATTGTTCAATATTAGCTGTAATTTTTCTGATATGTGAAATCCAGTTACAACTTTAGTCACTCATTTATTGTTTCTAAATGAGTGAGTCTAGTATATAAAAATAGTTAGTAACTTATACGATGGTGCTGAAGCCGCTGTTTGGTGTAAAGACGGGTTAACATCTTTTTTTGATACTTGCAGGGGCCTAAAACAGGGATGTCTCCTGAGTCCATTTTTATTTTCCTGTTATATAAATGATGTTGAAAACGACCTTCACGGGGGAATACTTATTAATAATAGGAAAATAAAAACTCTAGCATACGCGGATGACATTACATTGATAGCAGAGGACTCCAAATCTTTACAATTAATGATCAATGATTTTGCTGAGTATAGTAAAAAAGGGAACTTGGTAATAAACCTAGATAAATCTGAAATAGTAGTATTTAGAAAAGGCGGCAGAAAAGCAAAAAATGAACAATGGTTTCTATCCAACGATATAATTAAAGTCGAAAACGAATATAAATATCTTGGTATAACACTAGGAAATAACCTATCATTGAAAAAACATTTTGATATAAAAACGGAAAAAGCAAAAATGGCAATAAATGTAATATGGAAAGACTTCATGACAAATAATCAAATTCCCTACTGCCAGAAAGTAAAAATATTTAACACGGTTGTTAGATCAATAATAACGTATGGCGCACAATGTTGGGGTGGTAAACAATATCAAGTAAATAGAATTGTGCATTACTTTATCAAAAAACTACTTTATTTACCACATCACACTCCAGGTTACATGATTTATTTGGAAACACAGATAAGACCACTGTTTTTATTTACACTGAAACTACACCACGACTATATCATTAGAGTGTTAAATATGCCTGATGACCGATTATCTAAATTCTTAGCAAAAGATATAATAAAAAAATAAAACATATTGGTTTGCAGATATAAATAAAATGATTGAGGACCATAATGCAGCCTTACACATCAACTTTGAAAATACAGTAATACTGAAGAAACAATTACAACTTAGATATATTGTGGAACAAAGTTTTCACCAAAATTACATTGAAAGGGCGAATAAAACAAATACGTACTTGCTATATAACAATTATGTCACGATGAAAACAAAATAAATTATTTTCAAAATATGAAAATTCGTGACATTAGCTGGGTCTTTAAAGCTAGGTGCGAAATGCTAAATCTAGTAATTTTAAAATATATAACGAGGGTCAATTACAACTTTGCTCACTTATGGAACCGAAAAGAAATTGAAAATAATTTCCATTTTATAGCAGTATGCCCCATTTTGTCCGAATTCCGACTTAAATGCTTCTTTAAGTCCATTCTAACAATTGAAGAAGTTATTGAAATATTAAACAGCGATAACCTCAATTCGTTGATAAAATACTGCAAATTAGCCTGGCATTACAGAGGTAGATTGGTAAAGGAGTTTAATTACTGATACAATAATTTTAGTTAGTTAATAGATTTAATTGAATTTTAAATAATTCATTGTTATAAAAACTAGTTACATAAGTTATGTTGTGAATTTTTACTTTCTTTTAGGGTTAGTCATGGATTATTCGTATATATGTGTATATGTGTGCGTGTGTGTACAGGGTGTCCCACGAATGTTGTGTCAGGCTAATAAAACCCAGAGTCTTTTGAATTTCAAGGCGAAAATCAGGGATCTTATATTGCGTCATATTAGTTACCTTTTGAAGATATTCAACCCTTCCAGAATTTCTCCAGTATTGCTGGAATGGCTCCAGTACTGGGAATTTCACCATAAGTGACTGGTTTTTATGACGGATTCTGATGGTGAGTCGAATTCTAAAGCTGTTTTGTATCGGTTACTTTTTCAATCAGATGCACCCTTACATCGATAACAGGCTGATTATTATTTTCAAATTTTATGTCTAATAGTGTTTTTTATTTAAAAAAAATAAATAAACATATGATATAACACAAGTAAATGTCAGCTGTTTCTTTCAAATATTTGTTCCATCTGTATTTCTTGGTTATAAGATAATTAGTTTGTCTGTATTTGTAAATGTAAATTGGACAATATAAAAATATGGCTCATTTTGTAAGTCAGTATGACATGCTCAGGGCATTAGGACGATGTGACGGAAACTTTAGAGCAGCTGCAGCGTTATATGCAGAGCGTTATCCACAGCGGCACCATCCCAAGTATCAAGAATTCTCACGCATTGCTGACAGGATAAAAACAACAGGTACAATTAAGCCTTACAGTAAATATTGTCACCGTGTCCGTCCAGTTTTTAAAAATGCTAATACAGATGTCGTATTAGCTTTAGTTGAAGAGGATCCGCAGGTGAGTGTAAGGGATATTAGTAGGGAAACTGACTTATCCCGAAGTTCGGTAAATAGGCTTTTAAAAGATGAAAAATTCAGACCTTACCATTTTTCAGTGCACCAAGCATTGTCCGAAAGTGACTTGGACCAGCGATTGAGGTTTTGCCATTGGGCACAAACAATTATAGCTGAAAATCCTAATTTCTTTTCTAATGTGCTTTGGACAAATGAAGCTACCTTTTGTAGCACTGGCTTAATGAACATGCACAACGTACATTATTGGTCCAGAGAAAATCCTCACTGGATGTTCCAACGTGACCAGCAACACAGGTGGAAAGTGGACGTCTGGTGCGGCATTATAGGGGACCAGATCATTGGACCACATTTCTTCGAAACATCATTAAATTCCATCAGCTATTCGAAGTTGATTGAACAAGATCTTCCGATTTTACTGGAAGAAGTGACGCTTGAAAAACGTATGGTGATGTGGTTCCAACAGGATGGTTGTCCGGCTCACTATTCCATTAGAGCTAGGAACGTTATAAATCACATGTTTTCCAATAGATGCATTGGAAGGGGTCTGCATATTAATTGGCCAGCAAGATCTCCGTACTTAACAATTTCAGATTATTTCTTTTGGGGAAGATTGAAAGATCTCGTCTACACGAATAGACCGTCGACAGTAGAAGAAATGAGGGCAGAAATACAAAATGCGATTCTTTCCATTCCACCGGAAGAAATACAGCAAGCTCAGCTAGACTTCTGTTCTAGACTTTTGTTATGCATAAATGAAGAAGGCCGTCACTTTGAACACATAAAATAGTATTTTTATGTAAATAAACAAATATTTGTTTATAATATTATTAACCCAATTGCATTTTCAAATAATGTAATATTTACTTAATTAATAAAATTCAATTTCCTTCAGAATCCATAATTAACTTGTCATATTAATTAACAAACTAGTAGTTCCAGGGCTCCTTTCAAATAAGAGGATTTGGCTGTTATCGATGTAAGGGTGCATCTGATTGAAAAAGTAACCGATACAAAACAGTTTTAGAATTCGACTCACCATCAGAATCCGTCATAAAAACCAGTCACTTATGGTGAAATTTCCAGTACTGGAGCCATTCCAGCAATACTGGAGAAATTCTGGAAGGGTCGAATATCTTCAAAAGGTAACTAATATGACGCAATATAAGATCCCTGATTTTCGCCTTGAAATTCCAAAGACTCTGGTTTTTATTAGCCTGACACAACATTCGTGGGACACCCTGTATATGTATATATATATATATATATATATATATATATATATATATATATGTGTATGTGTGTGTCTATGTGTATATATATATGGGCATTATTTGTGTATTAGGATTATTATTATTACTATAAAGTTAAGGATTATTTTTGTGCACTTAAATATTAAAGAGATATATTTCGGTTTAAATAGGAATAGATACACCTATGTTTATTTAAATTAATTTAAAATATTATTATATCATGCCTTTATTAAGGCAACTAACTCTGGCTGACGGTCACAGTGACCAATGCCATAAAAATGTTTTGATTGAAAAAAAAAAACCTTGTAACTACAAATGAGGAAATAAAACATTTTTATTATTATTATCATTATTATTATATTATTATAAATGAGTGAGTCAACCAAAACATTTATGTGGCAATCGAATCTCAGGCATTGACAAGGGCGTGGTCATTGGGACTACTCCCAAATATTTTGTCTTTTCAATTTATTTTTATTTTTAAGAGAAATAATGCAAATAGGTAGTTACTATGCCCTAAACATAACTATTTAGGTTGTTTAGATCCCAGTCCCTTATATAAGGTAATAATCTCATTAAAAATCGGTTCTGCCAGCCACCTGATTATGAGAGAGGAGGGTCATGACCCCATAAATTTTACAGAAATCGAGTTAGTTCGTTCAGATTCTAGGCAGTCGATTTAGCTTGGAGCATTTCTAAGTCAAAAAACAGATAAGTTTTTTTTTTTTTCCAAATTTTCATTTGGACAAACTTGGATGTCCAATGGAATGGAAATGAATTTATAGTAAATAAATCTGAAAACCCAAGTCTCACAAGGAAACAAACATTTAAATTAAACCCCATCACGAGACTCTAAAACCCAGCTGGAGCCAACCTGACACCTTAACCGGAAGGGGAGTGAAATATTTTGCAAAGTTGAAATTCCTAACAAAGCCAGAGGACGATGATATTGAAACCCGATGGCCATAAGGTGAGCGGAAGGCCTTATTAGTTATCAGTATGCGGGGAGGGGGTGGGTGAGCTATATTGAAAATAGGAAGGTAGCACGTGGTGGCTACAATAACCTCCCTGTTTGTCTTAGCCCTCGCGTGCTCCTGCTATTTCATATTTAAACAGTTCTCCGTCTCTTTTATTTGTCCTCCTCGTCCCCCCTTTTTATTACCGCCCTCATTACCTTGAGCAAATTAAATGACTCCCACGCAAATATGGCGGAGCAAACACAAGCTTCTTTTCCACTTCTCTTCTTTTCTCCCCTACATTATATTTGTCTTCCATACGTTCCCCTGTGCCTCCAAACGAATGATATGTATTCATGAAGCCCGGAAAGGGGAGGCCATAATTTCATTTCGGACCTTGACACAATATGCTTCCGCATGTGTTGTCTAGTTTCATATTATTAACCGCGAAGAAGACTAATTAAAGATTAAACATGGCATATATTCTATATGAAGTTTTTGTTCCTAATTTTTTAATTAAGGTAGGATGACTATTGTCAGGATTTTCAGTCTTGGTGAGATATCTTTGTTAGATCTGATTATGTTATTGGGTCGAGACGGATCTAATCAGACTAGATATAGAAAAAAAAAATTAAAAAAACAAAAAACCAGGAGCTTTCTTAGATTTGTAAGGTACCAACATAATCCCGTAATAATTTGTAAACGTTCCCTTCCTCCTTTCGGAGAGTTTTTTCATCAGGTTTTGTATATTTAGCGTAATTAACCAATTTCGACATAATAATGGATCTGTAAAAAAACTAGAGAATTTTTTATGCTTCCGAGTTTAAAAAAAAATGTGAACTGACTGTCATCCCAATGAAAAGATGGTTAGGATGACTTTAACCCAAAATGAGTTAGGTAGCTGAAAGGAGGCATGGATTTTAATTGTAGTTATTATAATTTGCGTTAAATCTGTTTTAATCGGGCCATGAGCATTTGTTCAACTTTAATATCTCATTACTATTGTGGTATTTTTGACAAAATAGCAACGCTTGATAACGAAAACCTGATTTTATAGTTTACTGTTAAAAACTTTAACAGTCTGTATTCAAACTTTTAAAAGTAAGAAAATTCGACCCTGATATGAGTCAATCGCTGATTTGTTAAAAACCACGGTTGGAACAGTCCAAGCGGAGAAAATCTATCACATACGTTACAAGATATTTCCCTGCTATTGGGTCAATTCTCGACTTCCTCTTAGACATAATGATCCGTTACCTGAGTATGATACTATCGATATCGTCTGGCATCAAAATTAGCCCCCTGAATTGACAAATTTTAAATCATCTTTATTTTTAATATTAAGTACATTGCTGAAAACGCAATTTAGATCTAATCGGTTCTACAAGTTCTATCAGCTGAAAATGCGTGAATACAACAAAACATTATAATAGTTTCTAAAGAGATTTCATTGTGTTCATTGGACAAAAAAAAAATTCATTATGAAAATATTTTCCTTTTGTGGTAAACAGTGGTAAATATTTTCATAATGAATTTTTTTTTATTCTGAAGAACGTTGCTAATACATTTTACTTCACTGGGCTTTGAGAAACTATTCCCCTCGATCGATCTAAGCAAGAGTTGATTCCTCCTGAGGCAGAGCGTGACTTGGCCCGCGCTGGAAGTTGGCCACCTGATGGATCTCATTAAACTAACTCCCTCCAGCCTGGAACCTGAAAGCCATATATCTCGGCTACTGAAGGACCATTACTCTTGGGTAATTAACCGTCCTCCGGCCATGCCTTGCAGTCATGGCAACGCCTTATCTCCGCTGTCTGCTTCGCCCACAGCCATTGGGCGGAGGGGTGGAGGATGGCTGCCTATACATACACAGAGTTTCAATCCAACAAGATTTTCAAGATTCAACAAGATAGTAACCAAATCTGACAATTGCATGTCTGGAAATAGTTCCTTGGTACATTAAAAAGACCTGAACATGATGACATTATGGCAAAACTGATTCCACAACTGACAGGAAATATTGTTATCTTGCTCGATAATTCGATAATCAATAAGACACTGTAATCCGATTAAAAAACAGAACAGAAATCTCTCTATGATCCTTTTGTCTATTTTCATGAAAGGTGACATTTTCAAATTAATCGTCGCGATTGTACCAATAAGATATTATTATTTGTAATATCTAAGAGTCAAACGGTTCTTACCAACGGTGAGTTGAAGGTAATCAAGTCTTGAAAATTTCCATTTATCTTAAAAAAATATCGTGACATGAAACAAAAACAGATGATTATTTCTGTTACATTGAAAAGAGTATATTAATGTATTTATAACGTAACCGGATGTTCTGGAATGATCTAGGCCATTCTTAGGTATTCTATTCCGGACTAGATATAAGAAGCGATGGACTAGTAAAGTGATTTTAAAGGAATAGTAATCGTCCTCGGTTTCCAGAAAGGCATAAGAGACAAACTTTACTACGAGAGGTAAATACACCTTCTATCGATTCACCTTCACGATATGTTTACAAAAAGCAACTCGAATTAAAAAACAAGCAAGCAGTAAAAGAAACTGGACTATTGATGAACTTAGGCCCCTTAGAAAAAGAAATAAACATTAATGAATCGAAAAGTATTGCCAAGTCTTGCAATACAAAAAATGATACTCTATAACTTTTAAAGCAAATAAGTAAATAAATGTGGAAAAATTTGTGAAGTTGCTGAACGACTTTTAAGTATATACACTCAGCAGCAAAAAAAAAAAAAAAAAAAAAAAAAAACCGGACACCCTGATTTTGCCCCATAATTCTACTAAATACGATTATTTTTAAAATTATTTGTTACAATCAGTTTCTTTAAAGGTTATGTAAAAAAACTCTGCCAATAACAAATAACTTTTTTATTTACATGATTTTAAATAAATTATAAAATAAAATAATAAAAAATCAGCACTTCTATTAAAATTAATTATTTAATTTTCTTGAAGTTATAAGGCCTGCTCTTAACGGCTATTACCCCCTCTTACGAGGCGAAGGTCCTTAACCCTGTCAGGCACTGAAGAAATTACATTTTGGACGTACTCCGCGGGCACAGCATCCCATTCTTTACGAAGAGCAATTTGAAGCTGCCCTATGTCACTAGGAGGAGGATAGCGATGCTGGACACGTCTCCTTAAATAATCCCACAAATGTTCTATCGGATTCATATCGGGAGATCGTGCAGGGCTGTCCAAAACTGTGATTCGGTTTCCAACCCACAAGCTGCAAGTATTCGGTAACAATTTTTGCAGTGTACGGTCGTGCATTATCATGCATCAAAATTAACTGTTCACCAAAAAATTGAGCAAATAGGATTACAACTTCTAGGAGTACTCCCTCAATGTACCTCTGAGCAGTCAGAGCCCCATTATCAATGAAAATAAGTTAGGTACGAGCGCGGATATCTATTCCTCCCCAAACCATTACTATTTACCTTTGGAAAAACTGTGACTCGCGAAGAGTACATGGAGCACATCTCTCCCCTCGTCATCTCCACACTCTTTCTCGAACGTCTGAATGGTACAGACTCTGACAGACTCGTCTGTGAATAAAACAGCTCCCCATGCTCCATAGTTCAATGAATATGCTGGTCAACAAATAAAAGTCTTTAACTCCGATGCCTTTCCTGGGGTCCCATTTCGCTCCAAGTCCATACTCACTCAATCTTGGCCGCACGGTTTTTGACTTAATAACAGTATTTCTAGCCATTTGAAGCCTGTCCCGAACCTCAGGTGCAGTTAAATGGCGATTGTTGAAAACTGAGAGCATAAATCGAATATAAATAAATCGAGTTGTGGCCCTCGGTTGGCGTCTGCTTGGCCTCCTCTGGTAGCTACCTGCCTCCCGGAAACGCTGAAGTCCGTCATACATTGTCGACCTAGCTACACCAAACGTTACAGCAATATAACGGATGCTGGGGCCTTCTCTTGCCAATGCATCAGCTCGGTCTACGTCTTCATTCGATAGAACCATTATTCTTAAATAGAATAGAAAAACAACGCTTATTAATGAAAAAAAAAAGGCTGCTTAAAAAATTAAACAAGTTAAAAGTACGAAAATCTGCTTACAGTTGAGAAGTGTTGAATGTGGTGTAACTGCCCGAAGACAAATGAACATAAACAAATACCTCATGCCTTATCATCTGCTTACTACAATTCTGAAGGGATTATTTCAACAGACATAGGCCCTTTCTACTCCGTGCTAACAGGATTACCCATAATAACAAACATCCTCATCATTATCAGCATTTACAATAAAAAATATCAAGTGTCCGTTTTTTTTTTTTGCAGTTGAGTGTTTATCAAAACACTCGATTTCTAATCTAAGTAGGTTGGTAAGTGAATATTTGCGCGCATCGCACCAGCTTTTTTATTTACTGTATTTAATTTTATTTGATGTTACCTATATATTTTATATTTTTTTTTCACTCATTGGTTGTTGTCTGGTTTTTACTTACTTAGTCCTAATGATGACCTAAAATTTGGTTCAAAACCTGGGCACCATGAAATATGTAAAACCTTCATTTGAGTGTTATTTAACTTGAACGCACTCACTTAACATTTCCACTTCATCTATATCTGCGGTCTACTATCTTCCAATATCATCATGAAAATCCATTTAAAGAGCTTAGAAAAGGTACGATATAGACCATACAGAATTCATACTGATGCGTAGGGCCCGGTCGGCTTAAATAGTTGATGGGGACGTTTGTGAATAGGGGAATAGATAGGACCTGGGCCACTAATGGAAGCTGGGTAATATTTGATAGTGTGTGCTGAATCAGTGGCTGGAGTGGGGCATACATATTAGATCCAAGCTGTGGGGTAGCGCCATCACTATTACCATACTAATCATCCCATTTGCTCCTCAGCAGTTTACGGTTTAATGCGGCCTGTCGTTTGCCCTGCCAAAAACACCACCCGCTAGAATTACCATATGACGTATTAATTGCGCGAAGGCCGTTTGCGCGGAGGACATTTGCATAGCTGTAATGGCAGCCGGCGTTCCCTCACCCGATTCCTTAGGTAATAGGACCGTCTCTCCAGCCATAAGGACAAATAGATAGCTCTCCATATTTATGAGATCTTATAGAATAATCGCAGCACTTTAATTGTTTTCCTTCTATTTCTAGGGGCCATAGATCCCAAAGCTAATCTCCCGAACTGGTTTCTTAAGTTATAAGAATAATTCAAACTATATTCAAAATTACAAAATCCTCGTACAGGTATTTTTGATACTTTTGACTAAGATTTGGTCTAATTAAAAATAATATCACTACAAAAAATAACTGAAATTACTGTAATATATTTTTTTCGAAATCGAAAAAGTTAAAAGAAGGAAATAACTAAACATATAAACATGCCTTGATAAACCCATTGGAAAATCAGTTCTTAGATTTCAGGTTAAAGAGATCAAACTTCATTATAAATAAAAAACCTTAGAATTTCCTAACCAAGCAAGAAACCTCTTTCCAGTTGAAATTTATTAGAGTATCCACAGAATAAATAAAACAAAACCTATCGACTAACCAACGAAATGAGTAGTGGTATAACTAAACAAACCTTGTTCAGTATTTTAAACTTTTCTGTATAGCCTAAGGAGTGGTTTTCTAAATTTTCATGTATAGTCAAAATTGGTTGTTTTTCAATAGACAGTTACTCTGTTGATTCATTTGTAAACAATTAAAACACTAATGAATTAATTGTAACAGATAGTAAAAAATGAGTTGTAGTCAGGGGTTGAGTGTTGGACCTGAAAACATAGCCAGTAATTGTCTTCATGAAGGAATCCAAGATGGATCGTTAGTCCATGAATATCAACGACATTATGTGTGGTACTTGTCAAAAACAATTTTAAAAGAACATAGATCCTTGACAAAACCAAATCAAGTTGGTATTTTTGGTTTAAGTTGAAATTGATGCAACTACCTGACACAGATTCAAAATTAGCCAATTCTACTATGGGATCAATATTGTAGGAAAAATATTACAAATAGAGACATTAGTGTATGTTGCACACACCAACATTTAATACTATGTTTTTAATGCGTTTTTACTGAGAGACAAAAATGATTTCGAGTACTAGAGCTGCATATATATCTGATGTCTCATTGATTTTCTTTTTTCACTTACTATTTATGTCTTGACTTGACATTTGACATTAGCATCAAGACGCTCAATCATATAACCCAATCAGTTTGTGAACATCATGAATATGAACGTAAGTATCGGTAACAAAATATTGTTAGAGGTCTCTTACGCGCTACATTTTGTGGATAATAATAGAAGAAGCTTGTCCGTTGATTCAAGAATATTGCGCTATTATTACATAAGTTCGCTTGGCTGTGTTTGCTATGTTAGCTTTTAGATTCCACCTTGTTCTCCTTTGATATCTTTAAAGTAGATTTGAAAGGAGAGGAGAGGAGAAAGACTTGTGAGAGCGGAGTTTTTCCAGAGATCAAAGGGCTTCGGAGTAGGGATTAAAACATGGCATCTCGTGAGATTTAAAGAAAACGCCGTTGATATTACGTGTAATAGGAGACCTTATTTTATTTGAATACTCAAATATCATTAATACTATTCATTTACAATAGCTTTCTTTATTCTGTAGTCAACCTGAACTATTTTTAATTATTTTTTTTTTTTAAAGAACTAATTCTTTTTAATTATTTAGGGGCTTAAGACTATGTGAGTCAATTTTATTTTGTCCAAAAGGTGAATGTACAAATTTACTGTAATGAAACAAGATCAAGCCCATTTTTCTAGGTATATTTTCCATTACGTATTTAAATACCATGATATATACCTTCTTTACTCAACATTGTCAGTAAAATGTGCAAAATGTTTATTAAGCTGCCTATTTGTTTTTTTGTTTAACGTCACTTTATGACACTGAGGCTAATCGGACGATGCTACAGTGGGAGTCCTAACTTTTGCCTATCCAGGTGTAATTAGGATAGGGATATTTAACGAGTACCTGACATCGTATAGGCTTGGGACCTCCATTTTACGTCTTATCCGAGGGACGGCATAGCCAAGGATTTTTTACTCCCTTTAAAACATCCTAGGGGCACCTCGGGACGCGAACCTGCGACCTTTAGTATTGAAGTGTTCATGTTCATGAAAATCTAAATATGTAAAAATGTTCATCAATTGCTCTTCAATTGTTCGCTTAGCTGTTACGCAGGTTTTTTCTCCATCTGTTGCTATGGTAATGATAAGCTTAATTTTTCATTAATTGTTGGAACATGGATAACTATCAACTCCATCTACTATCAACCTTATATTTTGGCATTACAGAAATATCTTAGGTTTCAATTTTATTGTTTGCAATTATAAACCTAAGGTCTAAAGAGAGGTAAAATATAATATTCTCGGCAATCAACTACTTAATAGTTGCACAACAAAAATCGAAATGGAATTGATACGCTTTCTGAGGAATGAGAACTCTTTCTCGGAATTCTAATTGACTTTAGATTTTCATCTCGGTGGGTGAGTGAAAAGCGGTGTATCAGAAGAGGTGATATATTTTTCCTACAGGTTGATCCCCTGGGGACCCGGTCCGCTAAGTGTAAAAGGATGTAGGGTAAGTTGGCAGAGGAAGGACTTGAAATATTTACTGAGTTCCGGCATTCTCCGTCCTTAAAGTCTATCTCAGTGCAATCTTTAACACTTTGGGGCAACACAAAAGTTGTAAGATGTGGTGGCAATGCTATTAGAAACATAAATTAATAACATCAATTCCGTGCCATGGCAAGAGATTTGAAAGTATTTCAGTTTAAAGAATAGAGTCTGGCTAGATAAGTTATTTTTATTTCTGCTTTCGTTTTAAAATAGCTGTTCAATTACTCAGACTTGGATTAGTCGACACTATTATTTCAGAGATATCACATGAGCCTGGTAGTTAGCCATTGTCTAAAACTCAAGACTTGTATTATTAAATTTATTTCAGATTGGTATACAATTCAATGTTTCCACATGGTTTCCAAATATTCATAAAAAAAAAAAAAAAAAAAGATGTTGGCATTTTGGGGTAGCTATATAAAATATGCATTCCAAACACTAGTGCGTCATAACCAGATCATATATTTCGACCAGATTTCTTGGAAACTTTTTTGGTACATTTGGTTATCTTAATTTTTATTATTGGTATCAATTATGTATATCCATCTCTCCCTATCCCACGGAGCCGCAAACCAATCGGCACACGAAGCATATTTCTTCATTCAGCCAATTGAAGATTCAGAGTCTCACTTAATAATACTAATATTTTGAAAAATAATGTCATGTACAGCTTTCTCTGTATTTATATTCGATAAATATGAAAAAAGTTTGATTTGTTTATTTTTTATCTGCCAGTGGTACATTTGTGTTCGTCCGTATGCAATATAAACCTCTAAAGTATTAAAAAAAAATCGATACACATAATGAAATTCTCACCTCCATAAAGATTTCATTAAGTTTGTTCTTTTTATCGGATGTTGATTTTTATCATTGTCAACAAACCCTGTCTCCAAATTCGGTCCACCTCCATCCATTTATGGCATGGTATTATATTAAAGTGGGTGATGCAAATGCTTATACTGAGTGTATGATTAGTTTTTTTACTGCAGGATTTTAATCCAGTTACAAGCTGACCAATCAGTTATAAGAAGTCACCTTTATAGTTCATGTTAGACAACTGCAAGAGGCCAAAGTGATTACATGCAGAACTAATAAATAAAACTGTTAAATTGTTTCTCTTTACTTTCCCAATATATACAAAGAGGAAGACGGACTGATTTTCTGACTGCATATTTTTCTGTAAAAGTTTTCTATACCCGTTTGTAAAGCGTAATCCAAACATTCTTCTGTCAACTCAAGAGTTCTTCTTATCTATCGAAGATATTACATCCCTGCTTGGCAGGGATTTTATTGGTGTACTTCAAATTGATGGAGAAAGTAAAAACTGTCCTCACAGAGATGAAACAAAGCAGGCAAGTTAAAGTTAACGATGTTGCCCCCTTGCACTTGTAATGAAAGGAATACGCAAACAGTATCTGATGACCTTCACAAGAAATATGGCTATAAATATATTAGATGATGGAAGGAGGGGAGATAGAGCGTGATATATAGGAAGCCTTCAATAGATAACTAGCCAGAGGACGGAAGGGCCATGTAGGAATTATTAGCTGGAGTCCCCATCCCTTAGCGGCCCGGCGCTTTGCCCTCTGCTAATATTGATATTAGAGCTTTTGGTTGCATTGGTTGTCTTCAGGCTTGATCTTAATTTAATTAAAATTAATAGGTAGCTCGATAGTTTATTTATTATTATTGTCTTAATAAACTAACTGAATTTAAATTTTGGCCATATAGATCCCATTGCAGTAGGAAATGGGACTTTTAAAACAATTTCGCCCTACTCCTTTGATATCCCCCCTCCCCACCGCTTAACAATAGCGCTTCCAGTTGCCTCACATTGATAAATCGAACTTTTCCTGTCAGTAAAATACAATCAGCGTTGGGGTACATTCCCAAAAATTTACCGGTTTTTCACTTTTTCATCCTTTTTTAAAATTTCCGATACAAAGTCTCCTTGTTTATGATCAGGGTTTTTTTTTCTTTTTTTTTTTTTAAATGGTACTAAATTTAGGCAAAGGAAAAGTATTCAAATTGGATGATTCATTACTCTCGGAGCCGCCAGTCTTCTCTGTTTTGTGCAGCTGCTCTCCAATTTCTAATTCCAAACATTTTTTGGGAATCTACCCAGCGCAGGCGAGGTCTACCAACCTTTTTTCCTCCAAGATTTTTTCCTCCAAGAGTATTTTCGGTACCTCATTATTACTTTGTCGAGCAATGTGCCCAGCCCATCTCAAGTGACCAACCTATATTAAGTTAACGACATCAGGCTCATTATACAGACTCATAATCTCTGCATTTTTTCTTAATTTCAGTACGCATATTAGAAATGATAGAAGAGGAACTTGCTTCTTAGTTGTTTCTGAAGCACGAAAAGCACCTACTGGCTGCAATGATCCGGCGCTGAATCTCTGGTTTCATTTCGTTGATCGAATTTAGCTGTAAAAAAATTCTCCGGCCTCCAAGAAATTCACCTGTTGTTTGGGTTGTAGACCACGTACTTAACGTTTTGGATTCGTTAAGCAGCAATCCAATTTTTGCAACCGCTCTTTGAAGGTCAGAATAGCAGTTTTTATACTTGATAAATTACGTCCAACAATATCCATGTCATCGGGGTAGGTAAAGATTTGACACGATTTGTTAAAAGTTGTACCTTCCACTTATTCCCTATCCCCTGATTACATATTCCAATGGAATATTAAACCAAAGGCATGTGAAAAAATCCCTAAGTCCCTGATGGCTTTGGAAAAACTCAGATTTATCTCCGAAACCTCATTTCATTGTCATTTTGACAAGACGGACTAGCTTTGGAGGAATGATTAGAGTGATCGCACAATCATAATTCCTCTCGAATCACGCAGTCGTAGGCAGCACGGAAATCCGAAAGAGGCGGTATGTTTTTAAACTGTACTTAGCTGCTCTTCCCATCATCGTTCTCAGGGAGAAAATTTGGTCTATCATAGCTTTGCATTTCATAAAGACTGCCTGATATTGACCTATTCCTCGTTCAACAAAAGGGAAGAATTTACGGAAGAGAATATTGGAAAATATCTTGTATAAATATGCATATTGGATCAGGATTCGTTACTAAAATAACCATGAAGATTTTTCCTACTATTACTATTTTTCCTACATGAAATCGGCCGTTTGTTTCAATATTTCAAGACATATGTATAGACTTATTATAGAAATATAGATATTATATTTTTACATTTCATTTTTTGGAACTTTTGCAGTTCAGAAGGAAATATCAATGACGACAATGAAGTTAACGTAAGGGCCCTTCCCCCCCCCCCATCCCCCCAGTAATTCGAGTCGCGGCACTGCCTATCATATTAGATGTACATTTCATGTACATATAACATTTTATAAATTATGAATTGATTTTTAAAAAATATAGGTTTTGAGTTGTTATTCACTTTCCTTGTACACGCATTGCCAAATGCATAAAAAGATATATTTCAAGTGAATTTTATCAGAAGGGAGTTATGGAGAAACACCCCTGCGCCTGACTGCCTCCTAAGCAGCAGACTACTCCACCCTCCTGGATATATTGCGGAGCACCCCGGAGGGGGTGGAACTGGTGGTAAATGGCCGAAGTCCATCCCCTTAGGCCTAACCCTCTTAAGGGCTGCCCTTAAGGCTACCTTATTTATGGCGTGAGTCAGCCCTAATGCAAAAGTCATACCTAGATAAATCACTTGGTCCCCCTTAGCTCACCATCGGCCTCTTAGCAATTACTAATTCATCTCTACTCCACCTAATATTTCTCTATCCGTAATATGCACCCTTCATCACCCCTTTACGTCTCCCTTTATTTTGATATGGTACAATGAAGTATGGAAAAGGTAACATGGGTTATACGTGAGGAGGTAATTTTGAAATTTTTTGAACAATTATTTAGTCATCAAGATGAATCTCATAATGTATTGAGTAATTCGGTTATTCTTCTTTCAAAATTCGGTTTAATCATAAATCACGATAATGACTTGAAGCATTATATTGATTTAAGTGATGCATTTTTATTTGTGCTTGATACCAGTGTTCATATATGCATCCCAGTTTTCAAACGAAACCAATGATTATGAAATTTAAACTAATGTTCCTGAAAGTTTGACAAATAAAAAAATCCACCGTTGTTTAAAATTAATATCAATTCATCCACTCTGTTCAATGATTAATTTTGTATTGAATGTTGATATAAAAAATCTAAAGGAGGCTATTGACAAACGAGTATTAAAGAGAAAAAAAGGAGTAAGCTGGCACAGGACCGGGATTCATTTATGAGGCTGTATCAAAAGCCACCTCAAACTGCGCTGCGGTAAAAGAGGAACGATCAAGAAGAAGAAGAAGATAAAAAGCTAAATAAACTGAAATGTGATTTTTACAATTTACTGAATACAAAGAGTTTTGACGGTTGTGGAACAGTAAGAACTAGAATAATTATAATTTCATTTTTTATAACACCATAAATAAAATAATATGGTCAGAACTGGTTAAAATACACACAGAAAGTCAGAATTATTTATTGATTGGAAATTAAAATCTTTGTAAGTCATCAAAGATATTTTTATATTTTTTATCACAATTGCAGCTCCCCCCCCCCCTGCCACCCGCTGGGTACGCCCATGATTGCAAAATATACTACTGTTTCAAAGCATTCAGAACTCAGTCATATGTAAAAATAGTTAATTTTTAAGATGTAGCGTTCATAATTCGGTATTAATACCTTTTCCTCTCCCTTTCCCGCGAAATATGATGGATGGAGTGACAAAAAAAATAAAACAATAAGCCTTAAACACTTTCCTTAAATATGTAATTGTGTATTTATTAATCCTACCACACACAGAATAACGGCCAAAAAACGATACAAAAATACAAACACCATAATTCGGGTTTAGTGCCAACCTCCATTCAATCAGTTACTAGTTTCCCTTCCACGTCAATCCTGAGAAGGAAAAAAACCTGTTTAAATTTGCCGCTGATTGGGCCGCTACAAGTGTTCAAGAGTGACAATGGTCGCCTCCGCGTCAGCCCCAGGCGCTCTCTGCATCTGTTTTTTTTTCTTTTTCGTTTAACTTTTTTCTTCCTCTCTTTGTTCTTAATGACTTGGAAAACAGTTTAGCTGCTCCCCCTCCCCCTCCCCCCCACTGCTCCTCCTCGGCAACACAAACACCTGTTCACCTCTTTGGCGGAGCACTTTCTCAAAATGACTGTTGCATTATTCAACTTCTATTGAATTTAGTAGATTTTTTTTTTAAATTGTTTTCCTCTTTGTGTTCCTATTAATAATTAAGAAAACATACCCATTCATGTTCTTTAGTAGATCCTGATTTTAATTTTTCTTTTTAACCATATAACTAAGTAAAATTATTTCAAAGGACTTTAAAAAACACATTTAAATTAATGTTTTGTTTATGTAACGTCACTTTATAAAACAATGGCTATTCAGTCGATGCTACAGGAAGAGGTGCTAAATTTTGTTAATCTAGGTATAATTAGGTGAAATCTTTAACGAGTATATGACATCGTAGAGGCTGGGGTCCTCCATTTTATGTCCAATCCGAATGATGGAATCGCCAAGGATTTTGTAATCACTTTAACTACGCACCCACGAACGTCTGTGTAGTAGCTATGCTAAACGCTACACCACAAATGACCCCCAAATTAGTAGTAGTTCTCGTTGATATTATTTTGCTAATTTGTTTCTTAGGTATCTTGATGAAAACATAAAAAAAAAAATTTTAATTCGTTCCGATGCGAGCAACACATAAGTTTCAATTACCAAATTACTTAGAGCAGTCGACGTAGTTCTTTTAGTAACTGTATACAGATATGATTCATCTTTTTTTCTTAATCTCTTTGAGGTTATCATAAAACTTGAGGTATCATAAAACGGAAAGGGAATCGATTAAAAGTATATTAGCGACCATAATAAGTTTGAACCTAATTATCGAATACATACCTATATTGCATCACCCATTTCAGCAAACAACAGCGATTTTCTCTTAAGTACGGCCAGTTAATATTTCTTAACTAAACATCTATTCCGGGATCAATATATGTAAGCTCATTTATAAACAAAATAAAATAAATATCAAATTGTGTCGTATGAATTTTTCAACCATAAAAACTGCTATAAATATTTTAAACATTAGGGCTCTTCATTCATTCTTTCACTAAACAACTATGAAATAGTTTTTTTTTTTACTTTCACTTACCTATATATGAAATATATAGTAAGTGGAAGTATTGCGATCGTGAAAAATTTCGACTTCCGGTTTTCAACGGAAATACACGTTTTGGGGCCCAAATAACCAAGTCCAGCGAAATGGTCTGTGTGTGTGTTTGTGTGTGTGTGTCAAAATTGCTCAAAGGGGAGGGGGAACTTTATTTAACAACACTTTACATTTATTTCGATTTTCTCATAATGGGCTCTAACGATTTTGATTAAACTGAGTATTTGATCTATTAATATGCCCGAGATATTACTGTAAAAATTTAATCAAAATTGATTAACCGGAGGGGACACGTTACTTAATAAATTTTTTTATCATTTTCACGTGTTTTTTTTATTTACTTGAAAACGGCTTTAAAGATTTTGATCAAACTGGGTATTTGATGTATTTATATGCCCGAGATATGACTGTAAAAATTTCATCAAAATTGATCAATCGGAAGGGGCACTTTCCTTAATAAACTTTTTTTTATGTTCTCGTGTGGTTTTTATTTACTCAAAAACGGCTTTAACGATTTTGATCAAACTGGGTATTTGATGTATTCATATGCCCGAGATATGACTGTAAAAATTTCATCAAAATTGATGAATTGGAGGGGGCACTTTACTTAATAAATTTTGTATCATTTTCACGTGTTTTTTTTTATTTACTCAAAAACGGTTTTAGCGATTTAATCAAACCGGGTATTTGATGTATGTATATGCCAAAGATGTGATAGCCATTTACGATTATGATAACATTTCATCAAAATTGGTCAAACGGAAGGGGCACTTTTCTTAATAAACTTTTTCTTATGTTCACGTGTTTTTTTTTATTTACTCAAAAACGGCTTTAACGATTTTGATCAAATTCGTCATGTTTAATGAAAATTAGGTGTTCTTTAATATCAGGTAAGCTTTATCATTATTAAAATGTTCTGATTGGGCTTAAATGGGGCAGGGGCCTTTTTTGTTTGTTTGTTTTTTTGTTTCCTATAAAGCACCTTTTTTTTGTTTATATGGAGAAATTAACTGTCTCTCGTTGCGCCTAAAAATAAGATATGGCTAAATATGAGATATGATAAAAATAAAGAAAACACATAGATGAGAAAAAAGAATGTGGAGTACGCCTTTAATGACAGACCATTGTTCATAATTAAAGCCGTTCTGTTCATTTGAGAAGTAGCAATTAACAAAACGCATTAATTTCTAATCTAAGTAAGTTGGTAAGTGAAAGTTTTGTGTTGCGAGCACGCACCAGATTTTTACTTTCACTTATTTTTTTCTACGACAGTTCAACACATTTTACGCCCTGGTGTGTGATTTTAAAAGTACCTATCTATTTAGTTGTTATGAAAATTCCATTTAGTTACTGTGAATTCCTATTTCACAGTTCTTACTAAATGCCATATCGATTACCTTCTATTTTTATTTTTTTATAAAATGTTCTTCTTTCCAATGATATATCATAACTGCGTATAAATCACTACTCCAATTACCGAAAAAATTTTTCCAACTTATATAAACGAATTATGAAATTCGCAAAGAAATTAAAATATAGACAAAGTAAAAAAAAAATGTTAAAAGAAAAATAGGTTTATATACAATTACATTTTATTATTATTTTTTTAAATAATTCGAAAAGCTCTCAATCGGAGATCAATGGATGAATCGAATCCAAGCTGCTTTGATCACATGAAGTAATAAGATCGTTATAATTAAGTATACGTTATAATATTTTATTAGAAGATAAAAGATTCGACCAATCTTTTATCTTCTAATAAAATAGATTAAAAATTATACCTTAATTATTCAACCAAAGACCATAAATAAATATACGTTATAATATACTGTTATAATATAGAATGTAGATGTTATTTGCTAGTTTTGAATCTGTTGTTATATGAATGGATAATTTCGAATTATATGTTGAACCAATGGCACAAGAAATTTATGATAGTCGTGGAATATTAAATTTTTGAATAATGCACCGAATGCAACTTTATGTATTCTCTTGAAACCTGGCTCTCCCTCTCCACCCTCCCCCAAGAGGGGTTGATAATTTCCATGTGTTATGACTTAGACCTAAGTGCCCTTTTGAACTGGCATCCAAAGGGAATACAGTGTTAGTGTCCCCAACCCCCCTCCCGATATTGTAGCGAAGGAAAAATGCCATAGGGAAGGAAACTCGCATCCATTATTCAAATCGGGGAGAAATCTCCCTCAGGACCACACCTCAGAAATTAATAATTTCGTTCCCGATTTCCGATTGGTTAGTATAATATCGCTGTGTATTTCATCAATACATGAACCTTTCTATTAACAGAACGACTTACTACAATTTCAACATTTTGCAGAAAAGAACTTTCAATAACATTTCTCTTTGAGAAATTAGTACCTTATTATTTTTTATTAATATAAAAGAAATAATAAACCTAAATTACTGAAATATGTATACAAAATAATAAGGCACGAAAGAGAAATCTTAACTTCTATTATGCAAAATAATGAAAATTGAGTCATTCTGACAACAGAATGGCTCATATATTGATGAAATACTGTTGTATACATAAAAAATCCGAATATATCAATCATTTGTAAATTAAACAAATATGGTTAATTCTTCCTTTATGTCGATATTGGAGATTACCCCAGGAGAAGAGGGTCCCGTGTGACATTTTGATTATAATTTTATTTATCATTGAAAAATAAATCGTCTCGCCATCCAATCTTAATCAATAATATTTATTTTAATTATTTATTTAATCATAATTTGCTTTCAGGGAAACACCATATGCAAATAGAGTCTATCGCCAAATGAATATAAAGAAAAATAGAAAAATTCAAATGTATAAAATCTGAAATTTATTTAAAATTCGACATCTAAAAATTAGTCATAAAATTAAAAAATTCAAACATTGAAATCCTTATTATTTACAAAGATTAATTAATAACCAATAAATTAACAATTTCTATTACTGATGACATATAATATGGTTATTGTTATGAGAAATCATCCTACCAAGTCTCTGTAGTTTAAAATATTGGAAAAAAAATAAAGCAAATTTAGTAAATCTTTTACGCTTAGTGGCTTTCCTTGGTATTTTTCCATCCCTTGGTAATACCTTTCCCTCAGATTGGAATAAATAGGGCAAATAACAATATATGATATAGTGCTTCATTATTTTTCATATTGCACATTTTGCACTCTTGCTGAGGATTAATAATTACATTTTTATTGTTAATAGAAATTTTTATACTGTATTTACCTGAAAGTCGGATCTGCATTAACAGCCTATTATATTTAAAATTAGCTGGGAGTAGTAAATAATCAGCCATTTGAAATCTATTCAGGAAAAGGTTTATATGCTCGCTATAGGTAGAATGCTGCAATCGTTCTGTGTCTTTATCTAATAAGTAGCATTTATATTTATTCAATATTTTATTACTATTTGCTTTTATATTAGCTGCATTATTTTCAAATATTAATCTACCCTCTTCTATGGTATCAAGCACATTTTTTAGTTGGAAACACCAGTTGTATTTAGTCATAATAGAAGTAGATGAATCCAATCTGTTTCTTAACGCTAGGAAACCTATTTTAGGATATTTCCTATCATCCATTTCTATAAGTTTAACCAACCAGTTTAATATATAGTAGCCAATGTGCACAGAACCTGTTTCTAATCTTATTAAAAATTTTGGTGTAGTTTTGCTAAGCGAGAAAGCTTTTTTGTAAACATTTATGTTTGAATTTTCTAACAGCTCTATATACCGAAAGCTCCACAGTTTTAATCAATAATATCCAATTTTTCCCAATTAAATCTACATTAAAAATGCCGAGAATTTAGTCACATTTCCTTTGACAAGAATTTCATACTATTTATATTTTTGACAATATGTAGCATATCTATTAGTCCAATAAAAAATCACTAGACTTTTCATGTTTGCGCCCTCAATTTTTTTTTTTTAATAGGCAGTACCACTCTCCCTATCATACCTACAAGTTTTACCATGGTTGGCTTCATTGATCAAATTGGCTGTCGACTCTTAGCATCCTTTTCCATTTCAACCTCCCTGGTGTTCATCAGCTTATTTGTGAATTAGTTTGAATAAAAATCAGGACTCGTCAATAAAACTTGTCTGTCCCTTAGCTGCGTGAATCTTGATGAAGGTTTGAGAACTAATATTAATTTCTGTTAATTAGTGCGTTTTCAAACGGAATTGAGTTTTCAGTTATTTCTTTGTAAAAAAGTACTCCACGTACGGTTGCTCCAATTACCTCCATAACAAACCCAAAATGTTAATCCCTGACGTGTTAATCCCTGTCATCTTCTTCTTCTTCTTTCACTAGCTCTTATGTGCCTTTCAGCGTAGAGCTCGCTTTGCCTCAGCCCACTTCTTCCAACCGTCTCTGTCCATAGCCATTCGCTTCATCTGGGCCATTGACATCCCCCGATATTTGTCTATCCTTTTTACATATTCACTGAATGTGATTCGTGGCCTGCCAACTGGTCTGCTTCCTTCTGGCCTCATCTCCATGTGCCATTTGACTTTCCTTTCTTCTGGCATTCTGCATATGTGCCCAAACCACTTTAGTTGCCGCCCCTCAACCCTTAACACGTTAGCTGCGAAACAAATAAACTGGGATTTTCGTTAACTGCGACGAGGGGTCAAATGACCCCTTGCTACCACACCGCTAAACTGCGTCAAGGGGCTGATTGACCCCTTGTCCCTTAGACATTAAAATTAACTCTCTGTAAACATTGATGTATGTTTTAAAGTGAAATCCATTTTTTTTACAAATACCTGACATACAAGAATTCGTAACAGAAGCAGGGTTGAATTCTGTTGCCTCTGAATATATTTTTTATTACTTATTTTTTCCACTACATCTGTGTTATACTAACAGTAATTTTTTTCTTTCCTTTTACGTTTAATCATAAAATGTTTGCTATATGGTTTTAATTTTCTTAATTTTCAGCTTATATAATTCATGAAAGGAAGAATTCAGATATAAAAAATAAAACCAAAAGTATGTTTTTATTATAAATAAATGAACATAGGTGTACCTTTTATATATTTAAAAAAATAAACTTAAATATTACTAATTAAATTATTTAAATAGAAATAACATGTGAAAACTACATTTTATAATGTTTATCATTGAAGCATTGCAAACAAAGAGACGGTTTGTCGGCACAGTCGTCACAGTGGTCCGGACCTTCTTCGAAATTATTTACTGAATCGAGACGAGACAAATAAACCAGAGCTCAGGTGTCAACAATACTCAGTAGAATCAGTCAAAGAACAAGAAAAGAAGGGGAATCTGTGATTCACCCTTAGATAAATGTGATTCACAATAAATTACTGCCGCTTTCACAGCTTTCAAACATTAGAAAAATATATTTTAGAATAGAAAAAATATTTTTTATTTACATATTCATTAATATTTTATATAATATGCCAAAACAATAGTAAGATGAAGTTTAATGAGCATTAAAAGAGCAAGTTAATGAGCATACTAATTATATATCGAAAAAAAATGTTAGGGGTCATTTGACCCCTTGCCGCATTAAGGAAAACATTTAAACTATAATGCGACAAGGGGTCAAGTGACCCCTAACATTTTTTTTCGATATATAATTAGTATTAATTAGTGCATTATAAAAAAAAAATAAAAAATCTGAAAAATATTAAAACAGCATGCGTGACAAGCTTCGCAGTTAACGACAAATACACGTTTAATGGCTCGCAGTAATGGAAGTCACCGCAAGGGGTCAAATGACCCCTCGTCGCAGTTAACGTGTTAACTTCATGGATGTACCTTGAGCTCTTCTCGGACAATTTCATTTCGGACACAATCCCTTCTTGTTTTCCCCACTACTCTTCTAAGGAACCTCATTTCCGCAGTAGTGAGCCTTTTAATGTGTTTATCAAGGGCAGTCCAGTGTTCGGCTCCGTACAAGAGGACTGGGAGGAATACGGTCTTGAAAACAGTTAGTTTTGTGTTTCGGGCAATTTCTTTTTTACCGACTATGGTACTGTTGATTTGGAGGTAAACACTGTTCGCTTTCCTCACTCGATTCCCGATTTCTGGGTCCAGCCTTCCATTCCTGCTACCAGAGTGCCAAGATATTGGTAGGTATCCACGCATTCTAGAGGTTCCCCATTCCTCTTTCGTCCGTCCTGCCTGAATCACCTTACTCTTGGTGGAATTTATTTCCATGCCCTTTCTGTGCAGTTCCTCTCGCCACTCCACTACGGCCTTCTGGAGATTCTCCTGTGAGTCAGCTATTCGATATATATATATATATGCGATATCGTCGGCAAATATGAAGAATTGGGCCAATACTGGGTTTTGATAACCTACTACTGCTCTAGGTGATCTTCTTTTGCATATTTTGCATATTTGCAATTCCGATCTCGTCCATAAATGCGACAAAGAGAAGGGGACTGAGGCTGTTACCCTGCTTTACACCCTTCATAAACTGAAACGGCTTTGATTTCCTTCCATTCAGGCGAACAATTCCTTTTGGATCTTGGTAAACAGCTTGTATCGCCAGTATAAGTTTATTAGGGACTTTTTTGTTGCGAAGGGATGTCCATATCTCCTCTCTTGGGACGGAATCGAAAGCTGCTCTAAGATCCAGAAAGGCCAAGTAGACACTCTTCCCTCTATCCCAGGCCTTCTCCAAAATCATTCGGAGGGAGAATATATGATCTGCGGTTTGTCGCTGGGGTCTAAATGCTGCTTGTTCTTCTCCGATTTCTTGTTCGATCCATCTCCTTAGTCACTGCTCCAGGATTCTAGAGTAAACTTTATAAGCTACAGGAGATAGGCAGATGGGCCTGTAATTATTACAATCACTTTGGCACCCCTTTTTATGAATTGGCACGATTATATTAAACTCCCATTCCGTGGGAATTCTGCTTTCATCCCATATTTTCTGGAATCCCTTATTTAATATAAACAAATCATCATTAGTCATCATTAGTTGATATAAACAAAAGAATTAGAAGAATTAGAAGAAATATAAACAAAAGAAATTAGAAAGTCATCATTAGTTAATATAAACAAAAAAGAGACTATGGTCAGATTATTGAAAAAACAATAAATAGGAATATCCTTTTTGAATTACTTCAATTGGTGTATTGTCATAATGCAAGAAAAGTATTCATTTTTCATTTTCAACTTCATTTTTGATAAGTGAATATCTGTAGATTCTTTATTGCTATTTAAAATTTACTATGAAGTTTTGGAAGTTGTTTCTCCATCAAGTTATGTGACATTAAAATATTTGCAACCTTTACAAGGTATGGAATTATTACATTTTAGATTTTAGATAATTAAGAGTGGCTAGATCTAGAAGTTTTTTATTTATTAAGATAAGTTAATAGTGTGGCTAAAGATTGAAGTAACATTGAAGAAATCCGACCATTTTCTATATATTTATAAAGAGGAGGAGGTAGGAGTGGGAGGAAGAGCGTTAGCCAAGAAGGGAGATAAAATTCTATTTCTGCGCCAGTGGAGGGAGAGAGGTAGCGGGACGTGTGGGGCCTAAGAGAACTGCTAGGGGGCACTTTAGCCCCAGAGATAATTTAACTTGGCAACTAACTCCCAGCCCCCGGGTCCAACTTTAACAATGGTGGGCTTGCAAATTTAGTTTGAGGACTCGCCGGTGCCTCGGTGTGGGTGCGTGATCAAAGGTGTTGCTAGCGCCAACTTGGGATCAAAGCGTCCTGCCCTTATTATAAGGGCGGTGGCAATTCTGAGGGCGAGCATTAGGGAGGGCCTTATTGGAGGCCTCCTTGTGGGAGGATTGACAGCGGCAATTCCCTCCTCCCTCTCCTTCCTCTGCAATTTGGCCCTCGCCTTGTCACGGCCAGTTCCTCCTCCCCTACTCAACATTTACTTTACCCTCGCGGGGGGGGGGGGGGAGAGGAAACATTCCTCTAGCGGGGTCCGTGTCCCCATCTCCATACCCCTGAGATATTGACAAGTTCCGTAAAAAAAAAAAAGATTGGGGGCCAGAAGTTTTTTTTTAAGCAACAAGGTTGACTTTTTTATAAAGCTAAGAATAAAAACAGTTCAAAAAAAAAACATTGAATGCTACCTATGTGAAATGTTTCCTTATCTGAAATTCAATAAAATATAATGCGGTTACATTTTTTATCTGCATTATGTGTATTTGTCAATTAATTCACTGCCGCATTATAACCATAGTGGATCCAGGAATTTCATGAGAGGAAGGTGTATGAGAATGTTAACAGATTTATTCCTTACACGAAAGTAATGAATCGTCAAAATAAAACATTTCGGGTCTTAATAAACATAATTCCAAAAAAAGTGTTCGGAGTTAACTGCAGGGTATGATTAGCATAGACAACTACAAAACTTAAGGTCACGGGTTCGTAGCCGGGCAGGTAACTCCAGGATTTTTTTTAAAGGCCGTAAGTAAAAAAATTCTCCGGACAGTATAGGGCTTCAATGGAGGCCTTTTACCAACAAAAAAAAAATCTTGGTTGTACGGGTGGGACGTGAAATGGGGGTCTCGAACCTGTACGATTTCTAGTCCTCCGTAAAGATCCGTATCATAATTATACCTGGCTAGAAAAAATTTAGTACTCCCAATCTATCGTCCGATTCGCCATATTAACATAAAATGGTGGTAAATAAACAAACAAAAGAGTTCATTGCGTGTAAGGTAACAGATCTTGTGATATATCGATGGCTCAGTTCAAAACTGAAACTCCTAAAAATCGATATTTTCAGTTTACTGCTGATAAATATCACTTCCAATCCCTTCTTCATATTTCAAAACGCCAAAATGTCTTGAGTCCTTCAGCAACAAAAGCGTAAACGTTGTTGTTACATTATAGATTGCTTTATAAATAAATAGATCTCAAAAAGAAAAAAATGAGACTTCTCTCTTTCATGAAATGGAAGATGATCTTATTTCGATTTTATAAGGAAAAATTAAAAATTGTTTGTGGAATTCAACTTAAGTTTTTTTTTTAAATATGAAAAGATGAGCCATAGAAGAACCAAACTTGAAATATGAGAAATCCACCAGAAGGGATAAATGAAATTTATATGTTTAAATGCAATAAATTGTTCAACGAAGGTTATAAGCTTAATAATTAATCAGAAAACCTGGTTTGCAGATCTAATGATTTAGACATGTTTTTCTAGAAGCTGGGAAATAAACGTCTGGGTTCTGAATCTGAATCTCAAGAAATGCATATCAATATAGAAGGAATTAATTTATAGCTAGTTGATTTATAATCATAAAAATGGTTGTAAATTTTATTGTAAATATTTTTATTGTAAATATATTAATAAATAAAGCCGTAATTTTTATAGACTTTCCTCGGCATTAATGTTAACGATATACAGAAGATTAAGTTCTCTGCATTCGAGCTATGTAACGACTTTGGAGATGCCTCCAGAATGAGAAAAACGTTCGGAAGTATAGAAAATACCATTGCGCGTCCCAAGGAACCCTCTCGAATGAAGGCTCGCTCCTCTTTACGGCCAACATTCTTCCCATCTTATATCTACATATTTATTATACGACTTGGCCCTCCGATATAGGAGCTTTCATAACTCATTTCGGCAAACAGAGCCGGAAAGGGATGAAAGAATTCCAAAAGGGAAAATTCCGAGTTGGGGTTCCATTATTGAAAAAGTTACGCATTAGGGACGTCATATTAAAATAAGAGTAATAAGAAAAAAACTTGTTGATGGTAGGAAGTGGGTCCAATACGCCCCTCTTTAGCCTGTCTGCCATGACAGAATTCTATTTAGCTCGCCTCTTAAAAATCTCGGCGGTAACTTTTTACATTCAATGAGGATGCGTCAGGGAAATATTATAAATATTTCTGCTGGTTATTATAATACCCATTCATCTATAACATCCCTAGTGACATCAGTCTACTATGAAATTGTTTAATAAACAAAAATACGAAAGTTGTTATAAAAAAAAATCCACGCATGGTCGGTGAATTAAGCACCAAACACATTTTGAGAAAACTGAAGTTAAACTTGAATTTTGTGAAATAAATAAAATAACTATAGGTAATTATAAAAAAAAGGTATATAAATTAATTAAAATGGTTTGGCGCTTAGTTCACTATGGCATTACACCATCATAAATATATCGCTCTGTGAATAATTGGTTAGGTCATATTTAGATCAAAATAGGTTAAGGGGTTAAATAGTAGCACAGGGGCGATTACTTCGTAATGCATAAGTGTCTCAGTCAGGAGTTCTTTTGAGATGCAGTTATTATAATTTATGTTAATTCTGTTCTGATTGGTCTCAGATAAATTACTTAACTCTTATATCTCATTTCCGATAAGACCTATTAAGTTGGTTTAAATGCAAGAATCAGTAGCCAATATTTTGGTATGTTTGACTAAATTTCAATGCTTGATAATGAAAACGATTTCGTGCCAACATTGTTCAAATTTTATTAATCTGCCATGAAAAGTAAAAAACTTTTAAGTAAGCACTTATTCACTGGGATGACAGATATATCCTTGTAGATTCTATTGGTTTTGAATGAAAGGACAGTTATCAAACAAACTTCAATTAGTTCTTCTCCAGCGCAACTACCTTAGGAAATAACAGTTGAATGGTATGTTTGTATTGTGGATTCTTATAGAAAATTTAATTCTAAGACTATTTTACTAAAATGAAATTTTCGATTCGATGCTTTTTTAAGCTATTAAGTGCAGAAAAACACAAAATCATATATCCTTAGAAACGTTGTCGATTTCCCCGCTCTGAAATATTGTATCGACAAAGTATTTTCTTTACAATATTGTTGCTAAACTATTAAACGATGCTTTAAATGGGTCCACGCAAAGTATTTTACCTTAGAAATTAATTAGGACAATTCAAAGCTAATTTCCCATCCATGATGAACAATTTAAGATTTTTAAGAATAACTGTTGGTAGATAATTTTAAAAAGATATGCATGTCTACATGTATATATGAATCTGTGAATCTGTGTCTAAATGTATATATGAATATATGACTCTGATCCCTTTGATCTTCTCAGCTTTTCTCTAGAAACCTACAACGGCAATCTTGGGGAATATGGTCTTTTTAATGTGCTCTTATGTAGGAATTCAAGTTCTAAGTATTTTCTATTTGCCTATTATTAGAGGTTGGTGTTTTAATAGTTAATTATTTTACCAATAAAAACAGTTTTTTTTTTGTTACTCATCATATTTTCCTTGTGTATAAATATGAGAAATAAGATATACTGACTGCGGTAAAGAATGGAACCGATTGAGACCCGTTAAATCCAGGTTGCGCAAGGCGACAGTAGGGCCCATAAACAAGGGCCCAGCGTGGGGTAGGGCTTATTGTTTTTGCCTGAAGCTAAAATTAATTTGAGGGCGCATATGCCCTTCAGTGTGTGGGGATCGATGGCAAGGGCTAAGTCCCTACCTGCTCCTTCCTCACTTTTATGGCTTCTCAGGGGGCATTTCCGCCTCTATAATGGCTTTATCGGTATTACTTTGTCTTTCCAATGGTCGTTCGAAAGAGAGCTGGCTGGAATAACCAAAACAAATGAACCTGCTTTTACTCCCGATTTTGTTCTTCAGATTTTCTTTATATAAACCTATTCGAACAGACACTGTCTATAAATATATATAAATCAATGCAATGATTTAATTTATTCAATAAAAAAAGTTACACGAGCCTTACACCACTGTTTGCGAAACAAACATTGGGTAAAGGTTGATACCATTTGCTCTCCATACTTTTTTTTCAGTGTGAAGTCCGTAGGTATAGAAGTAAAGTTTTGGAACATTAAAACAAACACATAAAACTCCGCATGTATCGAAAATTATACAAGACTTCCATGAATGACGCTCGAATGGACTATTTTCTCTTATGATTTAGTTTTTTTAATTCAGAAAAGGATGTCGTCCCTCACCCAATTATTGTTAATGCTCTTCTATTGGCCAATTCTTTTGTCACTTGCAATTTTCATTTTGTTTATTATGAAAACGGAAACAAAGCGTTCTTTTGTGTTGGTTGACACGTCGGTAGGATTTTTTCGTATTTTATAGGTAAGTGCACCTATTTAATATCCATCTAATTCTTAAAGGAATTTTTAATAATCTTTATAGGACTATGGTCGATGTAATTTAATACAGTTGATTTTCAATAATTTCCAACTTTAGACCAAATCGAACTAGCAGTTTTAGGAATTTAGTAATATCAATAAATATTCCTTCCAACATCGTTATAAGCAGGAAAGGGAAGAAACAAAATTCAAATTATTCTGTAAACTTTAGTTGGAAATTGGGAAATTTTACATCTATATGGTCAGTTTTTCAATAATTCATTCTACTCCAAGTTATTAACATAAGATTTTTTTCTTTTTTCCAATTCTTCAACTTAGATCCTTCCCGGTTTTGAAGGGCATCAATTTCTAAGAAATATAGTGGGATTCAAATTTCTGAAAATATTCGCCAATTTGTCGATTGGTTTAGTATGATTATGAGATTTCATCATTGCCAGTTAGTTTCGCCAGTGAATATGATATGTTCTGTGTCGTATGTTAAGGCATTAATTGTACAACTTTTGCGTATGTCCATTATAATTCTAATACAGGGACTCTGTGGAAAGAGGAGACTGAGACAAAAGGGTACTGATTTATCCAATAGGACGGCTGGAGCTGCCGAGCAATTAGTGGTGGCACCTGGCCCGCAGCTGAATTGCCAACATAATGAGCTAAAACAATGGCGATTCCCCGCGGCGATCGCTCATGTCTCTCCATTGTTTTACACCATCTGCTTCGTCATATTCACTCTCGGCTTCGGGTGTCGGGGCCGTCATTAGGGCCTAGAGCAATTAGGAAATTGGCCGATAGATAGCTTTCGTATGTGATTAGTTCAATGAGTAGGTAATAAGGCTATTTTCCACAATATCAATTTTTCCAGGAGATATCTTCTTCGCTTTTCTTTTTGTTGTCTAGCGGTATTTTTAATTTAATCTGACTAGCTGTCCCGTGAGAAGCATTAGTACTCTAACCTACTCAAATCCCGCTTAAAGTACACACCGTATATTTAGTATCGTACAATGCCTATTTAGTTCGTCATGCGCATAGGTGAGGGTGGTACCATAAAATAAAGAATATATATGTTTAAATTGTAGATTATTTATCTTTTGAAACTCCAAAATTCCTTTTGTTTGTTATCAGGTTTGAAGACAGAATACTTAAATACACATATTGGTTTCGCGGAAAGCGAATGCGCTGATGCGCCGACTGAAACTACTGAAATGTTTTTGCTTATAACTCGCAAACGTTGGCGACAATCGGAAAAGTGTATATAACCAAAAATGTTCGTCTCGATAAACTGAACAAATGACACCTTCGAAAAAGCCCTTTGACTATTTCGCTGAGTATTGCAGTTTTTCGCCTATAACTCGTAATCAAAGGGGTCAATTGAAATGATGTACATGACCGAAAATGTTCTCCTTGAAAACCTGAAAAGATTGACATCATTTATAAACCTGTACAACCATTTTTCTCGCAAAAACTGCGGTTTTGGGCTTATAACTCACAATCCAAGGCGAAATATAAATTTGTATTTATATAATTTATATGTAATTTAAGATTTTAAAATTTCCCGGTACTATTCCCCAAAAACGCTTTTTTTCTTTTTTTTTTCTTTTAAATAAATACCCAAGCTTTGCCCCCCCCCCCCCCCCCAAAAAAAACCTTTTATCGCAACCTATGCAATGAGTAACTCTAAAGACCTACTGAATTTTATTTTATAAGGTTTTTTGCTATTCCCTTTTATTTTTATTTTATTTTTATAAAATGACCTTAATAAATATAGACTGCGCAACACATATTTGTAAAACGCGAATGTACCTAGCTTATGTGGATGTTTTTAATTCCATTGATGAGTATGTAGGTATGGTATTTCATATTATAATGTGATGTTATCCGGCTATTGTTTAGGATACATTTATTGTTCATTTCATTGACTAATAATTAGGGAATTCACTTAGTTTCCAAAATTTAGTTTGTTACTAATCAAGAAAACTTAAGCTAAGGCTAATAATGACCAAGAGAATTGAAACAAAGTTTTATTTGTTCCTGTTAGGGGCTCTGATGAAGAGTGGGAGTTGGGGAGGAGGAACACCTTCCCAGAAAGGAAGTCCCATAGAGGCAGAGGAAGAGGCGGCGGGGGATAGAGGCAGGGAGGAAGCGGAGGCGAGGAGGAAGGAGGAGAGGAGTGGGGGAGGTTCATTAGCACATGTGCAAAGTCAATACGGGCGGGCCTGGCTGGGCGAACCGTACGGGCCAAGGCAAACAGACCCGTCCCAGCCTAATTAAGTCAATAGGAGGTAATTTGCAATAGGCAAACATGGCCGCTCTATCGGCGAGTCGAATATTATGAGCTTCTCTCTCTTCACCATGCTTAATGCAGTCAAAACCTCGGGGCCACCGACATCTTAAATTGTTCACTCAACTGGTGTTCAACAATATCTGTCTTCGAAGAAAGAACCGAAAATGAGACCTTGGTCGTGAGAGAGTAAATGCAAAACCTGTAGTTATAATATTATTATAATCTTATTATATTATAATTATATTATTATAATTTAATTGTATTATTATCATAATTTGTTATAATATAACAATCCACAAAACATTAACACCTTAAGAGCCGTACAACAACAGATATCCTTGTTAATGATTGTTAAAGAACTGTAATGCTCGACTAAGAGTAGTAATTAGTGACAACATTTCTAGATATTTGTTCTAGACTAAGGTTATTCCAGAGTAAAACATTGTTAAATTTAAAAACAGAATTCGCAGACAATTTAATAATAAAATAATTGCTGTTTATATTTGGAACATATTTTATTAATTGCAGCGACTTTTTTTTTGTAACCATCTCATTTAAAGAAAAATGCCTTAAAATCATTCAAAAGTTCTACAATTCATTTCATTTTTAAATTTAAACATTAGTTTGGGCCGGTAAAAATTCGACAATTACCAAATAAGATAATTATTGTAGGGGGGTGTGGGAAATGACATTCGAGGAATGAGGAAGGGAAATAACTCTTCCATGGGCTGTTCCATTACCATGGTTGTTAAAGATCTCACAGCCGGTGCCTACTTTTGTCTCCTCTAATTCCATGTCAGCCAGTATCTCTTATCATTTGTAGAGGGTCATTAAATATTTCTTTAAGGATAAATAAGTCATAATTTATTTTTCATTTTAGTTTTTCTCAGTTTTCAGGGTATATCTCAGTTTGCTACGTACCAAGGTAGATTTGTTATGTTATTTTATTTTGATAGGGAACTTTAAAGTTTTTGTAAGTGGGTCTTTTTTAAAACATCATGTACCTGTGATGATGTCCATATGGCATAGCTCCAAGTAGGTTTAAGTAACAATACATACACATTTACATCCTGCCTCAAATTTATTAAATATATTTTGGAAAAAAGTGGATAGAGACCTTTGTCACTTCTTAAGAATCTTCTGTTTCTTTTTAACATGCGTTTCCCATGGGGGACAAGTATTTTGAGTATGACTTATCCCTTAGTAAGTAAGTTGACTTATCCCTTAGTTTAAACTAGTCATGTAATACAGCTAAACGATTTAAGGTTAGAGAAGCCAATCTTGGATCCCTATCAATTTTCCCATTACTGACGTAAAAGTTTAAAATTTTTAAGGAATAATATCTTTTTCAGTTTCATTATAGAAAATACTTTGATATATCATAAAGAAAACGATGATGGTTGATAACAGAAATAGCATCATATGGAGAAACAAGCAAGTGCTAATATTATCCTGAATGGGGACGCGACTTCCTAATCATGATGGTTCTGGAAGGAATATATTCGGACTACAGTGGCGCTTGTGTTTCCGAATATAAAGGGAGGAAATGACGTCGGTGTGGAAGTGAACAGATAAAAAAACGGAAGATCCGAAGAGAGCTTGTGAAAGGCAACGTGCGATCTTATCTCTTTGCTATTGTGTCCTCTGATCGTGGGCTTCCTCCAGACGTCTCTTCACATCGGGACCTTTCTCCTAGATAAGAAATATTGCAAAAAAATAAAAGACAAAAAGCCAAGAAACTTCTGTTGAAATCATCTTCGACCTACATTGTTATTGATATACACGTACCATTTCAATTAATTTCCTTGTAAGAAAATATAAAAAAGGCATTGGGATCGAAACCTTTCATCAACATGAAGATTGATTTGTTTTATATATGAGTTATATTTCATCATTTGTTATAACATATGTCAGTCATTGGCGAAGAAGCAATCAAAGCAAGAAGTGTCATTGACGCAAACTTTAAAAATTGAGTGTACTGCATGGAATAAATACGGGGTGGACGAATGTACATGCATTTTCACATGTCACTGTTCTCCGATTTCTGATATTCAAAACCCACTGGTAAATTATTGGAGGGAATGGAGCAAAAATTGAAGTGTAACTTACAATGATTTCTTTCATCCATATCAAAATTTCAAGATTTTTGAATCATTTGGTTTCCGCCCTCAAATGATTGTACCTTATAAAGTATTAGTTTTAACTAGATGAACCCTAAGAAGCATTCACACTCTAACCTACGTAAATCCCACTTAATTAAAGTACCTACCTAAACACCGTATAGTTAGTATAGTTTAGTGAGTATTTAGCGAGTCATGGGCATAGGTAAGGGTTGAACTAAGAATATATGTGTTTAAATTGTAGATTATTTATTTTTTTAAACATATCGGTTTCGCGGAAATTCTATTGACTGAAATCACATGTTTTTAATTGTAACTCAACGGCGACTATCGGAAAAGTGTATATAACCAAAAATATTCGTCTCGACAAACTGAAAAAAATGACACCTTCGAAAAAGCCCTGCGGCCATTTTGAAATTTTCGCTGAGAATTGCAGTTTTATCAAGCAAATGTATATGGCCGAAAATGTTCTCCTTCAAAACCTGAAAAGATTGAAACCTCTACGACCATTTTGATTTTCTCGCCAAAACCTTTTGCGGTTATAACTCGCAATCGAAGTGAGTGATTTGTATGTTTTTCCGGTGTAGCGGTTAAGGAGAGATTTAAAATGATGCCTTATTCACGAAATTTGATGAAGCATTAAGGAAGTTATGGCGTACCGACAAAAAAAATACCTTGAGAAATAATATTATTAATATAATGTGTCAATTTGTAATGAATATTTTATTGATTATAAGTAATAATAACCTTAAATATATTTATTCATCTGTACAATGGTATTTAATCACTTTTCAGGACTTCATCATCATTAAGCACAACAGATTATTGCATCGTGATTTTATGGCAGCTGCGAAAATATGTCGCCTAAACAACAGCGAAAAATTGTAATAGGCCAGATTAATTTATTCAGGAGTAATCAAACTGGTGGGCAGCCAGGTTTTATTATGTAAAAAACATTAGTAAGTAGTATTAAATTGATGAATAGAGACTGGTGATTTTACAATGTGGTTTAACATGATAATCCCTATCAACTTTAAGGCCTGTCATGGCTAAACAAGATGGCGGGTCCCTCCCCCGCTACAATCTAATAATATAGCAACAAGGGTATCGATGTACCAAAAGATCTTTTTGATCCGTTAAGATAATGACTCGGTGGTGCTATGTTGCTGATTAATGATGGTTAGGTTTTAATTAAACAATAATGGCCGCTGGATCCGAGGCTCTATCAGCCGGGCCTTCCCCGCTATCTCCAGCCTTATCTCCTTGGGCATTAGTCACTGCCTGCTGAGTCCCCACCCCACCACAACTCCCTAATGTATGCCTACCACGTCGGGCATCCTCGGGGGTGGTCCGCCAGGCCGTATATCTTCCAGAATTAATAATATTTGCATACGTATAAGCCATTTTTTGACTTACTGCCGAAGGCACGTGTGTTTTATCACACTGCTAGGATCCACTTCCTGCAATCCGGATCCTCCAGGGACAATAGCAACGCTTGAAGAACTACTATATCAGGAATAAAGGATTCATTTATGATAGTTCTCCTTCACTTATTGACTTGGATGCGAAGCACCATTAAACTTAACAAAAAAGTTTCAAAATAAATTTGAAAGAACCATAATATGATTTGGCATCCTAAAACCAAGCGATAGAATCTTCGCACTCATAACTCCTGACTTTCCACGTCACAGTTGCTTTTGTACTTGTACCTTACATAACATTTTTCCTCCAAAGTTAAATTTCTTATGACAAGGAAATAATATAAGGAAAAATTATCAAGGCGCTTACATGCAACGTTGATAACCTGAAAACCAATGAAAAGTCCCAGATACTCAAATTTTTTTAAACAAAACCTTTTTTTTTTTTAAACAAAACAGTATCCAACTGAACTGAGATTCGAGGAATTTCATTTGGAATTCATAACTTTTCATTAAACATTATTGAACTATTTGAGACAATTTTCGGTAAAGTTTAGAAAAGTTTTGTATTATTTTTAGTTTTTTCTTGCCATCTTTAAACGATCATTAAGTATGAATGTGTGATTTTAACGTTGATTAAGAATTTATTATTTACATTAATTCATTGCGATAAAAAAAAAGTGAAATGTATCCACTTGGGTGAACAATTGAAATATTGGAAACCCTACTTTTTTAAAAAAAGAAAAATTTATAATTCACACTATACTAATGATAGAAATATGCGAAAAATTATTCTCTCCTCATATATTGAATTATTTTATGAAATTCTTTGGGGCATTTCCAAAATATCTTCCGCTCTACCGAATTCGCAAACTGTTGCAAATATTAAAAATGAACATACGATAGAATAATAAGAAAAACAAAATGAAAAACTATATATTATAATGAATAAAAATATTTTAAGTGAGTTATGAATAAAAAGTAAAGTATTTTATTTTAATTATGTCGGCTTAAAAATTATTTATATAAACATATTTCAACTCAAAAGCCTTAAACCCTTAAGGCTCACCAGAGACAAATATAAAATTATTTTTACAATTTTTTTTAAAATAATAAAAATTAATTCGTTTATTTTAAAAGTTTATATTTTCCTAGTTCGTAACAAAATGTAATGCTAGATATTGATATGTAGAATTTTAAAACTCATAATTGTAAATTAACGTTAACGATTATGTATATTGTGTTAAAGAATAGGGACTAGCAAACAAATCGCTCGACCATATTTCCAAAGCATTAGAATGAGAGTGAATTTTATTCCTGAGTTAGGCGATACGTTACATTTCTTAATTAACTTGATAAGGTATCGACGCTCACGATTCTACGATTTTTCGAAGAAAAGATCGCGACGGCCTTGAACTTGAGCTGAGGTGAACGAGCTTCGAGGGATAAAAAATATTGCTCCAGTTATAGAGTTTTGGCGGGAAAGTTAGCGTCATAAAGATTCTGGCGGGAGTGCTTCCCCCCACCCCACCACTCAATGAAACCGCCCCTATTTCAACCCTTCGACCTCTCGGAGATACACACTTTTTATTTCGCCCTCTTAATTAGGGATTCACTGTCGAAGTAATTGTTGAAGAGGTCGGGCCCTTATCAGCTGAGGGTATCTTTTATCAGATGTTACTCTAACGGTCGCCGACGCTTAGAAACAGTGAAACGTCGAGTGGGGCCTACTAATAGCTGCTCCCTTCTACTCCAATTACCATTCAGTCGTCAAAAGTGACCTATCTTCGAGCTTCTTCGTTATTACTTGCGTATGATTATCTTATAACAGGGTTAAATTTACATCGATAGAACATAGTAATAAATTAAGTAACGTAGCAATAGAACATAGTAACAAAAACTTAGTATTAATTTAGGAAAATAATTATTCGGTCATGCTTACTGTAAATTTGAAGACTGTATTAGAATAAAATTTTAATTTCAATGGACTGAAATTTTGTAATTTAAGTAATTTAGATTAACTTGTTATAAACAAAATAAAATAAATAACATAATCATATCATAAATGCGTTTAATTATTTCCTCATATATGGAACAAATTTTCTACATATTTAATCAAGCCAATTTCATATGAATGGACGATTAACTGTTTTTTTACTCGATTTTTTGCAGAATACAACATATTAATTTTAGAACTACAAAAAAACATTAATAGAATTATTAGATTGTCAGTCCAGGGTCCAGTAAATCTATCATATTAACTATTAGAAAAACGGAGATACGAAAAAATTAAATTAGAAAATAACTGAATATATTAAAATAAAAGTCATAGAAAATGATCATGGTTCAGTTATGGTTTAAGGTTTTAGGTAACTAGCAATAATCTATTTTTTTTTTTAATTTGCAGTATGCTGTTATTTTTTAAAAATATTCAATGTCTCACAACACATTTAGTTTTATATATTTTAACTAGCATTCCCCGTCGCGGCTTAGACCGCGATCCTTTAAAATCAATTCTGATATCATTATCTTGATATTGATCTAATATAATATGTTAATTGATGTTCAGGAGATTTAGTAGAATCGGAGCTTTCCGTAGGTGGAATGTTGGAAGGGGAGCTGCCGGCTGAGACACGCAATGGAGAGAGTTCACTAAAACCGCCGAAACAAAAAACTGCTTACTCGTCGTGAACGCTTCATTTTTCGGCTTTAAAACATGGTTTTCGACGCCTCGTAGGGGCTTTTGAGTTAAACTCGTCGTATCAAGTTCTATAAGACGAGTCCAAATTAGATATTTTTTCTCCAAGTGCGAAAATAGATGTCCGTTAGAGTTAAACGACAATTTCGCCATTTAAACCCTTTAGGGGTTACATTTTGAAATTCCTTCCTTTGTGCTTCCTTTATTTTATATAGACGGTGAATTGAGACATATGAGTATAATAAGTACTGGAATCAGAATAATTCTTACCGTAATCATTTTGAGTAAACTCAGAAAATTTGTCCCAATTACGGATGACATGTAATACTACTATTTGCCGAAAATGACATTTTTCTTGAGAATTCTCTTTAATATATGATAGAGATAGAAATAAACACGCACCATCCCCAGTCATGGGAACCACAGTGTGCATACTTTGATTACCACTAATATTTAAATAATCAATAGCCATATTTTATGTGTATGTCTATTTTAATAATATTGTAACGTTAAATCGATATTCAAATAAAAACATATGGTTCAAAATCTCAAAAATAGATTTCCGTTAGAGTTAAACGACAATTTTGCCATTTAAGCCCCTTAGGGGTTACATTTTTGAAATCCCTTTCTTGGTGGTTACCTACATTGCGTTTAAAACCTAAATTCCGAACTTCAAGTTTCTATCATTAGTAGTTTTTGCTCTGCGTTGATTCTGTCTGTCAGGACAAAGCCTCTTATATATATAGATTGTTTACTTAAACAATGTTTTAATCATTGGTAGTTTTAAGATGAGTGCGTTCTAATAATAATAAGTTTTATTTTATATAAGGTGGTAGGGATCATTATTTGAATCCTTTTAACTTAATGGTTATGAAACCTTATTTGTTTACTTCTTTTGATATATAATTTTTTGATTATTTAATAGTTCAACTTAAATTGAAACCTTGTTACTATAATATTTCAAGGATATAATACATATGTAGTTTTGGTTTATTTCATTTAAAAAAAATTAAATAATAACTTTATATATATCCTTAATAATGTAACCGCGCTGTCTGCGGGGAGATTCGCGTATTAGGTGGGCGGAAGTTGGGCCCTCGGATCCGGACAAATCGTACATTCCAAGGCCCTTCCATCAAACCCGGGATGTTGAATTAAATTATTTGGAATATATTGTAATATATTACATTTGTATATTGGTTATTCTAACCTTGATACATTTTTTATAAGTATTCAATCATTTGAAATCCTTTTTTCTAAATTACATGAATGTTATTTATAAATTGCTTATATGTTACTGATTGTAAAGAAATCTGGTTTCTATGCACAGTCTCAGCCACAATTGCTTGTTTTATTTATTTTTATTTTTATTTTTATGATACGTTTTATTATAAATGAAGTTCCTGAAAATAGTATCCGTTTGCCCTTTAACTCAGTTGTTTTTGATTAACCAAAAAAACAGGTTTTAAATCCCGTTTCCTAAATTTAAGAAATTACCGATTTACTTGTCTTTTTTTACATGGGACTTTGTCATTAGATGCATTTATAGATTGTTATTGAAAATGTCGCTTTGTTTTTCTTGTCGAGCAGATTTCATTCAACGCCGATTTATAACAATACGGTATGATACGTTCATTTCTGGGACTTTTTAAATTTTATTACGAAAACATCAACTTTCTAACAATAAATAATTTCAATAAAAATAGGGCATACATATTCCAGTACTTCATGGTTCTAGAGCCCAATAAAACTTTAACCCCATCGCATTACTTTAGAGGAAGCAAAATAGTTTTAAATGTGTTGAGGGCTCTTATTAAAAATACCTTTTTTTTTAAACATAAGAGAAATTATGCATTCTTAAGGTAATTATTATTGACTTGGTATGAAAAAACAATCTTATTATCAAACCCTATAACGTAGCGACAAATAAATTAAATTCTATATTTTTTGGAATATATGCTATTCAATTTTATTCATCTTCCTCGACTTTTGAGGAAATATAAAATTGAATAAACTTTCTTTACAACGAAAGGAAAGGTTTCACCGTTAAAATTAATATATTTAATCTTTCGCTTTGTTAAAAGAATAATTAATTCAAATTAATGAATTCAAATCGCTTTGTTTAGGAATAAAATTAACTTTCAACATATACTTACTTACATCTATCTACCCTTTAGAATACAGGTAACTGTATACTGAAAATTCGTTTTGCGATTTAATGTATCTTTCGTCAGTAAATATTTGATATTATATTTGTATTATACGTTTTACATTATATTTTAAGCCTTTACTGGCGGAAATAATAGTTTATATAAGATCAAGCAAAGTTACAGTCCTGCAATAAATATGGAGAAAACAAAATGTTATTCCCTCTCTAAGATAAGTGATAGTAAAAAAGGTTTACTTCATACACTATTTAAAAAATATAAAATTTTTATGCTGACATTTACTCTCCTATGCTAAGTTTAAATATTTAAGTTGTGTAAAATACTGTATAGAGATATTAAAATAAAAATTGGGAAGGAAATAAAAAAATATGCAAATCGGAATAATGTTTTTTTGAAATAGCACCTATAACAAATTAACATTATTCTATTTTCGTCTTTAGATTTTTTCATTATTAGATATGTTTTATTAATTTATAGAATGTAATTTTTTAATATAATTTTTAGATATTTTACAGTCGTATTAACCCTGGTGAAATATGGGGCCAAGGTAATGAATGGAAAATAACATTTGTTGTGATATTTACTATCAATTTGAGCTAATATACTTTGAGGAAACTGATAGGTACTAGGCTGTTACACTGTTAGATTGTTACAAAAAATTTAATTTAATTTCCTGTCTGTGAGATTCGACAACAAAGAATTTATGATTATTGAATTGTAATACGATTTTCCGAGTCGGCAGATACATTTTCCACATGGTAGTATTAGTATATTAAAGAACGATGAATCATGAGAAAGTATAGTCCAGATGGTTGGGGATTGAGGATACAGGTTGGCTTGGCGGGCAGTCGCGTGGCATCGGTAATGGCAGGCACTGGTCAGCCCGGAGGGTCATTTGTCAAACTGAGAGGGCAAGAGTTCGGGTCAACCGAGTCAGTTAGGGAAAGCTTAATCATTCCTTCAATACGCACATCAACAAACCATTATTCATCCCCTTTATATCTAACTAATCCTCAGTTGTATTTATTAAGTTTTTGGCTTAACCCTCTACCTGTGACAACCGTAATGTTTACCGAGGGGATTTTCCACAACATATTCTGAGGACCTGTCAAAAGATACTTCTTTGAACCTTTGGTATTTTTGCTAAATTTATGGAGTAATCAACTCCTAAAATTTCATGCCGTTTTCGTGATTTCAATATTTTTCATTAATTTTTTTTGTAAAATTATGACTGAGAAATTAGATGTAGTCAGAAGTAACTTGGTGCTAAGTGGTTTAATTTTTACGGGTCGTCTCAGTAAGCGAAACATTTTAACATCCTGAAACTCAAACAAGCGTCCATTCGAAGTTCCAACAACAAGCAAGTGATTATTTATTATTTATTCTTTTGTTTTGGTTTTGCCTTAAATGGATCCTACTCCATCTACATCAATAGCCGTGGCAAGTAGGAACCTTGTTATTCCACTGCTGATCCTGAATTCGAAATAAGAAAGTCAAACTTCTTTTAGAGGAAGATTAAGCTGAGACCCAAGAAACTGAATAAGATCCGGAAGTTTCAGAAACAGATGTTGAAATTTTTAGCGAACACGCTAACGCATCTGAATCAGAATCATACAGTGATGAGGAGGAAATTTCTCCATTGTCGCAAATGAAAGATAATCGAAAAAATCGGGGAAAAGACATTTTATTTGCGATTCTGAGCCATTTCAACGTTAAGGAATCTCGTAAAAAGTATTATTTTGCAATTGCCTGGTTGACGAGCAAAGGCCAAGAAATTAGGCAACATTCCAATGCCTTCCGATATTTGCAATGTTCTTTGTGATCAAGATATTGTGTTTAAAATCCTTCTATGGACTTCACTCGAAAAAATAAATAAAAATAAGCTAGAAATTGATTATTAATTACTTCTAAAATTGTAGGAGTAATATTTACGGATGGTCACAAGTAACATATAAAGGATTGATGTCAGAAGTTTAATCCATTTTTGTAATTATTCTATAATGAATTATTAAAACAATACATTATTTAGTTATTTTTATCCTCTACTAAATAATGTTCATTGGTATTAATTTTTCCTCTTCATATTCTATTGTAAAAGTTCAGTGCTTTTTAAATACTCAAATAAGGTGAGGGTTGTAACTTCTTTACCCTGTAATTTTAATTTTTCGTACATATTTGGAAAAGTTAGTATCTAATATTTTACACCTAGGTTTATATTGCTGCGATTTTGATCGGTAGGTGCTTCGAGACCTCTGAGTAGGTTTCCACTTGTAAATTCATAGTGCCTTGTTCGAATTCTACACAGTATGAAGGTTTGTTGTTTGGTCATCCTGTTTCATTCCCAATTTTTTAGCATATTATTTTTCAATTGGTGTAGCCATTGCTCGCCTATTTACATAGATTATTTAAGTTATATTTACTAATTCTTCTTTTCCAAATTTGCCGCCTTTTCTGTTCTTTTATATCCTATAAAAAATATCATGATTGTTGGCCAATTTTTAAGTTCCCACTATGTGTTAATTTTCTCTCTTATTATTGAGTTGGTTGGGGCTTACTATTGATATAAGATTCTTCATTACAGCTGCTACTTCTCCACTGAATATAAAGCTCGCTATCTTTCATTTTGGAAGCATAAAACTAATATTAAAAATTACTTTAATGTCAGTTTTATCAGTAATATATAATCAGTAATGGTGGTGGTGTACTTCGTAAATATGTAGTTTTGAAATTTCATGTTTCAATATCACCGCATATGAATGATGCCAAACAATACAAATATATATTAAACAAAAATGTGTTTGATTCTATCTCTTCCTAAAGCTGAAAGAGTTATCATTCATAAAATGTTAATGCTATATCTTATATCTAAAAACTAATCTCATTAGATACGGCTAATCGAAATAATGTGGATGCAAGATGGTATTCAAGTAAGAAATAGACTCACTTCAATCGATAATTTTTGATGTAGTTTTTAGTTTTTCAATAATAATATTTTTTTTTTCTGATCAGATGTTCGGACCATTTATTATTTATTTATAATATCTGTTAATCGTTCTCATTTAACAACATTGCCATTGCCATAGAATGTAATAATATTCAAATGAAGGGTTTTCATTTGAAAAAAAATTGAAATTTTTTATTTGATATTATATTAGAAAAGAATTATACCTATTATTTTTTTTTGTTTAATTCATAGTATTCATTTCGAAACAATGCACCTCCTTGATAGAAGCAATGCTCTGCAGGTTGCTCTAAGGACTTTGGTAGGGTTATGAATTTCCCACCGTAGCCGTGCCCTAGGGATAGAAGGGGGGCTTGGCCCCCTTGACTGATGCCCTTGCTCGGAGATAGCAGAGCCCCTGTCCCGATAACAAATAGCCCTTTTCTCCCTCCTACGGCGTCTTAGCTACCCTTCCCTGCTCCTATATCCTTCAGCCACATTCTCGATATCTTCCGAAGAACGATTCTTGAATAAATTGATAACATTTCCATGCTGAAGAAAACAAAAAAATACATAAAAAGAATAATACTAACAAAAAACTTTTTAAAAGACATATTTTGGAAATATTTCTTAATAAACATTTACTGGCCCAGAGGGCATTTACCAAGAGTGCCAGTTTTAAATTGGAGGGAAAATATAGAACAAAATAATTTGTAGAACGAACAATACTTTTTGTTGTATTTTTTAAATGATAATAATAAATGATAAATCATTCACGAAAATATCTGACAATCACAAAAAAATTTAATCAAAAGAGAAATGTAAGAAATATAGTAGGTACTTTCCCTAGTCTAACATAACATCCATATGGTCACACTCTGGAAAATTGTCTAAAGCAGCAAACTAAAAAATAAGAACCACGTAGAATAGTTACAAGTATAAGTTTAAAACTGATAATGTTAGCGAAAGCAGAGCTTGATTTAATGATTAATACTATTAGACCTCAACAGCATTGTTTGTTTAAATAATTCTTTATTTTGTTTCTAATAGTTTATAGCTAAATCTATACTTTTAGAGATAAAAGTAAAGTATCACATTTCCAAGGTATTGTGTAGAAATTAGTTACCAGTATTATTCTAGTTTATCCAGCAGTCATGTTGGCATAGCATAAGTAAACTTTAAATATATTTCTGACTGTGGAGAATTATAGCTTTTATCGAAATGGTTCTAATATTGTTATAAGCACATTTAATCTTTTTTTTTTTTTTTTTTTTTTTTCGGGACTTTAAGGCTTCCATTGAAGCCCTATACTGCCCATTCTAACACCCATGGCACTGGGTGATACTTCTCCTACGAAAGAAAAGCATCACCCAGGGCGGGACTCGAACCCGCAGCTCAGGCATGGGAGTACGGCACTTTACCGCACAGCCACACCGGGCCCCCATTTAATCTTTGATGGCATAACTAACAGTGTGTTTAAAAAAAAAAAAAATTATATGTATAAAAAAATATTAAAAAAACAAACTTAAAAAAATAAATATTTATATTAAATAATTATTTTACACTGTCACTTTTATTGTTATATTAACATTTATTTAATAAATACTACTATAAATTTTTACCTAAACAATTTCTACTGTACTTATTTATCCTGTTATTAAAACACACTAATATACCTGAACTAACAATAATTAATTAATTATTATTTTTAAGATCCCTTAATAACGCGATAAAATACCGTTTTAAGGTTTATTTATGCTAAAACGGAAATAGTGAAAAATGTAGTTATACATCATTAAGTATATATATAAAAATATTTGATCATCATTTTAATTAAATAATATACGAAGTCACAGTTATAAAGGAAAATTGTATTAGTCATCAAATTTACCATCATAAAATAAAAAGTGAATATCCATCCTATAATGGATAGCTATGTGAGATGAATTATCAATGTTTAGAAAAAAGTATCAGGTAAAAAAGTTAAAGAAATGTACTTTAATTTAAAAATATTATTGTAAGTACTTATCGGAAATGAAATCGATCATAGTAATAATCTACGAATATAATCCAATATATATTCCTTTAAAGTTGTGGCAGTATATTGATAAATAATAAACGATTAATTTTATTATTTTATGTATATTTATTTGTAACTTTCATGATAATATAAACGTTTCTTCTGGGCGGTTGTAAAATATTAAAATAAGGTAGGATTGCAAACGGTATTTCTTCCTAATCTTCACTCAGTATACAAAAGTCATGGAGACCTCTTATGGTGAGCTAAATTTTATTCCCAGGAATGTATTTTCATTATTATTATTGTTAGTACGCGTTGTTCTTTGTAAATCCGTAGTTTTAGAGTTGTAGGGCGTTTTTACCGCTTGTGGTACTCCTTATTATACTTAACAGTATAGCTTCCATGTGGTAATCTTGTTATATTCCTCAGTCACGTGCCAGGTACTAAACTAATATTTGTGATATTTGGTTTAGTAAGAATGTGTAAATGTATAATATTAATAGAAATTATTAAATAAGAATGTATAAAATTCCCGTATAGTTTTATGTAAATGTCTTAATTATGATTTTTATATATTTTTTCTCTTCAGACTTTTATTTGCACCTGCAGCAAATAATAAGTGACAATCACCAAATGAGATCAAACTGCTGTGTGTTGACATGAGGGAAGATAGTGCCCAGCAGCACATCATCCCAGTTTCAGGAGAGGAGTCTCTCACCCAACTCCTTTTAGTCGCCTCAGTCGTGGCCATGTCATTAACAAATCTATTTTTATGTCCGTGCAATTTGATGTGAAAGCCAGAATAGAGGGTTCTTATTTGTTCGTCGTTGGTCCAGTAGCGGATCCAGGGGAGGGGCGCGGGCCCCCCCCCCCTGAAAGGTAAGGACACTCATAAAGTATTACTATTTCTATATAAAATGGGCTATATTAAGTCATTTTTCAATTCCACTAATTGAAAATGAATTGTATTTAAACACTTACAGTAATTTACAACGTCATTCTGTACCAATACGTATTTTAAATTAGGGCTTTCATTACTCATGAAATGTAAAAAAAAAAAGTGCGCCCCCCCTCAGAAAATTTCTGGATCCGCCACTGCGATAGTCGGTAGTTGTAAGTCTGTACCTACGTAGTGTTCTGTTACTAATGTACAAGGGAGCATTCGTTATTAGCCGTAAAATTTTGGATTGAAAGGCTTGTAGTTTTTTAAGTGTGTCTTTTTTGCTATACCATAAATTTGTGAGCCGTATGTATATATGGGTTTCAGTTGATTTGAATTTTGAAAATATGAAATCAACTACCGCAAGCTAAAAAAATGAAAATCTATTAACATGCTTATTGCTTATATTGAATATGATTGTTGCTGAATATGCTTTCCTCTACATATGTATACACATGGTGTTATAATTGATTTCCTTTTCCTACTCTTTTATACTTTTTACTGTGACAATAGTGGGTGTAGTGTAGCCGTGAGTGGAAGAATAATGGAAGAGGGAAGAGGGAACATTTTGAGAGGGAGGCAGACCATAGGTTCTAAGAGACAGAGGACTCACACGAGGGGGTGGGAGACTAAGATGGCGGCGGGTCATCACAATGGCTGCCCACCCCCAACCCTCACACCGCCCCCAGTCCAACTTTCCCTATTTGCTTTGCAAATAAACAGGGAACATCCAACTCCAATTGAATCCCCCAACTTTCGGATTACTATTTTAATTGCGTCTTGTCTTCCTTTTGGCCCTCTATCTCGTCTTTTTTTTTCTCCCTGAGTATTGTTTTCGTGGTTCGTGTCACCTTTATCAAATTTTCATATTAATAAGTTATATTTTTTTGAAAATATCTAAATGTTCTTTTGAATCAGATCAAAAATAATTCAACATGAGAGCACAACCGCCTAGAGGCATAGTACTTCAACAATTGAATACAAAATAGGAAATTCTTTTCACTGTATTTAATCGAGTATGTCACATTTATCATAAACTTATGAATAAATCATAGTTAGCTTAATATTTTTACTTAATCAATTTTATAAGGCAGGTTAATAAAAAAAAAAGAAAAAGTGTTATTATAATTATTTGTTTAATATATTTCTCCGATTTGAAAATAAATCTTGATTTCAATTTGTCTAGTAATAATCTATTTCTGGTCTTTAAAAACGAATATGTTGATTTACGAAGTCTCTTAATTCACAAAAGGTAAACTTTCCGATTGTAGTTTCGAAGATATTGCTAAAATAAAACGTATGCATGTTTTCAGACTAACAGAAAAATTGTTGGCTAAAAAAAATGAATTTCTTTTTTATCTTTCATATAGAAACCGCGAATGAGCTAATAATTTCTTCTAAAAAATTACAAAAAATAATGATGATTAACGATTTGTTATACAAGGGCCTACAACAAATTTAATATCGACAAAAAATAAACTAAGCTAGCAATCCTTACATATCATCATTTCTCATTTTAATTTCCCTCAGGCGAGAAAGCCGATCGACCATGTACGATTGTATGCAGTATATTAGGGAAGTATTTTAATGTACAAATATTTATGGAGTTTATTTTCCTATGGTATTCTCAGTCCTATTTTTCATCATTGTTCTGAATTATCGAATAGACAACATATATCTGAGCAAAAAACATTTTTAAAGGAGAAAGCACAAATTATAAACCTAGGTATTGCTTATGCGATTCAACAACGTCATATCTAAAAAAAAAGAAGATTTTTCAGGAGAGTAGATATTAGTTCAAAAGTTAAAAAAAAAATAATCGATTCAGAATAGGCAATAAGTCTCCTGTTATTGAATTTCAACGATGCTGCAGATCATTTTAGTTAAAGAGGAATTATTGTAAAATATTTGAATCGTAAACGGTTTTGGTTAAAACTTCATAAGTAAGTTCTTTTGAAAAAAAAATAATTTAAATTAAAAAAAAAAGCATTTACAAGAATGAGTAGATCTATGCTGGAGTGACTTACAAAAACTATAAGTAGCCTTGAGAAGAGATATAAAAAATAAAATTCAAAAAATGAAAAAAGAAGCAAACTTAGAGTTTGAGGCTTAAATACAATAAAACAGGAACAAGAAAAAATATTAGATGCTGCTTGGCTTGAGTTAAAGATTTGACTTTTTTTCTAGGGCATAGGTACCACTCTTTTAAAGGTCGTCATAACTAACTAAAACAGCCGATATTTGAAATATGATTTTGTTAAACTGCACGATTTTTTTTTATACAATCATTAAAATCTTGGTACCAATCACAGAGAACAAAATAACGGCGAAGACCAAGAAAGAGAGTAAGAGGGGGCGGGGAGATCACTAACTACCCGTAGACCTCAGAACGTGCCCCTCGAGAAGATTCGACTTACGAGGACCGTTATCAATAAGACGGCACTAGTCCGGGCACGAACTCGGCGCCCCCCTTCCGTTTTAAATTCACTCTCCCGGCGGCCCCTACATTAAATTTACCTCCGCCGCGGGAGTTAAATTGCAGCTCCCTCATAGGGATGCACTCCACGGACCCGCTGTTTATCACATTTTCTTACCACCTCTCACTGCGCCTTCTTCGGAACAAACAGGCACGTTCCTCTCGGAAAATCTCGACGGAAAAATCGGATATTGAAGTGCTTTTTCGAGTATTTGTCGAACGGAGGGAGTGGATTTACCATACCAAATATCCTGGTTACATTGAATTTAGGTTTCAATAAGTAAGAGCGACAAACATAGTAATTATTTAAGTCATTCCTGATCATACATGATAAATTAATAAAAAAATATCCGATCTAATGCGCTCACAAGTAACAATAGAATACTGATGGGAAGAAACAATTTAATAAATTATTGAATAAATTGATTGAATTAAAAAGGTAAATCTGTAGCAATATCCTTCAAATACATATAGAAAAAAAATTCAAAATAAATTTTCAAGATTTATGAATCTCAAGCTTTAATTAAAAAAAAAAATCATTTAATCGTAAACAACCGAATGTTCACCTATATGAAAGGGCCTTTGAAAATAAACATAGCTGGTATTTTTAATGAAGAAATATAACGATAGAGAATTATTACTTGTAAAATTATTTATTTCCTCGCTAATAATTCAGGAAATTATTGACTGGACGAAGAAACTGATCTTAAGGAATTAATAAATCAAAGTTTTATCACAGTAGAATGGTATAAGCAATTTCACCGTGGAGAAAACAACCCTAATGTAAACTTAAGTGACCCAAGTTGAAGTGATTGTATTGAAGGCCAGATTTAAAATTAACTACGACAAAATTAATTAGCACACTCCACTCCAGAAAGGTGATTAAACTTATTTAGTCTGTGAACTACAGACTACATACTGATATTACACTAATTGTAGATAGTCCAGATAATTTACTGATTTCTAACATTTGAGAAGTACCTAGGTTGATAAGGTTTTATCTGACATTGTTGGCGATTTTTTTTTTTTGTAAAACAATTTGTAACATCATTGACTTCTCCATCAATCTCTATCTTACTGATTTTACATTATACAATATGTTAACCGTATTTCAACATAATAAAATGAAAGAGAAATATTTTGTTTCCCCTAAATAAGTTTTAAACAATGAAAAGATGTTACGCCTGAAATTTTAAAAACACATTTTTCTTAAATTACTCTTAAAGAATTGAAGTTATGACTATTTTTTTTTTTTTTTTAACGCAAATAAGGCTAATCGGACACAGTGGAAGTCCTAAATTGTGCCTATCCAGGTATAATTAGGACTGGGATCTTTAACGAGTAACTGACATCGTACAGGCCCGGGACCTCCATTTTACATACTATCCGAGGGACGGCATAGACAAAGATTTTTTACTCCCATTAAAAATCCTAGGGCTACCTCGGGACGCGAACCCGTGACCTTTAGTATTGTAACTTTCTATGCTAACCACTACACCACAGGTGAACCCTATTAGTACCGTTTAAAACCAATTTAATGATAGAGAAAGAATTTAAATCCAACAAAGAAATCAAAAAGATGCCAGAATAGGCGAAGTTATTGCTTTCTATAACTAAACAAACAAAATTTGTTAATCTTGAGAATAGAGAAGCTGTAACCTTGAAAACTACTTCCGAAATAGTTTCCTCTCTTATTATCGTTAATGAAGAATACATTTATTGTATAAAAGTATGCATGCAAAATGATTAAAATTGGATACAAAAAACGAAAAAAGAAATGGATTATTCTAAAAATATTTTTTCCTTTCTTTTTATATATTACTTACTTATTTTTTAGGTAACTATTTCTACTCGATACTTAAAACTTATCATAATTCGAAAAAAAAAAAAATCCAAGTGTTCCGGATTTGCAATGAACCAAACATGATTGTCGGGAAGGTTTTCCTTTTCTTATGATACAACGTTCTATTTTTTTTTTTTTTTTTTTTGTATAATTTACCCAAATTTATATTCATCAATTTATATGAATTTTACAAAAATATTTATTTTGCATTCCGAAATCATGACAAGCTTTACATGCAAACACATGTATATATGTTTTGTGGTGATTATTTTACCATTGATCCAATTATATTTTAAAAAAGCTACCGTAAAAAAACAAATTAAATAGAGAAATTTATCAAATTCTCAAGGTTGAGTTTGAAGGAAAAACGAGACTTAATTCGCAGTGCCGTTTTTGAGTAAATACGAATTGGAAACTAGACGAGCTAATATTCACTTCGTCAACAGGTTTTTTTGTTTTTTTCTATTTTAGTGATTCTCATATTAATATTTTAGAAAATAAATCTTATATATAATTGTATATATGAATATAATAAACAAGACTGATTTTTTATTTCTTAAAAATACAATAAACTAGGACTGTAAAAACAAATATCTATAAATTAATTTACGAAAGTAAATATCATGTTTTCTTATTTTTATTGCACATTTTTAAGGAATAACTCTAGGCATTAATTTGTCATTAATGAAAATTTTAAATATATTATGAAATTTTTATAAATTAGTGTTATTCCAATCAGAAGTGGAAAATTTAGGATACCATTAATTTGTATAAATTGTTGGTACAACCTGGATTAGTGCATATTAATTTTAATTTATTAAAAGATGATTAATCATTAATAATTTTTTCATTAAGTATACGTGTTTAAAAGGATTTTCTCAACATTCATTTTACATAGTAACGCTCTAAACAAGTAAATTCATAAATTCAAGTAATAAATAAAACATATGTACTCAATTTATTTATAATACTATAAATTATTTTTAAAAAGTTATTATCATCAATATGATTATCTTTAAACCTTATAAGTATTTACATGTGCAGTTTATTTTTATTTGGCTATGAGGTAATAATTTCCAGTTTAATTAATCATTGAATTTTACATGGATAGAATAATACCAGTTATTATTTAATTATGATTAATAAAAGGTACAATTATTTATTAGCTTTAAATGATAAAAACAATTATTCAAATTTGAATTTATTATTCGATAAAAAAAAAAAAAATGAAATAAAAAATTAGATTTAGTTTAAATGTACATTTAGTTTAAGTACCAAATAGTAACTACATTTATATTTTTTAATATAAATAGATAAAATGCTTATGAAACATAAATATAAATTATGCTTTTTTTATAGATTCATATTGTGATCTTTAGAAGTATCTTTTTGTACGGTCAGATATATTTTATTATATTTAGCAGTGTTTGCTAGAAGCCAATAAATCCACTGGTTTCTAAAAAATGATACTTATAAAGTACTTATACTTATAAAGTACTATAAGTTACTTTTAGTATATACTTTTTAATTAAGAATAGAAATTATTTGTTAGAAACCAATGAATATGTGTTGTTATACGAGTGAGTGAATAAACTGTATTTTTCATATCGCATTAATTAAGTAATATTTTAAAAATTATGCAATAACTTTGAGTTGATCTCATGCTGTAAAATACATGCGAATTATCAATCCATTGATACACATTGGTTAGAACAGAAGTCATACAAAACTAAACAACAAAAATAAAATAATCCTCTTTAACCATATGGTTAGATATCAGCTTACATACATTCTTGGGAATTATTTCATATTGTAATTTAATAACATTTGTTTAATTGTCAGTTTTGCTGATTACCCTGTAACCATGTAAGGATTAACTTTATTTCTACGCGTACCATCTTACGACATAACGCGTATTTAATTACATAGGTACATAAGATCAATTTATACAACAGTTTGTCATATGACATCCGTACATATATAGAAACTGAACAATGAAAAATTTATATCTACTAGTTTTAATTTATATCTACTATCTAAACAAGAATATTTGTTTAATTTATTATCAGTAGTTTTTAAAGTACGAGTGTAGATTAAAAGAAACAAAATTTATTTTTATTTTAGTAAAGAATAGATTTTTTGCTGCAGTCTTGGTTTGTAAAATTGCTTTGTTCAAACAATATTGCAACATACGTTAGATGGTAAATATTTTTAATAACTTAAATTCAGATATTTTAAATGAAAAAAAAAAAGGGAATAATATTTCATATTAATGAAAATATCAAATTAAATACTCAAATAATAAACAATTGTTTTTATTTATTTTAATCTGATTAATTTTAAATATACTTTAATATATTAAAAAATAAATTACATTTATTATATGGGGCTTGGCCAATTTTAATTGAATTATTTTTAAAGAAGAGAATAAAAAGAAGAGAAATTATTTTGAAAGAAGAATATAATATTTTTTTTTAATTGACGCGATAGGTTTTGCTGTTGATATCGTGTTTGACAAAATATACTACGCCCTAGCCCTTCCACCCCCCACTCAACCAATGCAACACCTAACCAATACCAGGGATGCTTCCAAAATATTTAAATATTCATAAATAAAGGCCAATAGATATTTAAGGTAACGCTATGACTCACCTTGGAGGAGATGGATGATGGAGGGAGTCGGAAGTGGTACTAGGTACTAGCACCCTTTGGCATTGCATATGCACATGGGGTGACAATAGGCCCCATCCCCCCTACCTTGTAGCCGGGGCCAACAGAACTAGATCAGTGTGCCGGGGGTCGGGGGTCAATGCTTGTCTTCACTCTTAGGGTCAGGGGTCAATGGGCACGCTTCTTCCTCCGTCGGGGGCGGTTCCATGGGGTAGCAGGTGAGGAGTGGCCGATCTATAAGGGTCCTTTCTTGTCTCCGTCCTAACCAAGAGTACTTAGCTTTCTAGATTCTTGGTTAATGACCTCTCGTCCATAATTGTTTAATATCATAAGCTTATGCACTATACTGTAGTTTTTCACGCAGTTGCCAGGTTAGCAATAATTATTTTATTTTATTTTTTTAATATATGTTCGATTTTATATGAAACTAAAAAATAACCTTTAATTTCATATAAAGTTCGATACTTGACCTATAGTGTCGTATTTTTTGCAGTGTTTAATTTTTAGAACTTTGTTTCATATCATATATCCCTGTGATTAAGTGATTAAGTTTAATTAAGCCCGAAATGGATCAAGTGGCTAAAAAGAAGTTTAGAGGCGGTTTCTTCGTAGTGAATACGTTTATAAGTCAGGCGCTCATTTAAATTTTCTAGGAATGCACATATTACACATCACAGCTCATTACCTTTGGATTGAAACCCGAATTAGCAATTTTTAGCAATGAAAATAAGGAAATAGAATTAATTTTCACATTTTTGAAATCAAATAATGTACTAACGGACATTTGACATACCAGATCACTAGGAAGAAAAAATAGTAATGATTAAAATAGTAATATTCATAGTAATAAATATGAGATATGATTATAATAATATAATATGATGATATGATATAAGATTATAGATAAAATAATATAAAAAAAAAAAAATCACTTGGCGTTGATGACCAGTTCTGTTTCGCCATTAAACACCAATAAACAAACAAACAGGTGCTCATTTGAAATGTAGCTATCATAATCTGCCATAAATCTGCGGTAAAAAAAAAAAAAAAAGTCAACTCTAATATCTCATTAATGATCAGACCTACTCAGTTCGTTTTATAGCCGAAATAAGTGGCCACTATTGTGGTATTTTTGACGAAATCACACAGCTTTATAATGAAAACCTGATTTCATAGCTTATTGTTATAAAAAAAAAATTAAACCGACTTCGAAACCTGGGAACTAGTAAAAATAAATGCACTGAAAAGTATGAAATGATTATCTTTTGATTTTTATGAATACAAAGCCAAATTGAAAATGATATAAAAAGCGGGAAAATGCAGTAAGACTAATAATTTTATTTTGATTTGTACAAATACACACTAATTGTTAATAAAAATTGCGAAATTAAAATATTAAATTCTATGTTCATTACGACACAATCTTTTCGGAGGCGGCGCAAAATATAAATGACATGTTACTGATACAATTCCATTAGTAGGCATTATAGTCAATAGATGAGAAGAGAAGATCCATTTTTTCATAATGTCTAGTGTTGAAAATATTAAATTTTGCGCCGCCTCCGAAATGCTAATTACACTTCCTTTACAATTAATTATAATTTTCTTTTTATTGAGAAAATTTAATGCTTCGTGATACAAAGAAGAATATATCTTATAAATAAAGTTGAAATTCTGTTTGTTTGTTCTTTATAGAAATCCATACCGTTTGTCCTAAATTCTCCAAATTTCGCTTTCCAAATCTTTGATACCAGGTGCGAACACCTGTCCATATTAAAATTGCATAACTTCAGCCAATCTCATGGTATATTCTTTATTGTTAAAAAAATCGTCATGATCTCGCTTTACAATGGGTTTTTTTTTTACGAAATCGACCGTTTGAATCGAAAAACAGCCTAAAATATCATTTTATACATTTTGAAGAGGCCAACAAGGCCCGGTAAGACCGTCCCTTGGTAGGCGTCGAGTTCTGGGATTTTTAAACCATATGTTTTTTTTTTTTTTTTTTAAATTACAATACGTTTATTTACATGTATGGTGAATTTATTTTTTATAAATGCCTCCTAAGAAGCGAGCTTCAATAGGAGTAGTGAGCTCAAAAGCTAAAAACAACGTCAAATACGAGCAGCTGAAACTCTCGACGAACATCAAATTAGGATTGAACAACAGAGGCTTAGACAGGCAGAATCGCGGGAAACTGAGTCTGCCCAGGAATACGAGGCCCGCCTTGCGCCACAAAGGCTTAGGCAAGCCGATTTGCGAGAAGCTGAAACTACAGGCCAATATTTCTGTTTGTTTGTTTGTTCTTTATAGAAATCCATACCGTTTGTCCTAAATTCTCCAAATTTCGCTCAGTGGTTCTTTGATACCAGGTGCGAACACCTGTCCATATTAAAATTGCACAACTTCACCGATCTTCAGCTGATATTCTTTATTGTTATAAAAATCGTAATGATCTCACTTTACAATAGTTTTTTACGAAATCGACCGTTTCATTAGAAAAATTAAATTCCCCCGATGAAACCGGGCTATACAGCTATCTGTATAAATAAAGTTGAAATTCTGTTTGTTTATTTGTTCTTTATAGAAATCCATACCGTTTGTCCTAAATTCTCCAAATTTCACTCAGTGATTCTTTGATACCAGGTGCGAACACCTGTCCACATTAAAATTGCATAACTTCAGCTGATCTTCAGCTGATAATCTTTATTCTCCAAATTTTACTTATTGGTTTTTTCAGACCAGGTGCGAACACCTGTTCATATTAAAATTGCATAACTTCAGCTGATATTCTTTATTGTTATAAAAATCATAATGATCTCACTTTACAATTTTTTTTATTTACGAAATCGACCGTTTCTTTAGAAAAATGAAATTTCCCGTGTGGAACCGGGATATACAGCTATAATCTAAGCATATAAAGGTGAAATTCTGTTCGTTCTTGATAGGAATCCATACCGTTTGTCCTAAATTCCCCAAATTTCGCGCGGTGGTTCTTTCAGACCAGGTGCGAACACCTGTCCATGTTAAAATTGCATAACTTCAGCCGATCTCTGGGTATATTCTTTATTGTTATAATAATCGTTTTGATCTCGCTTTACATTGGTTTTTACAAAATCGACCGTTTGAGTCAATAAAAGTCTTAGTTTATAGATTTAAAAATTGAAATTCTCCGGGTGAAACCGGGGTATACAGCTAGTCTTTTATATAAAAATGCATACATTCTACTACGTATGATATTTAAATCACTTACACATATCTAATAAAAAATAATTACTAAAATAACAATAATTAACCCCCCTCACCGATCTATCTCTTTATTTCCAGGTTTATGGACCATATTTCTTTTTTGCAAAACTAACCTGACGGGGACAGCCTGTTGTATATGATAATATTTTTCAATTCAATTATTAAGATGTAGCCTATCAAGAAAAAACTTACTTGAATATTACTTGAGAAGTAATATTCAAAGATAATTGTTTATAATAATTTATTATAAAAGAAGTCAATTAGATGAAATCTTTAAATATTTTGATTTATTTTAGTGCCCACCATTCGACCTCCGAAATAACATCATTCTTATGAAGATATTGTTGAAGTTATAAGTGCCTTGAATGCTCTGAGATGTAGGTTAGCAACTTGAATAAAATGTAAAATCCTGATGGAATTACTCAACTTGTAATAACCTCGCTAAAAGTTTTCTGCAGTTGTGGTAAGACTTCCTGCGGCTTCCTTTTCCGCTACCATTTGCGGGAGGGCGTTATCTTCATCTCATATTGCATTGCTACAAATTTAAATTATATTTCACTTCTATTCCAGCTCTAGGAGTATAAAATAATTATCAATTTCAACAAGGGTTACTCGAGTATTCAAAGAGTTTATTATTCGAAATAATATTCACGCCTTAAAAACCTACACAATAGAAGATGCTATACTTTCAAACATTATTTTAAAGTATTAATTCATACTATTCGCACAGAAGGCTGATATAATCTAAATCCATTTAAAGAATTACAAGGCAGTAAAATCCATATGGTTTTATAATTATTCTATATTTTTAAATTGAAACAAGTATTTTTATATAAAAACTAGAGGGTGCCCCTGTCCCCTCTTTTACATCATAACATTACATATCACACCGTCAGTATAACTAACGTGTTAGGCTAAATGAGTGTAATTTGAAAAGCCTAACTTTTCAGGTAATCAACTTAAAGGATTCATATTCACTTCTTTCCTACTTATAAACTAACCATTTATTGTACTGTTTGTAATTGAATTTTCTAAAGTTTATTAGAACCACTACAGTTTGTGACATATACTCATAGGAAAAACATATTGTTTTATCAGCATTGACTTATCATTTTAGTATTATTAGATATATATTGATTTACGCTTTCAAAACAGAGTCTAACTAATCTAGAAATTTTTTTTTTTTTACTTTTGGTCTCAAAATTTAGCACGTTAGATATAATAGAGATGGAATTCAGAATTACAAATCCAGGTACCAGCACGCTTGCAAAATAAAATATTACACGTCAAAAAAACATAAGAGATATACACATTTTAAATTTATGGAGGGCCAACATTTTCTTGCTTAATGGTGGACCAACCCTATTTAACAGATTATAAAACTGTTCATTCAATTTCAAAATATATTTTATTTCTTTATCCCTCTAATTTTAAACAAAATTCCCAATGAAAGGAAATAATAAAATGTTAGATTAAATCATCTTTAATAAAATAATAGTTAAGTAGACGCACGGAATGTACTTGTACTTGTTGTGTATTCAAAGTGTAAAAAGTGCTATATGCTTCAATTAGGACCACATTGAACCATTAGTAGAGCAACTGTCGCTGTTTGAAGACGAAAAAGAAATTGTGGCATTTTCGAAAAAAAAAAAAAAAATTGTATCTTTATACTAAAAAGTAAGAAGCTTGTAATTTTTGTATTGAGTAATCGGGAAATTATTTTCCGGTGTGCAATCTATAGCTTGTTCTTATTATATTAAAAGAATTATAGTAATATGTTGTTATAATTTAATTTGTTATTATATATTAATTATGTTGTTATTAGTATAATTTTTATTCTTGCATTTGAATATTATTTTTTTTACTCACATATTTTCTTATTAATTTCATGTTTTTATTTATAACTTATATTCTATTTATAATTTTCCTTTATTATAGCTTTTTTTTATACTATTTTCCATTGATTAACTATTTTACTCATTTCCTGTATATTTGAATAATTTGCTGTATACTAAATTCTTTTTAGTCCTTTAGTCAATTATAATTCTGTATTATTTATGTTTGTGGTACTATTTCAATTTTTTTTTTTTAATGGCACTTAATCCGCCCCTGACTATGTTACAATTTTCCCTCCCAGTCATCATTAAAAGCAAGTGGATGCTCAGCATGGGCGCTTTAGTCGCACATAAAACTTAAGTGGAGAATCATGCCATTTCCAGAACTCCAATATATATATTTCTCCAACTCCAATATACCTATTGAATATATTTTCAAAAGGTCAAGGAGTGTTCACTTTGAGGAGCAGTGCAGGAACGAGCGGAGGTGGATAGGGATTGTACCTTGTATTTGGATTATGTTTGATTTGGAAAATTAGTATGGGATTAGGTCTTGATCTAATATGGGATATTATGGTCATGAAATTGGGTTTTGTTGGCTTCTGTAATTCTTGTAATTGATCCTACCTGTTTATGTCTTCTGTTGTTATGTTCTGAAAAAGGAAAAGTGAAGAAACGATGACAAAAAGCTGTGAATTACAGGTTAAAAATATTTTCCCTATGGAAGGGGCTTGAGGATGAGCCCTACCCGCCGTGGAGTGTCCTCCAGATGCCGATATCAGATCCCGAGGTATCAGAGCGTGGATGAAGGAGAGTCGGGCAACCGCGTGATGCGTTTAGTTCCCCCTGGCTGCAGCCCTACCGGTACCCTATTATCATCTCAGCCCGGTTATATTCGGTTTCAAATTGTGCCCTACTACCTTATTACCTTATTCTTGTCGAAGGAGGAAATAGATTCGTGTCAACAACTTCGTTATTACTTCTTCATACTTTATAAAATCATCGATCATCTTGAATAATGTCAAAACTTTGTTGCATTGTATTTCAATCAATACTTCTCATGTGACTGATAAAAATGCTTAGCTTCATCTATAAATTCCAACTTGCTGAACACGTTAAGTGACTAAGAAACCCAATTTTATACATCAAATCAATGTTTCAACTTTGTGATTCAACTAAACCATCATATTTCATCCCTCCAACTCAAAAGCCAGTTTTCTATAACCCGACTTCATCTGGTAATTTAAGAGATTCTGTAATGGTAATATAATTAATTACTAAACCAAGTATATCTATCTTAGGGTCTACTCAGTGTCCGATTCATATTCTTTGATTTATTATAGTTGCACTTAAATAAACCAGTAGACCTGCCACCTAAGTTTGCATTTCTGATCTGATATGCTGGTAAATCTATGATCGTAAGAAAAGCGAAACAGAAAGAACGTAGACACCTCTGTTGAATAAACTCTGTTCACACTACCAAACCAGTGAAATGAAAACATATTTTAAATCTGTTGTTTCCCACTGCCTCGGTGAATATAGCCAACACGCTTGTCTTTAGCTTACATTTACTGATAATTGAATAAATAAATATTATCCAACATCCAGTTTACTACGCTTTAATTATTTACAAAGGTTAAACTCTACAAGTTGGACCATGTACCTTCATGCTAATACATATTATTACACAACTGTATAAAAGAGGCAACTTGTAGTAATACCGTATTTCTTTCTAATATTTCAGTAAATCAAAATTTTTCACTACTCCATATGGCAAAGCCAAACAAAGGGTTTAATATAATGAATAATAATAATATTACTATAAATATTAATATATATTTGTATTTTTCTTCTAGGTTAGTAAACAATTTTTTTTTTTTTTTAAACTGGCAATTTAATTTCTTATTATAAAATACCTTTAAGTTATTAATGAAGTGTAAACAAGTGTTTTAAGGAACCCAAGTATGAGCTGTTTATGAAATCTAGTGTTCATAACACGTACCAAAAGTGGGTTTTGGGTGCTTCGTCTAATTCCCGCGCTCGGCTACGCCTCCAACGTTAAATACGCCCACGCACCTAAAACAACCACTTTTGGTAACAATGATAAAATAAGTATTTTTAGATTGATAAGATTATTATTATTATATAGAATAAGAATAAGATTATCTATATTATATAGAAGATAAGATTATTTAATATTTAATTTAAATTAATTTTATCATATCAATAAAATGAATACAGTCTACAAAAATAATATGAATTTATTTTTTAGCAGTTTATTTTATAACAATTATTTTTAAAGGTTAAATTGAGAAGGTACGTATAGTAATGTAGAAAATAATAATAAGCAGTATAATGTTGTTATGTATTTTTAAACATATTTTATTTTATTCACCTAGGTTAATTTGTTTGAAAAAAGAAGTGTAAACACATCAGCAAGCGAAAGCCAGGTGTATTCTCAATATTAATAAAATGGTCCCTTGAAGAGAAAGAGACAGCAAGCATCCATCCACATCTGCATCCGCCAAGATCACCCTTCAATCGGAATCCGTTGGGATGGGGTGCGCCGATCGGAGGAACCGATAATGATTTCTCACCATTATCGGAACTACCTGGTAACCCTTTCCTACCGTTGCCCATTCACTTCCTCACAATAATGAAGGAGGAGGAATATTCATAGGGAAGCGACAGGTAGGCCCGGGATATCCCTTCAATGTATCAATCCCGAGGGTTCGGAAATTACACGGTGTCAACGAGCCTTTGTTAGCATGCACTCGTATGGGAACTAAAGGAAACCGTGAAATAGTAAATCTCTTCTATATGTCTCTCTGTTATACTTCAGTGTAGAGAAGGCCTTTCTTACAGAATACAGGTTATGTATAATAAATCTATAGGTAAATGTAATGCTGATTGAATTCGCCCCCCCCCCCCGTGATATCATGTGTTACACTAGTAATAACAATAATAATATTAATATAATTTTATTAAGCTGAATAATTTTTGATTCAGATAAATATATTGGGATTGTTTTATAATTACTGATCACCCGACAATAAACAACAAAAAATATATAGTCTTAATTGACCAAAACACAAAAAGTGCTATGTCATCCCAGCCGATGACAATATTGATGAAATTATATCAGAAAACTTATAATATTATAAATACTAAAAATGGAAGAGGTTCCTTCATTTAGAAAAAAAAAAGACCTGATTAATCACCTAACCTCCCTAACTTCCAGTGAATGTGGAATATGTGAAAAAATTATGTATGGCAATAGAACGACGTATAGATACGATGGTGAAGAGAAGAATAAGAAACGATTTAACCGATGTATTACGAAAAGAAGAACTAGCAAATATTCTTCGAGGATGAGTCAAAGCCCAAAACGTTGGAGGATAATAAATTCAAAAAAATAAACAATTGATATTTCTGAGATGAGGAAATAAGAACATTCGTGCCAGGAGCTCCTGCTGATTCAGATATATCAAATAGTGATGTTCAGCAATGACCTCATCTCATATAAGGGCAGATAGTTTTTTAACACAGTTTAATATTAACTATCCTTCGACTATGTTCTGGCTAAAACCAAGATAATAAAAAATAAATAAACTGATAATAACATAATTTTATCATACTAATGTTTTTTGTTTTAGACAAAATCGATGAAAATGACATAGTTATGGATCCTGCCTAGACCAGTGAATTCCAGTCTACAGCACCAGATGAAAAAAAAAAAGAAAAATAATAAAATAGAGTGTATCAAAAACTTGACTTTATGTTTAATTTCCCATACCTCTTAAAAAGTATCTGTTGTTTACTTTTGTATTCCAGTTTTCTATATATTATACTGTACAGTCTACTACTATACAGAATAGTTAATACTAATAATAGCATTCTATTTAGCGGGAACTAAAGCTCTTGGCCTAGTCTAATAAGAATGCTTAAAATCACACCGAAAAATAGTTTTCTTAGATATGCGCAGCATTGCAAGGAAATGTTTATATCACTGGAATCGTGTTTAAATCCCCTCCGTGAACTACATAATATGTAAATAATAATATTTCAGGTTAAAAAAAAAAAAATCATTTTTTGGATATCTATAATTGATTTTTCATTTATTTAAATATTATTTTTAAATCTTTCTTATTAGCGATTATTAAGATGCCATTAATTCCTTCACAATTAAATGAAGAAAAATTCACTTCTATATGTATGCACAATTAAAAGCTTCCGTGCAGAGACGATCTGTAAAATCACTAATTGGCGAATTGGATAAAGAACCTCCACATCAATGGCAGGGGTTGGACAAAAGATCAAGAGGGGACAAAAGACTCCCTGCAGGTACCTCTGCTATTCACTGTTTGCATTTTTTTTTAACATGTTTTTTTCACTATTTATTCCGCAACTCGTATTTCTATATCATTTTTTCCTTACCTTTGCCCACAGGTCAAAACTTAATTAAAATAAAAAAAAAATATAGAAACAATGCATCACTATAGCAAATTAAAACAATAACAAATGTTTATGAGTTGAAATATAATATCATCCGAAGATAAATAATGAATAATTGAGCTATGTGCAACACTACTCTTTCTGTTCTGTATAAGTGCATCATAAACTATTTTCTTTTCAGACGTGTCAGAGAAGAGCGAGGAGGTCGGGTTAAAATATAGGTATTGTATTCCTCTTTTGTAGAATGTTTATTAAGCCATTAATAGTATCCTACATCTTTGATAAATTAAAATAAAGGAATCTTATCTTATGACGATTAATCTAATTTTTGGATATGAATAATACTGTATTTTAGACAACCTACCGACATAATTAATAGGTAGTTATTTTCTATTTAAAATCAGTTTCTAGATCATGCAAATCAATTTACTTAGGAAAATGATACAAAGAAATTAAAATTAAAATAAATCCACAAAGGAAAACAAAGTAACTTAAAATTCTTCATGAGGTTATGACAGAGCAAAGAAAAAATAAATAAGATTAAATCGACATTATTTTTTTAATGCGAACAATAAAATTTTTCGCCGCTGTAAATAATTTTCGAAACTCGAAATATGAAATAAAGAAGTTTAATGTTACTTTTGTTCCTCGGCTTCTAGGGCCCATGAATTCAATTGCCATTGAATTGAATTATAATTATTTTTTTTTATATTCCCTCCATTATTATACATCATTTCAAGCTGCAGAATTAAAATACTTATACTCCAACATTTTAATACATAAAAAACTTAAGTTAAAATAAATAAGCCAAAATTATAATTAAAAAAAAAATAGTTTTAACTGTATAAAGTACTTGCGATCTTGCAACAATTGCAACCTATTCATGCATTTTATGTAAAAAATGATGGAATTTTTATTATTATGGAAAAATATACCCGTTTAAAAAAAAAAAAAATATTAGAGCATTAAACTTTTTTACAAACTACCCTTATTGATTTTTTTTTTTTACGTATGAGATCAGATTCGAATTGCTTATCCGCATTTCTTTTTTTTAATTACACACACGCACATGAAACTATGGTGCAAGAATCATGTCGATATCATTTTCGAAACCAGATTTTAAATAAAGAAGTTCAAGGTTATTCGTTTTCACGGCCTCTCAGGCCCATTTGCCATTGAATTAAATTATGATAATATGATGGAATACGGTCCCCCTCTATCATTGTTGGTATACACGACTTTGAAATGTCATAAAATAAAACTGGCTGTCCTGGCAATCCTAGAATGTCTCTCATTGGCTAGTTACTGGTATTAATGGTAATGGGTGGTTTTTACTGATTCTGTGGTCAAGTTCATCGAAAAATAAAAGCAATGCCAATGAACGCTATTGTAAAATATATCGCCTTTGATACTGCAAAAGGTCGATTCTCAAAAATTTTCGATTTTGGCATTTCACTGGATTTTTAATCAAAACGAGTAGTCCTAGGGTCCTGAAAGACGACGTATGTCACCAGTCAATAGAAAAGGAGAATCATGTCGAGTGAAAGATAATCGAATTTCGAGATTGGTTTGGACAATTAATCAAGCCAATAAGGAAAATTTAGATTCTATACTAAAAATTATTATTTATATTATATGTATATGTAGAATTGTAAATAAAGTGATTTTTAGATCTCCTGAAAATCAGCTGTTAATTGGTATATGACCTTTTGCAATATCAGCGACGATATTGAATCATGAGTCTTCAGATTATAAATTTGTTTAATAATATCCATTCATGTTGTTCCATCGTCAATTATGTCGAACACAATGGGAGAGTGTTTTCCCTACCCGGAAGAAGGAAGGGAGACGCGGTACCCACAGGCACTCCACCGCTCCTGCATTGAGGACACGAAGCCTGTGACGGATTATCAGCGCAACCCTTCCGATCACAGGTATGAATATTCCTCCCCTGTCGCGGGGTCGGCATTGTTGCGTCTCCGGCTTTGGTTTTAACCAAGGCTCCAGGTATAGGTCCCAATCAATAACCCCCGGATCATGTAGATCCATGCAAAGCGTCTCGTGGGAACTCCCTCGGATTCAATCTAACGTACCGCAGGGGAAATTTAAAACTTCAAAAGGAATCTATTCTGGATGTATCAAAGAAAGTTCCAGCCGATAGGATTTGAACAATCACGTACAATGGAAGGAATAGGGAAACAAAAGTTCAGGATGCGGTGGAAATATGTTTTCCAATATTATCCTTTAAAAAAGAATATGGTATTAATATCGCCGACAAAAGAAAATCTTTAATAACAAGAAAAATCTATTGTTAAAAATCAGATCTATAAAAAAAAAAAAAAATGCCATTAGATGCTATTTCATAGGAGGAATATGAACATAATTCACAAAATATGAAAACAAAAAATATGAGATAATTTTAAACAGGATCAGGAATTCACAATATTTATTGAAAAGAATCATATCTTAGCTAAGCTAGTTAAATAAACTCCAACAAAAATAAAATAAACTCCAGTGAAAAAATATTAAAAAAGAAATATTAAGAGATATCACCGAAATGATTATTTCGGATCCATCTATTTGATATCGCATAATTGTGGGTTGGCTAAAACTTGGGATAAAATTGGAATTGTATGGATTGAAGTCGTTTGAAGGTTCAGATTTCCAAGAGAAGACTGCTAACTTCTAATTGATTTTTTAATCAAAACACGTGAGATGTGATTTTTTAAATTTCTTCCTTTAATACAGCTTAATTTAGTTTTACTTAATATTAAAATAATTAAAATTAATTTAATATAACTTACAACAAAACAAACTGTTACCTATTTGGAGTAACTTATAAGTTATTATTAACAATTCATATAAGAAATAATGGTACAATTGTTTATCGGGAAAATAATAAATAATAAAGATAAAAAATTATTAGTTAAATTTAAAATACTCGATAACTGAGCTTAAGTAAATAAAAATGCTATTGCATATGCAAAACATAAAAGAATATAATAAATAAATCTTCTGTATAAAAATGTACTAAATATTTACTAAAATTGAACTAAATAAATAAATCTTTAAGCTATGTAAGAAAACTATACTTACTGGGAGAAAATAAGAAGATACCGAAGCTAGGAATATAAACTACACTACTTATGGAAGTTATGGCTTCAACGATATAGAACGTGCACTAATTGTAAGGAAAATAGGAAACAGAACATTAGATACTTATTTAACGTCTTTCACTAATCGAAAAAACTTCACAGAACGCGACGATTCTCCTACTTGCTCGCTTATCACTATCCGATAATCGATGATCTTGCAGCGAGCAGCGAAAAGCAGTTATTATAACTCTATCACCTACCCCTAGATAAATATTTACGAATCTGTAGACTATTTTACGATTTGGAAGAATTGTATTAGAACAATATTTTAATGTACGAGCAGACATGGAAATCAAAAAATGTCGACAAACAATATTCCAAACTTTCCTCTGATTTTCGGCAATAGGACTTTTCCCGAAGGAAATTTTGTTGGATAACTCGTTTATTTTCATGCTGACCTAGTGTTATAAGAAATTCGTGTTATAAGAAAAATCTTTCATCTAACCTTCTGCAAGCTAACTAATTTTTCTTGCACATTTCTCCTGTAATATGTAGGTCTGTGAGAAAATATTACTTGGAGCTAACTATTAGGTAGGTAGTTAGTTACCCAAATTAATGTTAAATGTAAATAATTGAAAGAAGGGGGGCGATATGTAATAATAAGTAATTATACTTAATAAAAAAAGTCTTAACGGAAAGTAAGCGCTACAAAGACTTCCACATTTTTATTTGTTTATCTACACAGGAGAGAGCTAATTTTATAATTAAGGAGCACGTTTTACGCAAAATTTAGTTATTCAACAACTTTTGTACCTCTACGTTTTCCATTTGACGTATACCTTGTCGATTTGGAGGGATTGGAACATCAGCGTAATCTATTTTCTTTCCAAAAATAGTAAAAATTACGGATCTTTGGTAGGTCATTCGGTAAACGACAAACCGATTTAAACTTTCAGAAAATCTTATGATGCGGAATTAAATGTTCTCCTATTTTAATGCGAATACAATTTTATGTGCGTTTCGATTTCGAGTTGTTAGCAAAACCTAAAAAACGACTAAAAGTTCGTGGTTTATAGGCACGAAACCACGAACATTTTTTTCCTAATGGCTTCGTTACTAGTAGAAAAATCTCTTACTCGACCTTCTCTATGTTGATTATTTTTGTTCCTAGAAGAGTCGGTGTAAAGCACCAACCTCCAAATTTTGAGAAAACTGAAGTTAAAGTTTGATAGTTGTTAAATAGGTTTACTTGAAATACGTTTACTTCTAACAGTTTTGAATCACAGCATAGTTTACTTTTTATCTGATAAAATACATTTACAAAGTAGCACTTAAAAAAAATATAGCGATTAAAGGGTACAGGGGAAAAACCCCCTCATTCATTTTTTTAAACAAATGGAAGAACCGCTCCATCTAGTGGTTGTTGAAGTTTAAATATCAAATAGTCTATCATATTTTTACAAAGCACCCTTAAGTCTGCTCAAATATTTGATTGACAATAGTCTGCACTTGGTAAAAATTCCGTGATTAAGTAAATTTTATATATTATATATAATCCCTTAAAGATGGGTCTAAAGTTGGATACGTAGGAAAAACCATCCAGTGAATATAAAAAAATAAGCTTTTAAATATATTCAAATGGTTTATGCTATATTTACTTTTGGGTTATACCGACAATTAGGTTTGCTGTTATAAAACTATGTGGAGCGCATTCTCTGCGATTCAAATGCTTGTCGTCGCTAAATGTCGCTTCGCGGATTAGTTTTGCGATGCTACTTCCTATAGACAAGAGGCATTAAATATTCATTTTGAGGAGACAGATGTCTAATACTCGTAATCGCAATCATCTAAGTCGGTCAAATTTCAGTTAGAAAGTAGCTCCTAATATTAGGAAAAACGAAAGGAGGGCAGACTTATAAAACACAGCTGAAGACTGGCGGCGTGGGAGCTGTAAATCTCAACACAGTTTTCAAGGTCATTAACCCCGAGCTCCATCCACGTTTTACAACTCCATTCAGCAGAGGAGTACTACCGCTTCATTCATAAAAAGTTAAAAAGGGAGTTTCATAATTATGGGAGGCGGGGGTGGTGTAGAGAGGGGGGGATGAGAAGTTCAACTCGTAAAAGTGTGAGGCAATCAAAAGGAAGGAGGGGGAGGGGTGGGGGAGGGAAGAAAAATAGTCGGATCTTAATGAATGAAAAGTTTGTCAAAAGGAGGGGGTGTTCATTGAAGGCGGGGCGCGTGCGCCTTAAGCTGGATAAAAACTGAGTCAAGGCCGCAATTAAAAAAGGCTGGTAGAAAGTGAGTCTCCATCGATCTTGCCCTTGTTTGTCTTGGAGTTCGTCAACCCCGGCCTTTCCAAACTTTTATTTTCACCAATCATTCTTCACATCTTATTTGCTTTGAGAAATTTTTGAGCTATTTTCGGAGTAGTGTGAGAGCTGATGACACCTGTATATACTTATGAGCAGTTTGAACAGAAAAAAATAGTAACTAAGAAACTAAACTAAACTAAGAATCAACTTCACAGGTGTTAATTAATAATTTAACTAAAGGTATTAGAATTTCAAATTTATTTCTGGAATAAATAATAGATATTCATATATGCAGATAAGCGAATATACAAAAAAAACTAAACAAAAAAATGGGAGTAAATAAATTTTACATAACATGAAGCAGAAAAATTATTGACGATTTATTTTTCAGAATATTCAAAATTTGCTCTCAAATCTGTAAAGTTGGTCATTTGAATGAGCTTTAATGTATAAAAGTATTAAGGAGAGCATTTAAAGAAGTTTATTATTTTGGCAACAAAAAAGATCTCCAATAAATTTTCTGTAGATATATTTTCTTTCAGATAGAGTTCCAAACTGCCATTCACAATGCTAAAAAGCACTTAAATTAAACTGTCGGACAGCAAGATAGATTTCCAGAGGACTACTGCAATTGTACATATATATACATATTTACACATATATATACAAATGTTTTATTACCATCTGATTTATTTGTAAAATGTTTATGTAATTACTAAATTTATTTTTAGGATGTAATATAGGTTAGCTTCCAATGTGATACAATAATACTTACTCGACAACAAAATGATATCAGCATTTCAAGCATCGTCAATATTAAGCTTGTTAAACACATGTATATATTTTTAAATTCACTAATTAAATTTTAAATTTAGTCAAATGTTTAACTTTAGATTATGCCCCATTTGATTAACTTTGACCAGTTATACTCGAGTTAATTGGCTTTTGAAAATAATCAAGTCACCTAAAGTAGTAAATATTTTTTTACTTACCAATTAGTTAATTATTATTTGAAAATTTATGAAAAAAAATTTGTTTTTGAACAGTATAGTTTGATATGAGGCGTTTGGTTTCAAAACCGGCCTGCATCCATTTTCAACAAAATTCAGGACTGATCAAAAAAGGATCAATTGGAACCGCTTTTGATAAGATATGGAATCTTTTAGTATTGATTTTCGAAGGATCTAGACGTTTTTGAAACAAGCGCGTGTAACAAATTTTTCGTAACATTAAAAACTTGAAAAAATTTTTTTTGGAAAAAATGGATGAAACCGGTTTTGAAACCAAACGCCTCATATGTTAAATTCACATGTGGAATTATCAATGGTATTCACATTATTTCTTTATATTTTAAGTCATGACTAGTGCACGCTTTATACTAATAGGTGAGCACCATGCGCCCTCTTGTGCTAAACTACCAAACTTACGTGTTATAGTTAGCGCCATCTAGCAGTGGACTACCGAACTAATTATTTCGAATTGTCTATGTTATTGTGCGGAAGGTTTTTTTTTTATTTCTTTTTTATCATATAATTTATTTTATTATTGTTTATCGTACTGATTATTTACATCCGTTTATACCTTATTTTATTTTGTGGAATTACAATGAAATCTTTATTTGAATTGTATTACATAATGTCTTAGTGAATGACACTGGTAATATTTATGGATCTGAGAACATTCAAACAGTATTTACAAACATATAAATAAAAAAAGGAAAAAAAAATCGTTAAAGAAATTAATACATAAAAATAAACTTGATATTTTTTATTATAAACGTTTTTATTCTCTGTTAACCTATATTATTAAAATATAGTTTAATAGTATTATAATGTTATTTCAATGCCATGACTTCAAAACAGCTTGGCGACCAAGGTGATATGATTTGAATTACCCATTGCCTCAGTTGTAACGTGGAAAATGAGAGAAACCGGATCAATTATTTCTGTACCTCTTTATTTTATTATAAAAAAAAAAAAAATTAATAATGACATCACAGATTCGCTTTAGGAGGGTAAATTATTTATTAAATTGTTTATAGATACTTAGTATATGTTTTATAGTAGCTGTATTATATGTTTTATCATAAGCATATATTTTTCAGTTTTTTTTTTTTTGGAGTTATTAAACATTTATCTCTACCTTCTAACAAAAAACTTAGCTGTATTCTGGAGGTAAACAACACCAGGCCCATTTTTAATCCAATCAAATTCAACACTTTGAATTCAAATATCATGGTAAATACTTTTAATTACTTATGTCACCAATAACACTGTAAAAAGCGTTCATCAAAATGTTTCTATAAACATTATAACGAAATAACACATTTCAGTAGCTCAAATTCTGAAAAATTATCTTTACATACCTCCGGGGTACAGATATTATTTAAGGAGAAGTATTAAGCAAAGAAATCTTTGTAAACGAATACGGGAATAAAATTTTGAAGAAAATATATCTATGGAAAACTTCACTAACTTATAAAGATATTAATAAAAAAATTAATGTCAGTTGCAGAATTGCTGTGTTGTGGTAAATGTGAGTTACATTGAGTAAAAGTTATCTACATCATTTTTATTATTATTTTTTTTAATACTTAAAATTGCGCCTATCGCATCTACTTATTTGGTCACAACAATCAGTAAATGAGATTGAATGATGGCGTAAGAGAAGTTAAAGGAGATCTGTTATACAATTCCTTCTTAGCCGCCTGTCATTTGTGACCAAGTCGTTATTTAGTCTATTGTTGTGTCCGTGCAATATAGTATGAATCCCAGAATATTCTAAGCAACACCATACACACAATCATAGAGTTTGCATATGTTGGTAGATAGATGGTTGTTGTATGTAGGTACTTATATAGAGTTTTGTTATAAATTTATTGATGTGGTTTTGTTACAAGTCTTAAGCATTTGTAATTTTTGCAAACACCTATTTTTTGCTTAAATTAAATTTCTGAGACGTATTTCCATAAGGGTTTTAGAAGTTATGCGTGTGTTTTAAGTTTCTGTCTTGTTCTAAATTTTAATTTTCAGTATCCCGTCGGAGCGAGAACGTTATGTGTTCTGATTTTTCATGGTTTAATTTCGTTTCCGAATACCTGGGAATATTCTTTAATCTATCAAGTGGTTCAGGAAATTTGTGTACCCTCTGTGTTTTTATAAATATTTTTAAAAATTATCACCCACAACATCAATGACTCACTATACAGTTATAAGTGCATTACTGTTTCTTACATTTTCATCGATGTAAATAAATAGTTTTCCAGAGTAAATTATATCTAAAAAGGTAAAAAGTTTCATATTATTTAGGTTTCTCCCCCCCCCTAAAATATTATTATATAAGAACTTATATTTTAAAAATAAGCTGTACCCTTATGCTTACGACGCTAAAACTGTTTCAGCGAGAAACACTTCCCCTCCAATTAGGATAAACATTTGAAGATTTATAACAGGAATAAGACCGGCGGAAGCTGATTATGTATGATGTTGCCTTGTGTCTAAGGAGCACTCGAGAAATTTATGAATGCCTGTAGACTTAGCGAGAGGGCCCGTGTATAACACATGTGATTCCTTCCCTAAGCCCCGGGATTCTTCAAGCATAATGAGGAGCTTAACGTGTTCCGCCATTATTAATTATCTTTTGTTGGGGGTGGATGTGGAGGGGTGCAAATTATATTCCGAAGGAGTTTCTAGGAAAGGTCTTCTGTATTAAATTTAAGGGGGAATATCGAGAAAGCAAACTCTTATAAGGAAAAGTGTTCCAGAAAGGTAGGTTATAGAGCTTTCGTACTTAATGATAAAGTTTTGTTAGATTAACCCGTATCGTCCCAAGAGGGAAAAGAATATGAATTTCTGGTATTTTGGTATTTTTTTTTCTATTTCTACGCTAATATATGTAAAAAATATAATACTAAATTCTGAATTCATAACTTGTAGCCTTTTGAGAACCATTTGTTTCGGGAATGCTGAGCTGCTCTGGTACATTAACCGGCCTACATGAGATAAATAAATGAGCCCCATTTTATTAATTTAATCTAGGACATACATCAAAAACATTTTAGAAATCTTTTATTAGAAATTAAAATTTAATTTTCGGTTTAATGGGAATATTTGGTTAGTTTTCAAGTTCACAAAATATACTTTTAAAATTTTAAACCATCTTTGACATAATTAAAAATAATTTAGGATTTTATAAAAAAATAAAAACAGAAATAAAAAAAACAAAATGTCATATTAGTATATACTGAAAAAATATTAAAGCTATTGATAGGTAGATGCGTCGCTTAGAGGAAACATTTGAATTATTTTGAGAAGAAAATAAATAATATATAAAATGCAGTCAACAATTATATATTTTCTTTTACATCAATTTTTTTTTACATCTCCAATAAAATTTTTTTTTACAAGCGACACACTTATTATAACACACCATTCCTTTAAACTTTGCACTAACATTTTTTTTTATGCCTAAAAAGTGATTTTATAATCTATAAATGTGTTTAGGTGAACTATCTGGATAATATTATTTTGGTGTATAATTTTGAAATAAAAAATAAAAAATACAAAGAAGCACGTTTTCTCTTACTTGGTTTTATCAACTGGAATAAAATTATAACCATTCTACTTCGATAAAATATTATTAAAACTTATACTTAATTTTAATTTTTAACAACATTAATCATGATGTTTAGAAAATTATACCTATCTACCTGAAAACGATATGAACCCTTTTGAATTTTCTTTTGATAAAAAATTATTATTCCTAAGAATTTTCGATTGAATAAATAGCCATCTTAAATAGCTAGGAAACAGTTAGGTGAAAATGTTATATTTTTTGCTACATAATTGTTTGAAATTAAAATAATACACTATTTCTGTGCACATGTACACTATTTCTTTGAATATGAATTAATAAATGAGTTCTTTTGCTATAAATTTGTTTTTTTACGACTGAATCGTAACTTTTTTTTTAATAATATTATATGAAGAAGTTTTATAGAAATAAGGTATTAATGAATGGTGTTTAGATGTTGTTTTGTTGCTTTTTAAGTCGATCTGTTTAGTAAAATTTGATTGAAATTTCATTAGGTACTACTTGATGTTTTTTATATTGATAGCTCATGTAAGCCATTAATTGTGGCTAAAAATAGGTAGTAACTAATGATAATTTAGATGTTCTATAAGGTTGATTTACCATATTATGTTATATTCGGTTCTCCAAATGCATATATGAGTTCTTTCCATCGATATTTTTTTTTATTTTCAGATAAACTCTTTTGACTTATATTCGTGGATCTCATTTTCGCCTTGTGAAGATTTCGGAAAGCACCTTGGACCCCTGAGGGCTAGGACCCCTCGGGGCCCGTTATTTACGGCCCCATCTACAAAGAGCAGTATCGGGCGGGGGCGGTGACTCAGGCCCTGGGGATATAGGTAATACATCTCGGCCCGTCCCCATCAGTCAGGGCTTATCGACACCCTAATGGCTGGTGAGCGGCCATCTTGTTTCACCCTCCTTGTTTGGACATGAGGGGGTGTGAGTAATAGGAAGGACACGCGCATGCCCAGCTTCTCCCCCACCCCCTCGAGAACCGCTGGTCAAAAAACTCAACCCCTTAGCAACTCGGGCCCTAGCAACCCCTGGCCAGATTCTCTAAAACGGTGAATATAGCATTCCCTCTCTCTCACTCTCTTTCTCTCCCCCTCACTCCCTCTCACTCTCTCCTTCCATCGCTCGTCCTCCCCTCATACCATCACTCTCTCTCTCTCTCTCTCTCTCTCTCTCTCGCTTTCTGTTTCGCCCTGTGGGCACCCCATCTTAATATTGATTTATATTAGCCGAGCTCCTCTCACACACCGTCACATGTCGCAATAAAACATACGACATAATGTGCATTTAACTACTGTACTTGAATATTATAGATAACATTTGTTTTCTTGGATTTTTTAAAATTTCTCAATCATAAAACATTAACATTTTTAAAATTATTTCGATTTTTTGAAATTTATTTTTTAGTACGAGCTGACAGTAGTAGGTGTTTGTTTATTTATTTCTTCAATTTTCATTGTAACCAATTAGCAATCACAATAAGAATGTTTGTAATATTAGCAAATCTTTGAAGTATTTATCTATGATATAAATATATCTGTCTTAAAATAACTCTGATTTACTTTGGTTATTTTTGTTAATACTATATATGGTAGGTGCCCATTTAAAACGAATATTTTTAGTTTCATTGAAAAAAATATTGTAAATACACCAATGTTCCCCCTTCCTCCTCAAATATATTTTATTATAATTTTTCCTATGTGGCTTACCTATAATGGAGAATTGCAATTCTCCTAATAAAGTGGTTCTCCGACCGGATATGATTTGAATTATTAAATATTGGGATGAGTGGATATTTCTATAAAATTCAGGAAAAAGGTAACAGTGAAATAATTTTTATTGAACGAAAGTAAGATTTTATTGTGCCACAAAAACTATGAGAACACGATAATTAAACAGTTTATCACTTTATAACTACACGGACACACAAAGAATAACCATATTACTTGAGCTTCAGAACAAGACTAATTCTCCAGTCCATCGCTCCTTATATTTAGTCCTAAGAAGAACAGCCTCGAAGGTTCCAGGCCAGCGTTGATGGTACTCAAACATCGTAGTCACAAACATGTCCTATGACAGTTTGTTCCAACTGTTAGTTCGTTCCAACAACAAGTCTATAACTAAACCCTATGTTTTTTTGTTTTTATTCATGTTACAATATGTACAAAAAACGACTTCTTAAACTTTGAGCATGTAACAATCAACTCTTCCTAGTTAGTTCTATCGACTCTTTATTTTCGCTACATTCAATAATTAACGTTTGCCTAATGAATATTTCTCAGAAATTTTATTTCAAGTTCAAAGTTAAATATGAGTTTTTGTGATGAACTCTGAGAGGCTAGCGAATATAAGACAGCAATTAAAACTTTACCAACTACCTTGAAATGTGACTTGTAACTATACTATTTTTTTTAAATTTTAGATGAATATATTTTTATTGTATTTTATTTTAGGAGAAACCTATCTACAACTATAAACGTATTCCTAGGAGAGACACATTACGTTACCGTGGATTACAATACCTGATGAGCGTTGACAGTTTAAGAAATTAAGTGCAATTAAAAACTACAATCTTTTCAAACCAAAACATTTCAAACCCAATGACTTGGGACAATGACCCAGTGTCTTTTCGGTTCGTAAATAAAATGACTCTAGATACCGACCTACAACGACCGGCTTTTAACCAAGGCAAAAGTAATCATTGGCTCTGCATAGAATCATTGATAACTTGACAGACATAAAAGAACAATGATAAAGAAAAAAGGACGGTTGACTCTACATTACGAAAGGAAACTAAGAAGAAGCTGTTTGGAAGATGAAAATTGTACCTACAATGTAAATTAAAAGGTTAAAGGTTCAGAATAGGTCTGCTAGGTACCTCTTCATGCCATGATCCTTTTTTTATTAACATATTTATTAAATGTCTCTTTATTCATTAAGGTTTTCCTAGATTGATGAAGATAACAAATGCAACAAAAATAGAATAAAATAATATTTCATATTAGGATTAAATAATGAATCAATTCGAGTGGACTAATTTTAATAAAAACTTCCATAAACGAATAAAAAAACTCAAGCGTGATGGATTAGTAAAAAAATTTTGGGGGGTCTCAGAGTTTTTCATTTTTTTTGTCTAGAATTATTTTTAGCTGACAAATTTTTTTTTTTAAATATTTTGCTCCTTAAGGTGCCTTTACACCTTACGAACTTTACCTTCGAACACCACCCTCGAACAACCTTCGTGAAGCCTTCACGTCGACTGTTCGGGTGTCCTAGGTACTTCATCTGTTCGCCTGGGTTCGGGGGTAGCGCTAGTGTCCCTTCGGATTTGGCTTTTCTTAAGTGACAGGAGTTGTTTGTGATACTAGTGTAATTTGTGAAACGTTGTAAATCGTCTCCTATTTTTTTATTTTTCAGATAATATAAAATATATTGATAATGGAGATTTTTTCTTTATCATAAGCTAGCTTTGGGTGCGTCAGCCATATTGGTTCGCTTAACGTCACGTGAAGTATAAATGGCTGTTCGCTTCACGTCGGTACGGCAAGGTTCGAAGGAGAAGTTGTTCGAAGGTGAGGTTCGTAAGGTGTAAAGGCACCTTTAAATATCATAGTTTCATATTTAGTCCACAGATGTTTTACGCCCCTAACCAACACCAACAAAAATATATTTACTCCGTATTTATTCCTCCTGATCTACATGTATACCTGGCCACAGGAAATAACTAGATAAGCTGGAAAATATTCTACATAAGTTATGTATATTGGGATTATTTCAGAAGCCTCCAGCACACCATGAATGAGTTAATTATTTCGCAGTAATCATGAAGACCACAAGAACATTAGGACCGTTAGGTATCGGTATCTTCGTAATATGCAGAAGGCTTCTGAAATAATCCCAATACATAACTCATATGAAATATTTTATACATAGCTTGTTATTCCCAATAGTCATTTTTATTATATTCAGGGTGTTTTTATTTACACCAATGTAATTTTTTCTGCTTCTTTCCTTAACTTTAGTTTGTACATTAAGTGTGAATGAACCCTTGACTGTGCTATCGTGTAATATTTTTCAGTAAATAAATAAAATTCTACATTTTCAAAATATCTTCCATTGTTTTTCTTTCTTTTTTTTGTTTGTTATTGTCTGCTAACTAAGATTATTTTTAAACGCTCGAATCACTAGAATCACGTTATTTGTTTTGATAATATGTAACATATAAATAGAATTAAGAAAACAAAAAGAAATAAAAATTTCTGAGGTTTCAAGAATAAATCATCTGTTAATTGAAATAGGATTTCCATGTCCTGCAAATACTGCTTTAGTAGTGTTATTTTTTATTACAAATCTATATATTTCTTTTCTTATTTTTTTTTTTAATTCAATATATTTATTTTAATTGTGTATATAAAATGAAAATGATTTTTTTGGATTCTCTCTGCCCCGAATAGGAAGTAAAGTATAGAAACATCGAAAAATTTCAAGAACATTTTTGGAAAAAATAAAATGACTGATGTTCGTTGGTTATCGGATCACGCAAGAACGGCTGGGCTGGGCGCATTGGCTACTTTTTGTATTAAACTGTTAGAAATAGTCCGAATTAGGTTCGTTCGGAAAGAAACATTGAAAGAATTGTAATTAAAGTGTTTTAACTGCCATGTGACGGAAAAATATCTCATCCGTCGAGCCTTATTTGCGCATAACTAAAAAACTATCAATTTATTGTCAATTATATTTTTAGAGACGGGTCAGCTAGTAGTTATATGATATACGGCCATACTTTTTATATACTTTTTGTATATTTAACAATCATATTGGCAAAGTGTTTTTGAGAACAGTTCTCTCGAGGTTCTTTCATCTTCTATTTGCTTTCTCATTTACACATAATTTTGAACATAGAAAATCAATTATGTTTATATTTACACTTATTTATTTACATTTATTAATTCTGAAAAAAAAAATCATTACGTCAATGCAACAGGTATCTCTTCATTGGATTGCTATTAGATATACTGTTATTATTACAGAATATACATATATATACAGAATTAACTTAAGTTCAGAAAGGAATCATGTTTATATATTTTCTGCTGCATGTATTGGAGGGAGGCCGAGAGATAGCCAAGTGAAGGTGTGACAGGGGCTGGAACTAAAGTTCACCCCTGGCTACACCCCGTGCCCATGGCAACGCCCTCGGACCCCCGATGCCCCCCGTAATCCCGCTAAGATATAACTGCCTCTTACCCTTATCCCCTGGGATTTACATAACAGTGTCTCTTCCACGGCGGGGCACCTAGGGCTTGTATATATCATCCTTTTTGGGATTCTATTTAGGAAAGGGCAGGCGGATTACCCTTATCTTGGGTAGGGAGGATTTGAATAACAAAACCTGTCCCGCTATTTATATGCAATTTCCATTCCAAGAACGTTGGAATGTATCGCTTAAAGGACAGTTGTTGATTTCGACATTTCGGAGATATTAAAAAGAATCGCATACAATTAAATACCAACACAAAATACTAGTCATGTTTACTTTTTATTGTATGCTTCTAAAAATAATTAGTTGGTTTTGCTCCATAGCTTTTCTTTTATATATTTATCTAAATAACACATCAACTTGAAAATAATCTTTACCTTTTTCTGATAACTTTGATCATAAGTCTTCTGATTGTTGATTATTTTTAAGACTTCTTGGAGACATATTGAACAAGTCACCTTCTCATTTTACTTTTCAATTCCATTAATATTTAAAGGTGGGAGATAGTCAACTGTTATTCTTTACGATAGGTGGTTTGATTGTCAGTATTTTCAGTTAAAACTTTTTTATTTTGAAAAGACCCCGAATCTTAGTATTTCTATGGAGTCAGAAGCCTTGATGAAGATCCACAAGTGGGATCGAATCGTTGGCTTTTCAAAATAAAAAAGTTTTAACTGAAAATTCTGACAATCAATCAACCTATTGATATATAATTTTTTTAATATCTGTAAATAAATTAGTTTTATTCAAGTTTTATACATTGTGAAATATAAAATTAGTTGAATGAATAAACAATTATGATTTTTTTAAAAATCTTAATCGAAAGTTGATTTCTGTAATGCTTCTTTTATGAATGGCTATAAAATAGCTGAAATGTACCGTTAATTTGTTCAAAATTCAAATATATATATAATTGAACCATGCGATATCAAATGAAATATCAAAGTAATCTTCTTCTTTTGTAACTGGTTTTTTAACGACAAATAGACCTTATATAGACCTCCCATTTGTCTGTTGGGATATTTCTCTTTAATATTCATCATTTATATTTGTTGATCATTTATTATTGAAATTATAGGATTTTGAAAATTAAGAAGATGGAAAAATCCATTAAAATACGATCATAAAGAATGTATTGATGATCAATAAAATAGGATAAAGATAAGGAAACCGTTGGATATTAATTAAAAAGTAATGCAAATATAATATCAAATTAATACATGCGTGTTTTTTGCATTAAAAATAAAACAAGAAAGAATGCGAACATATCTACCTACCACACATAAAAATGACATTTTTTTTGCAAATAGCTTATATAGCTTTACTTTATTTTTAAATAAATAAATGATATTTAAATATTTTCTATACGACAAGAATTTAGCATTGTTAACAGCTTAAGAATTAGGAACCTATCTACTCAACTGAAAACAGTGTGTGTTCATAGCGCCTCAGTTGTAGGACCGACTTGACCTTTCTGTCGTGCTGGCTTAACAAACGGCGCAAGTTGAGAGCTGCTCGGACTTGGTTTCTCTTACGAAATAATACCTAGGCCCACATATATGTTTATTTAAACATATAATAAGTAATAATATTTATAATATATATAAATATAGATATATATTTATTTTACTATTACTCTTTTAAATGTAAGAATTCCGGATGTATTTATTTAAAGATAATACAAAAATTTAATGGAGGCTAATGAAAAAACAAAACTTTTTTTTTATTATTATTTAAGGGACAGTTAAGATACATACATTTATTTCTATATCATTGGAATTATATTCGATTTCAACTCTAGTACATTAATATTATGTAATACCTCCAAATTAATGATAAGGACAGAAATCAATTGCCTATATTTTATCATCCTGATTTTAGTAAACGAAGGCTTCCTCCCAAAAAAAATCCATTTTTCGATTCGACTAGAAATCCATAAAGGTTACCTGATCAATTCATTTTTAATTCTGAATCTACAGAATCATATATTGAATACAATTTTGAATTAGCTTTTTTTGATGATTGAATCAATTAGCTTTTATATCAACGCAATTAGGCTTTACCGATAAAAGCTAAAAACAAATCTTGCCATAAAGCTATAAGTGTGTTAAAATAGAAGGAAATATATTTCCCAACTCTTCTAGTTCTTCCATTGAAAGAGGAAGTCTCTCCTCCAAATCCTTCTTAGGGGCCATTTAGTAATTAAATAAGTATGGCATTCGTCTGCGTAGATTGCAGTCAAGTTTCCAGGTTGATTACGTATGGCATGTATGTACAAGCAGTAAAGCGATGGAGCCAGTATTGATCCTTTCAGTACTCCTACCAAAACAATGTTTTTTATTCAAAGACAATTTCAATTTTAAGTGAGGCCAAACATGTATAATTTAACTATGCAACTTTAGGGAATTGCGTTAAGAAAATAAATATTTAGAATCTTATTTTTTAAAAATTAATAGCTATTATCTTAACATGTCAGTACATGTAAAGATAATAGCATTTCTGTGTAAGTCAGTACTTACACAAGCCAATTGTCGACTAACACATAAAAGCTCTTTATAAACATTTCCATACTAGCTTACACGGACATAAGATAAGATATATGGCGACAGCTTACAAGCGTTGGATGAGAGATCTTTTTCGTTAACAGACCAGAGTAACTGACAGAAGCCAGCAAATGTTTCTGCAGATCCTCTATGGCTGTCAACCCTAACTATGGCTTTGGTGTCTTCGAAGGCTAAATTGTGTTGTATATTGTGAAAGTGTTCTGCTATGGCTGATTTGTCTGTCAGTATTTTCTCAACTGCGGCAGAACGAACGAAAGATCATATTGCCGCAGTTAATATCATTATAGTTAATGTTATCATCACAGTTAATAACAATCCCCGACGGAAGATTATAATTTACTGATCCCCTTCTCCGCTTTCATTCTTGTATTGGCCCTGAAGAAGCCCACAGCAAGATGGGTGAAAGCTAGGCAGTTGAAAAACCTGTTATATGGTCAAAACCTGAAGAAGAAATGCATATAATGGGTAATGGATGGAAGAAATGCAAATCATGGAATCTTTCTTAAATAATATTATAACCGTAGACTTTAAGAGTAAAGCTGTAAGTTTAAGAAATCCATCAGTTTATTAAATTAGTATTTTAACAAATATTGTTATTTTTCTCAGCACCAATAGAGAAAAGTGGACTTTCCGAATTTCAGTATTTTTCAGTAATAAATATGTAGTGTTATTTCATTGACACTGGTGTGCAACACTTATTTAATTATTTGATGGCTGATATGATCGATATTAAGGCATGAACCTAACGAAGTATATTTCCGCTTTATATTCGTTTGAGATTACAAGATGTTGGTAGTAGAAGACGGGATGAAGATTTTCTCGTGTGACAGAGAGTTTGTATGGTTATTATCCCTGCCGTCGAACCCTGCTCATTCGGTCCATTGTCTGCTTAATTCCTCGTTATATCTCCTTGACATCCTCTAGCCGTAGGGAATAAAGGAATTACAAAAGTCGATGTGTACATTAAGCCGGAGAAGGGAATCCCGAGACTGTTTCTATAAAGGCTTCTAAACTGAGTTTAAACTTGTTTTAATTATTGGGAGTTAGGGTCGGTTGGGGGAGAAGAGGGTGGAGGATTGTGAAATCCATTTTAGGGGCTGTGGGGGAGGGTGGCCGAGGGTTGCTTGGCAACGGGGGAGAGTTTTTTGACCATCGGCCATGAACCGCAGGGGGTGGCTTCGCTTATTACGCGGGGCTATAGAGCGGCTAATTCCATCAGTGTTAGTGTTTGTTTGGATGCTTTCGCTCTCTGTCGGCTCTTATTATACTTCAATATCCTGCCTTATATGCAGTCGTATTCAGATTAGACGGAATATACAAATGGTTCAACGCCTACGCCCCATTAAAAAGTTATCATTTGAATGGAATAATTATGAAGAGGGTTCAACGGGGTCCGACCCTCTTCAGGGGCCCCACTCTCTTATATTACCAAATATAAGCAATTTAATATAAATGCCAGTAAGATATAAGAAAATATAATACAAAGTTGATTAGAAAATTAACTTTCAATATTCGTCATTATGAATCATTATATCTTGAGATATGCAACATAATTCACTTACAGTTTCTTGCAACGTCAATGAACTCTAAAAATTTTGCAAAATTTCAAACTAAACAAGAAGTAATCAGCAGCTTTGTTATTGACTATTATGTCGTTAAATGCGACAAATGACCTCCTTCAAAATTATATTTCAATAATTAGTTAAGTTTATTTATGACAGGTTTATGAATGCGCTGTAAGAGTACATCCTTTTAAGATCTTCAAATTTTTAATTCAATCCAACCAACATCTATGAAACTTTTTACAAGCACGCAGTAAATGAAAAGGGACTGTTTAAATTTTAAACTTTTTCTTCTTCAAACAGAGAAGAAACTGTCGTTTATTATCTATAACGATTTGCTGATTATTAAAAGTTAATTTGGTGGCTTACTAAATTGTATTATTTTGGATTTAGTTGTACAATTTTATATTCATTCTATTTTTTATTTTCAATAAAATAGTGTTTTTGAACTAAACCGTCTATTTTCGTTCGATAAACCCCAAATCTATTTTTTTTTAATAGTTTAAGTGTTTTTGAACTAAACCGTCTATTTTCGTTCGATAAATCCCAAATCTATTTTTTTTTCTTTATGAGGTGCCAAAAGGAGTCTGATTCAAATTTAATCGTCCACTTTTCCCGCTGGAAATAGTTTGGGATTTCTGAATGAGTCAGTATCAAAAGAACTTACATACACCAGGATATGGAATAACCATAAAAGAGGTATACATATTAACTAATTTTTAAAAAGAATTTTTAAAAATTTATTTCCCTGAAACAATTAGAATAGAGCTACCTTTTTACTTCACACATCCTTCGATTAATTTCAATGTAATTAGCGATATTATCGTTTGATGATCAAATAAAATATGAAGGAATTTTATTTTTATTCCTTGATTTTTTTTTTTTTTTTTTAATTGTTCTATTTGATAAAAATATTCAATTGTAATGGGAGAAGCCTTGTATTATTTATATATCCCATAGTATTATTTTGTTTCTATTTTATTTTTCTTATTACTTTTACAAGCTCAGTATGGCTCACCTAACAATTGAATTGAAAATCTAAAAGCATACTGTTCAAGCTGGTTGTAAAATTCCTTAGTAAGGTAAATGATCCGTAAGATGACGAAGATAAGGCAAGAAAAAGAGGAAAGGAAGAAGACAAAAAAAAAAAAAAAAAAAGAAGTGGAAAGAAGAATAAAAAAGGCCAAGGTCTACAGTATAGGTAAGGTGATGTAGGGTGGTGGGGGTGGGTGGTTACCATGGCAACAAGGGGACAGTGGATCCATGCTGGCCCCTCCGTTGCTAGGGGCGGTTGCTAGGGGCTTGGTCAGTCTTCTGGCTAGCTCTCCATGCTCTTACCCTTTAATATCCTCCATCACCCCATCTTCCATATCTCTAAAATATATTTCTCTAAATTATGAATTTAATATTTTATATCTTATTTTATATATAAATAAATTCAAATAAAGATAAATCATAGTAGGCCCATTACCAAATAATTATCTGCCTCATCCTTCAGTAATAATGTTTTGTATTATAATTATTGTTTATTTGTTTATATATTTTGTATATCGATGAAAACCTTGAATCTAAAAAAGAAAAAGAAAAATAATAAAAAATATTAAATAAAACAAACCTGTATTTATTTATAATCAGCTATAACAAGTAAACATGTATTTTGGGTAGCTTTTCCATCAAGTATCAAGATACGAGCTTAAACTTAAAGCAAAACGTTATTATTATTTTTTTTTTGAGATAAGTGGTTTGTATTCTATTCCAATCTTACGAAATAAAAAAAACATCCATCACGAGTTTTACTAGGACAACATTCATATAACAAATAAAGTTTTAATAATATAGATTAACTCTAAAACTACATCAATACACTTTTGGACAAAAAAAAAATAAATAAATAAAATACAAAGTGAAAAATATAACCATTACATATATAATATAATATCTTAGCTGTATCGAGAAGTTAAGTGAGGAAAAAGATCCTAGCAGAGAAGTTCTTTATTTTTATATATTACCATTTTTTGAATTAATCACATCTATTTACTTATTTGGGGTATTTTTTTTTTCCAAAGAAAAGTCATTTGAACACATATGCAGAACCACATCTAAGCACAGGATACAGACACATACAAATTCAAACTGAAATAAAATTCTCAAGAAAACGGAGATGATGATGATGATGATATGAAAGCCAAAAGACAATACAAATTTAAATAGTAAAATTACTATTTAACTTTCGTTTACATCAGGATAAACGGTCGGCGTTTTTTCGAAAAAGAACTAATTCATAAGTAGACAACAACAGTGGTTGTCATAGTGTTTTATACTGGCTCTTTATTAATTTTATAATTTAATTTTTAAAACATGGAAAACTGTTCCTTCATTTTTTGACTTCATAGAAATTAAGTTTTCGCATGAAATGGTCAAGAAGTAAAAAAAAAAAAAATCCAAGAAAAATCTTCGTTATGGTAACGTAAGAGTAAGCATTGACTCCTCTCCTCAAAATTTGTCTACTAATTACTGGGCAGCTTTTGCCATTCAGGGACTACATGCATTTATCTTTATTCAAAATTTTGACTTTCATGCTTTAATACAATATATAAATACTTTCACAAAAATACTTGTCTATATATAATATAATAAATAATAGAAATAATATAGTATCAAATATTTTGATTTCTTAAAAAACATAATAAGTAATTAAAAGTGTTATGTTCGATTTTAAAAATTGACGCTCAAACTTCCTGAGATCTTAGAAACAATCATTTGATGTTCTGTGATATATGTAAGTGTTATTTATTACATTTTAGTTATTGTATGCTAGAATGCTGTTGTACATTGAATTCATATATATTATATTTTTTCTTTTTTTTTTTCTTCAAACATAAATTCACACCAGTCAGCAACTCATATCCATATGATTTGAAAAAATATCACAATTATTTACTAAAATTAGTATTCAAAATATAGTTTAGTATGGCGGAGTTTTGGACTTCCGTTTCACTTTGAAATTAATGATATATTCACTACTTAAATTTTTAATATAAATTAATATTCGGAAGCAAAAATAAAAATACCCATCAAAGATATTTTTATTTTATATATGATATATATTGATGTATTTGTTTAAATTTACTTTGTAGGACTTCATATTACAAACCTAAATTCATTCCTCTTTAAAACCTAAATTTCATTTCAAAGATGTTCAAATAATGTCTATCAAGAAAAAAATTTCAACTCAAACAAGGATAGCATCCCTAAAAAATTGTTTCGGTAGAGGATCAGTTGCTATGAATGTTTTTTTTCTTCTTCTGATATATGAAAGTTAATAGTCTTAATAAGCACATCACATAATTGTCATCCACTCTCAGAAGCCGCATACATGAATCTAATAAACAGCGGAGTGAAATCGTCCATTTATAGAAAAACCAATTCTTTACTTTTAATTGGTTCACGTCTTCAAAGAAGTTGATAAAGAATGCCAAGGAGAGTATTTTAGGACTTCGTTAATAATTAAATTAGTAATGTCAACTTAGAAATGAAGCAATGAAGTGAGAAAAGTTTTGCAATAAAAGTTTGCCGACGATGAAATATAAGATGTTTAAAGTTGAAAGGAAAGAAATGGCCTTGAACTGATGACTGGCATAGATTTTACTCCTCCTCCACCCCCCCCCCCCCCCCACTACGCCTTTTTCATTCATAAAACTTTCCGAGTACTACCATTTGTTCGGCTTTACTACTAGTACTACGGCTAATGATCGGTTCGTAAATTTCTTGAGCTCAGTAAATTTCTTTTTCTCATCAGCCAAAAACCCTTTACATAAACGATGCTGATCGATAAACTCTGGATTTGGGTAGTCATTTCTCAGTTCAATTATGCAATGATGAATATTTATATTGCTATGATCTTCATCTATTAGATATAAGTAAAACATGATTAAATAGATACAAGATGATTAATATAACATGATTAATAACATATAATAATTATATAACATGATTAAGTATATAAAAGATAAACATGATTATATTGAATGAAAAAGGTATGGAAAAGGATATATATACATTTTAAATAGATAAAAAAAGAATTTTCGATACAAGTTATAATAAGGTATCATTGTGAAAAATATTGACATAACCTAATATCGATTATTCCCAATTTATAATTTTCTTATCTACTTTTTTATTTATTTATATTATTTTTAATTATCTACTTTTTTAAATATAAGTTGAGGATCCGAAAAGAAATTATTTTTCTATTCTAACTTATTTAATTTAATAAGTAGTACATTTAAAAAATACTTAACGTATTTAATTAAAATACTACTGTTAACTTTTCTTCTTCAAAATAGTTTATGAAAACGCATGAAAATTTTAATCTAAACAAGAAAAGTTCAGTATTACTAAACTGAATTTATAATTCTGTTTATAGTTTTTCAATATGTGAGATATATTTTTATTCAATATTGAATGAGCTAACAATAATTGCCTGATAATACTATGCCTGCATAACATCACTGTATTTCTGGTTCCAGGAGCGCTCGTACGGTGCTGAGCTCTGGCGGCTGCTTGTATACTTACGCGACCTTAGTTTGAGCTGTTGTTATGCTGCTTTTTCAATTTGATATACTATTTTCATTTTCACTTACGGCTCCAAACCACCCTTCTGTCACAAAGTAGTCCAACGTATCGTAACTTAGTTTGATGCGAAGTCTATTGACTGAACGAACTGATTGTGAAATTTGGTAATTAGCGTTATGAACTGCTACGAGTGGGCATGCATTTCAGTGGAGTTTGAAGTTTCAAAACATGATTTAAATTAATATTCCAAAGTAAGTATTTTTGATCTACAAATGTTAAATATGAAGTCATGGTATTAAAAAATTATTATTATACACATGTTTAATAACTTAGGGATGAAAAGTAGAATGTGAAAGTGTATTTTTATTTTTTGTACTAAATGTAATAAGTTCATTTATTTATCCTTTATATTAAAATTAATTGTTAAAGTAAAAAAAAAATAAGTAAAGGGCCATTAACATAAAACGCAGCATGCTACACTTCACCTTTCTTTAAGGTGCTAGTAAGCAGCTTAAATGCAATAATTTAGCAATTTTTGAGTCTTTTGCGCTACAACAAATTAATAGATTTTGATGGTTTTAATTTTTTGTGTGTTTTCAAACACTTATACTGAAGGATTTTCATTATAGAGGTTTAAAATATTATTGGCTGAGCAATGCAAAAAATATTTTAAAAAGACTTGATTTTCGAGAAAAATCGAAATTTCAAATGCGATGCGCTAGCTGGGATTTCAATATTATTTTTTATTTAATTTGCATATATATATTGTTGTTCGATAATGCGAAGAAATTACGAATTAAGATAGCAAATTTCGTCATTTATGAAAATATTTTATTATTTTACCAGGTGGAAATTTATTTGACTTATTTTAACCTTATGATGGGTAAATATTATTTTTCCAAGATGGGAATATATTTATTTACTTTTCTGTTTGTTGTTATTAGGTTGTTATACATAAGTGTAATATAAGTGTAACAACATATAAGTTATATAAATATGAGTATGTACTCTTGTATATCGGGATATGTGTGAGTATTATTTCATCACACTCAGACATCAGCCAACATAAACTGAAATTTACTAATTGGAAATCATATTAAATTGGGAAGTCAAAATTATAAAATTATTTTTATTATAGTATATACACAAGTATTGATTTCCTACTGACAGGCAACTTTTGGAAGAAGATTTATGTTTATTTCATTATCTTTTTGTATATAATTCTGTTTGTTTTTATTCTTATGAATGTGTTATTACATAGATATTACTATTGGTAGATATTAGATATGAACCAATGTAATTTTTTTTTAATGTAAACTATTAATTAAAGCCTGGAGAACTCCTTGTTACAAGATGTAAAATCCTAAAAGCAATTAAGTTTCTATATATCTATATTTAAAATGACTTATTTATATATTTAAATGGCTTCTTTCGTAATTATAGCCTATACGATTAATTTGAAGGCAACAACCACTTTCCAGTTCAAGATACTACTTACTATTTATATATATATATATATATATATATATATATGTATATATATATATATATATATATATATATATATAAATACCAGGTGTGTAAATATGAAACCGGAATTCGCCAATGATAGGAGTTAGCAGTCAATATAATCTTCTAACTAATCCGTCAGTGGTGTTATCTGCTTTTGTCTACATGTAATAAAGAGATCCAATTGATACCAACGTCAGTTTCATTCTATAACCGTGTTTTTAGTGGCGTTGAACATGTCGACTTTTGTGCCAACAAATCAAGATTTGCGGAAAGCATTTATTTTCCGTTTCCTTCTGAAAAAAATTGGAGCATTATCAAATAGGATGCTTGTTGAAGCTTACGGGGAGCATGCCCTAGGAAAATCTCAATGTTTTGATTGGTTCAAAAAATTTAAAGATGGATTTCGATAAAAGAAACAAAGACCGTGGAAAACCACAAACAAAAAAACTTTGAAAACGCTGATTCGGAAGCGTTTGTTGGACAATTATTACATGTGACACCGTCTCCATTTGTTTGAAAGGCATGGAAAAGATCCAGAAGGTCGGAAAATGGGTACCTCACCAACTGAATGACAGGCAGCAGGAAGCTCGAAAAACCTCATGGCAAATGATGCTCGCCAGGTACAGAAAAATTGGGACTGGTGATGAAAAGTGAATTTACTTCGAGAATCCTAAGAGTAAAAAATCCTGGGTAACTCCTGGTGAACCATCGGCATCGCTTGGGGAGGAAGAAAATGCTCTGTGTCTGGTGTGAGCAAATGGGTGTTAACTACTATGAGCTGCTGAAACCTGGGGAAAGTGTTAATACGGAACGCTACCTACAACAGATGATAAATTTGAATAAAGATTTGCGCCAAAAAGTCCCAAATATCAAGAAAGGACACACAAAGTGATCTTGCTCCATGACAATGCCCTATCACATTCGGCTAAACGGGCCAAGGAAACGATCCAAGTGTTTGGTTGGTAAATTCTTCCGCATGCGGCTTATTCACCAGATTTGGCCCCATCCGATTACCACCTATTTGCATCGATGAGACACGCACTAGCTGAGCAGCGCTTCACTTCTTATGAAAATGTACGAAATTGGTTAAGTGATTGGTTTGACTCAGAAGAGGAAGCATTATTTTGGCGGTGAATCCACAAATTGCCTGAATGATGGGGAAAATGCATAGATAGCGAAGGCCAGTACTTCGAATAAAAAAGTATGTATCATTTTTACACAATCAACTCTTATTTGCTATTTGAAAAATTCCGGTTTCATATTTACACACCTGGTATATTAGATATTTATATTTATGTGTTAATCATATTTAGTATTGATATTTTTTATATGACATTAATCATAAAATTTGAAGGTAACTCTGTGTTTTCATTATTCGTATGAAGAGATTATATTTATTCTTATTTTATTTTTACATCACTATACATAAAAAAAAATTAATTGTTGTATACCAGATAGTTCTTTCTTCAACTTCCTTGTGCACACGTTCACAGCTATTAAAATGATAAATACAAATAAATAAGGGATTTTATTATTTCAAATATTATATATAACGACTGGTGATTCCATATACGGAGGAGTCAAGCTTTCTTTGACATTGAAGGACTAATCTGACTAATAGCTAGAGATTGCAGATTATAAATTTGGAGAATAGCTGTCACCTTTCTTTGCTTTTAAATTATATAAAATACTGTAAAGTTATTATGGAGTTAAATATTAGAATATTTATAAATTTGTAAATAGAGAGAGATAATATTAAAAAAATAATTGTTCTGTTATCGATATTCCACTGAAAAACTAAAATAAAAAAAATGAGTTGATTTATAGCATGGAATAAAAACTTTTTTAGTATAGTATTTTTATAGGTATGAATGTGTGTTATTTAATTTAGATGTTTGTTATTTTATTTATTATTATTATAATTATTTTTCTTTTTTTTTCTCTTTGCTATTTCGAGATTTACATTTTATTTATTATTATTACTTTCTCTTTTTTTTTTATTTTTATGTACATGTGTACATGGTTATTGAGTGAATGTGTCCAAGCAGCCCTAATATTAATGCCCTTGATTGTGGCAGAATGTATTAATTTTTTCAATAAAAAAAAAAAAATAGTATAGTATAAGTATAAGTATAGTATTTTAGTAATTAGTAATTATTCACATTAACTAAGCATCTGTATGACAAAATCCAAAACCAATAGACAATTTAGTAAATTGTAAAGTCTCTCTATAATTATTAATACGACGATATATTTCATTGATATAATTAATTAGTCTGTTTTTTAAAAATTCGTTTGAGTAAACTCCTTTAAAAAATATTTAAAATGAGAGAAACTAAGCAACTGTTTGACAAAATGCAAAACCAATAGACAATTTAGTAAATTGTAAAGTCTCTCTATAATTATTAATACGACGATATATTTCATAGATATAATTAATTAGGCCGGTTCATAAAAATTCGTTTGAGTAAACTCCTTTGAAAAATATTTAAAATGAGAGAAACTTTTAAAGAAATAATAAAATTTGAACTACCTGATTTAAAATTGCAAGATTTTACGACTTTCGGCGGTTTGCCGCTCGTCAAGCAGATGCTGCTCCCTGTCGGCTAGATGTGTAACTATTTCCTATCCTTCGTCAGTGTTGGTGACTGACAAATCGGTTTCTCTCCGTATTACGTTTTAGATTTATGAAACCATTTCATCTCTTATTTGGAGATTAAATTAATTTTTTTAACAATATGTACAAGTAACCCTTCAATAAATACCCTATTGATCAAGGCATAAAGACGAAACCTTAAAAAACAAATAGACAGAATTTCAGATTTTTAAAGATTTTACACTATATTGTTGAGGTTCTTTAAACATGGCTAATAAAATTAATGTTAATGAAATAATCTAAAAAACTAAAGAAAATAAATCATTGTACGCTTTATATATCTATGCTCTATTTAATCAACCAAATATATCACTAGTTGGCATAATTTCATATTTGGAAAAATGGCTAACTAAAATAAATAACTTTTATTTTTTAAAAGTATTTCCATAGAAATCTGATCATGTAAACCCGATTCGATCCCTTTTACGTATTGGAATAACTCGAATATTAGTTCTACATTAAAGATCATTGTACCGTCTCTTAAATTACATTAGAATTGATTTTTGTTTTCGGTTTTGCATTGGTGAAAAAAAAAATATGCTATTATTAGTCAATTTTTGTTTAAACCTCACACTTTTACAATATTTGGTTCTACGTTTCGGCACTAAGCCATTTTCAAGAAGAACACCTGTGACCATAATTTTCAAATAAAATAGGCTGAGTATCTTTGTCAAAAATTAAATATCTTTTTACTAGTTAAAAACTATAGTCTCTTTATGTAAGCATCACAGTAAAACAAAAAAAAAAAAATTGTGGTTACAGGTGTTCTTGAAAATGCATTAGTGCCGAAACGTAGAACCGAATATTGTAAAAGTGTGAGGTTAATAAAGGATCAAAATTTAAAAAAAACTTGACTACTATCTGCTTAGCATCAAGACCAATAAAGAATTATTATGCTATTATTTTTTTTTTTGTATTTATTTATATTTTGTATTTCTTTTATCTTAAAGAGTTTACAGTTGGTCGCTACGTGTGAAATATTTTATATATATATGATATTTTCCGTTATTCTCCGAAAGAACAGGAGGGCTTGTTGTTATTCGGCGCATACTCCTCGTCCACTAATAACCGTTGCAGGGTAAGTGCCATCAGATACCGTCCTCATGTTTCTCTTTGGCAAAATAATGGCCTCAAATAAGGAATTATACTCCCATTTCGGACTACTCCCGCCTTGATTTTTATCGTTATTATGTTTCTCCCTTCTCGGCTTCCAGTCTTATAAATCTGTCACTAGAGACATGATCACAACTCTGCGACATCACATCAGTCTAATCTTACCTAATTTTACCGTTTTACCCTATCCTGTAATGTTGTGTAACCTAAAGGTTGTATTTCTTCATAAAATTCTGTATTATTCTTTTACAACTTTGATTCGTTTTGCTTATGCTGAATATTTCCTAACATAATTAAACATTTAACATTTCTATAGAATATGTAAATGAAGTGAGTACCTACCTAAACAATTAAATTTAAGATAATGAAAATATCAAAAGATTTACAAATTCATTACTGGTACCAGTTGCTTAAGACTATACATTAATTTATAGATATAAAAAAGAAATATTGACATCCAAATGATTTGATTGCCTTATCCTAATCATAGCTATCTTAATTAGTTAATTAATTAGTAAATTAATCACAAGCAAATTTTTTCAAACGTTTCCGAAAAGTAGTATAGCTGATGTTTATTGCCAAAAAGCTTATAATTCTGTATTATATAGTCTAGGCCGAATTAGTACTAAGATATTTACCAGCATGGCTACTTAAACAGCCATCTGGGATGTAATTAAACGAGCCGTAAAATGTCAAGTTAACGGTAGTGTCTATAAAGTTGCTCGGACCATATAAATGCCACTACAACTTATAAAAAATAATATTTATTACTAGAATAAGGAAGGTATGAGCTTAAATATGACATGGAAAAATGTTCTTTGCAACAACTATACTTACTCCTCTATGTAAAGACGCTTCCCTGTACCATATGTAGTTCCAACCGTAAATTATTTGAGACATAAACGCACTACAAAAGGTTTCACGTTAACTTATAAGGACATAATAACTCACTAATCCAAAGCATGATCACAAATAAAATGGTTGATATAAACCCCGAGTTGATTTATACCTTGCTTTGACTTATATACCGTACTTCGAATATCAATCATTACGAAAAACAGTGCATTCCCACAGCACATTCACAGGTTGTACAGTAGCCTCCCGCTTATCCATCCTCGTTGGGACCAAGAGATCTTAAGCGGAAGAGCCGGTTAACTTCTTATTGCGGAAAAATCAAAATACAACACCCAACTTAATCTCTGGAGGTTATATACAAGAAAGCTAAAGCGGAAAAACCTCGTATATAATTTTTTTAAAGAAAACTAGCAGACCCGGCCACGCGTTGCTGTGGCTCAGTAGTTATATCCTACTATTTTTAAACAAACACAGTCGTACCAATATTCATTAATAAAAATGAAAACCTTTCTGCTAATCAAAATCCAACGTGATTGAGAATAGAGCATTACACCATTTAAAAGTATTAGGTAAGGAATATAGGAAAGTTAAAGTTTTTATTTTTTTCATCTCATATTTCAATTTAGTTTGATTAAAAAAGAGCTGATTGTGTTTAGGACTCACAGCGCTGCCTACACTATCGCCCTTTTTTGATGCATCGGTATAAACTAACCCGAAATTGCTATATTTTTCCACTGATTTTAAAAAGGATGACTGAACTTCTACCGGGTAAGTTTTGGTAACCTCAGCCATTGATTCATTGATTATTGGCCTAACACTACTTCAACCTGGTATTGTTAGTTTAGCGACGGGTTTATATTTTTCAGGATCATGCCAATCTTGGTTAACGCGTCATATATGTCCATTTGAATGGCGTTTTTCTCAATTTCTTTGAGACCTCGATTTCCCGACTCTTCGGCAAATAAGTGTTCGGTAGGAGGGTGGTATGTTGAAGCTTTTAATTTAGCAATATATTTGAGTGATAAGAAATCTCTTCTTAAAGAGGTTTTTACACAATACAATTAAGAATTTTTATTTATTCAAATACTAATTTGTTCAAAATGTTTTGGGATAACTTTTTTTTTTTTTTTTTTAACACAAACCAAAGATTTGATGGTTTCCATACACGTGAGCAGGCGATGCCCATGTGAGGTATGCCATTGCCCATGGGAAAAACACGGATTCTCAAAGTCCAAGTGGACATTGTTTGCCCTTGGGATTTGTTTATGTTCATGACAAAAGCCAAACGAATATGATATTGAAGCCTTTTAAATTATATTGAAAATTCTGACGGTTCCAGGGGAATAGGACGATATCTCCTATAAACCTTCCAGGCAACATTTTTGCTTCAATAACATTTCCTGTGATCCTTTTAATGACCAAACGTGTACCGTTGCACAATTGAGGTGGATTTAAGTTACGAAGAAGAATGATCGGTGAGCCAATCTTCAACTGGAGATTGTTTGGGTGTATATCCATGGTATATCTAGGGAATTCAAAAAATTCAGATGGGAAATTTACAGCTTCGTTTACATCTAGAACATTGTCAATTGATTTTGGAAGTTTATTTCATCGAAATAAACATTTTTTGCTGCCAAAATAGCACGACTACCCAGCCAATTATAGTACAAATATATGTTCAAAATATCAGGAAAGACTCTTTATATTAGTTCATTTTTCGTCTCTACAACAGTGGAGAAATTTACAGGTAATTTGATAAATTTTGAATTTCGATGCAGCTCTATTTCACCGTTTCCAATATAGAGCAATTGTTTAGGAAATATATCTGCCGATGGATCATTTTGCAGTAGTGCTCTCATATTTATGGTGGATAAATCTGAAACTTGCGGTTTATCCAAATAACAGTTATTCCTGTTTAGTAGAGGTGTAATAATCATTATAGGTAAAATTTAAAAAATGCCGAGGAGATTTGTAATCCTTTCTTAATCAACAATAATTTAAAGATAAATAAAAAAATGTATTCTGGTGAAATTAACACCGAAATATCATTCCTAATAATAGCCTACTTTAAATTAAAGAAAGGATTAAAATCTTCACTGACATTTCTTAAATTTTACACATACAGATAATTACAACTCTGCCGAACAGGAAGGAACAGCCTCTATTCGATTGGGATTAAATTTTCTCAACTTTAAATTATTGTTGATAAAGGAAGAATTACAAATCTCCACTGATATTTTTTAAATTTTAGAGCACGGGATAAAAATAATAAAAAGGTTTGGTAAAATAAAAAAACACTGAATTCAAATAATAATAACAAAACGAATAATGAAAATAAAGAAACTTCTGTTAAATAAATCAACTGAAAATATAATATTAAAGTCTTAATTATGCAGTTCTTTAGCAAATCACAAAGCATCCCACAACACCTAATCGAAACACACTGAGGGAGGTTGCATGTCTGGTTACCCGCAGTGTAGCCACTAATTTTCACAATTTTTTGGCAACACTGACTCCCCAAGTCAGGTTTCTATTAGGTTACACCTGTGACAGTAGGTGCTGTTACAACATTTATGGTATAGACTATTATTTAAAATAATAGCCTAATTTAAATTATTAAAATGTATTTACTTTACTAAAAGCGTTTCAGCGCTTAGCTAGTAATTTAATGGAAACACAAATAAAAAAGGAAAAGGAAGAAAAATTTCCTACACTTTTGAGAATTTATTGTAACCTTTTCTTGATTTATTTATTTTTTAATGAAAATTAAAAATAACTACAAAGATTTGTATTACTATTTGTCTGTGGAAAATAATAATATAGGAACCAATAACTTCACTCACATAACACAATACAAAATTATAATAATGATAACCTGTATTACAATAGCATGCTTATAAACAAAAACGTTATGAAATCGACATATGACGTCATGTTAATAAATCGAACACGACCTACTGTATTTGCAATAATTCGCTATATAAGAATTATTCTGGTAACTAATCAACTTAAAAACTATCATGTCTATTAAGTTTGCCAAAACAATAAAAATTGAGCCAAATTTCATTAAAATCGGTTGAGTAGTTTCTGAGTAATAGAATGACAAACATCGGGACAAGAGATTTTTATATATATAAGGATAGAATAACGGTGAAATCTAGTAGTAGCTGAAGCTATATTTTTCCGAATAGTCTATCAATTTATACAAAATCCCCCGTCAGCTGAAGTATTTATTTGAAAATAACCTGTACTGGGGAAAAATCCGGGCAGTGATTGCGCGAATTATATCCCAGATACTACAGTAAGAATTTGTTTGACATTTATAATCTTCAGTCCTTCAGAATAAAAAAATAAATAAATAATAAAAAAAAAACCTAGTGAATGTCCAAGATGAAAACTCAATATTGACCACTCCTAAATGTTAAACCACTGTGAAATTTGCCAAGTGGAAAAATTTTACATGATATTTTTCTGAATAAACGTAATCCATCTATCCATTCATCTATCTGTCTATCTGACAACTAATGATAGACGTAAAGCTAGACTTGAAATAAAAATAATTTTTCGTAGAATTGACAAATATTGCACTCTTTATACGCGGAAGAACTAAGCAAGTTACTTAACTCTACTTAATGCTACTATAGCTAATCGGACGATGGTGTAGTTGGAGTCTTTTTTTCTTTCAAAGGAATCTTTTTGGGGATGTTTATTGTGTATTATATAGTTGCTTCTTTTTCCGAAGAAAGGAAAAAAAAAACTAACATCTAGACTTAGAGCTATTTACAGAAGTAATGTTTCGTAGAATTTAGAAATATTCTTCTTTTTTTAAGTAAAAGAACCACACATTGAGGATCCTTCACTATGTCACTTAACTGTGCACACTGCTTATTTGTTGATTTATATAACGCCAATTCCTGAAGTAAGGTAAGGATCGAGGGTACTGTGGGAATCCTGAATTTTGCCTATTCATTTATGATTGTACCTGAGATACCTCACGGCCTCGGGATCTCCATTTTACGTCCCATCCGATGTTCATTCCCTTTAAAAAATGCTAAGGTAACCTGGCGGGATGCGAGCCCGCGACCTTTGCGCTCCGATTTGTTTCAGCAATTGAAGTGCCGAGTTGGTAAATGTGCACTCTGGGCTTTAAGCTAACCTGTTGAAGTATTATTTTACAATGGAGAAAGTTAACTTATTACTATGCAAAATGCTGCTTCATTACAGTCATTATTCGGTATTAAAGTAGTTCGTCAATGGATAGTGTAGAATTTATTAATGTAATTTTGTTTATACGAATAATAATATATTCCTATCATTACGAATATATTTGGAAAAAACAAGTAACCAAACTCTAAACACAACTAACTATTAAAACAACTAACTATTCAACAATACATAAGAATTCTTTATTCATGCTTTTATTTTACCCCCATAATAACAGTGTAAAATGAAGCTGGATGCGAGCCCTCTCTCCTAAATCAGTGTCTTAGCGGAAAGAGGTGCTGTTTTTGGTCTAAAATGCTTATCAAGTCAATTACTTTATATCATCACATTGGCTGATTGTCGCTGATGGCTGACAGGGTGATAAAAGTATAAAGATTAATAAACAAAGTTTCTTGCTTGTTTATAATGTGTTTCCTATTGAATTTTAATGTAGTGTTCCTATTTGCATATTGTATGATTCGTAGTTAAACAAATCAACCGTACCTATAAATAGAAGTAAGTTATTACCATACAACTAGATGAACTGCCACGATAGCTATTAGAGACGGGACAATTATCGGGGGACAAGAAGAGAATGAGGTTGATGTATTGGGTGGCGTGTGTGACCGTTGGAGTCTGGCACCAGTGACCAGGGCGGCACCGCCAGGAGCCACCATCGACCGCCCTTGATGACCATTCCTCTTCCTATCAATTAGTTCCTTACTGCTCCCTCTCATGCCATCCTCTGTCTGGGGAGTCTATCTCCACGTCCTACCTGATCCCGTGCACATCATTCAATGCGTCACAGCTCTAAAAAAAAACATCGATTTCTTTTCGTTTGCGTATCTTATATCAACACAAATCTACGAACTATCAACTGTTTGTCTGTATGTATTATGGTAACTTTGTTAACGGAAGTGTGAAATCTTAAAGACCTGTATATAGCATTGTGTTCCACTGATGGATTAGTAGCTCAAACAAATTTCGTTGAATAAAAAAACTGGAATATCTATAATTAACAAACTATGATGTCATAAAAACTCTATAAATCACTTAATGCTTGCTTGGTTTGGGTGAATGGATACAACAAATAAGTAATTAACAAATTATAGATTAGTCATAAAAACGCCACAAAGCAGTTAATGCTTGCTTGGAGTGAGCGAATGGATACAACTTCGACTATCATTTTTTTTTACTTCTAAGGAATTTGCGAGATCAGAAGTTTTAATCAGCAACAAAATTGAAGAATAAACTTACATTTTACGATTATTTTGAAATGATCGTTTACCAATGAGTTTATTGTTAACTCATAATTACTAAATTTTTATTGCTTGGTGCAATTAGCCAATCATTCTAAATATAAAATTTAGTTAGCATTAAAGTTATAAAGTTAGTTAGCATTAGAGACGAAATTCGAAAATTAGGTTTCAACCTACGAGCCGTAAATACCACTTCGATCGTCTTCCACTCACGATATCTTTGCAAAAACTCTATTGGAAACTCGACTTTTGATAAAATAAGGATTTTTTCAGGCTCCTTAAAAAAAAAAAAATAATTAATATAAAATTGAAGAGGACTGAGGACTTTCAAGTTTTGCTAAGATTATAGAAATCTACAATTTATGGAGAACAACAAACAAAGAGAAGTGACTAAAAGGTGTTTACACATTTCGACTACTCTAGTCTAAGAAGCTTGGTAAGTAAAAGTAGTTTGTGGCACGCATCGCACCAGGTTTTTTTCTTCTAAAAATCCAATTTAAATACAATTCCTAGAGCTCTTCGAAAACAACAGGTTTAATTTTAATTTATATGATTAAAATATTTTTGGGAGGATGGTATGTTACATAATCTTTAAGTTTTACGAAAGTAAAATATCAAATATTGATTTTTGAATATTATCGATTTTCGATGGCCATCCCTACAGCATACATTCTGTTACTGAATTTAGAAAAATAATTTATTATATTATTCAGTCAGTTTTGTGGAGTAAGAGTTAAGATTACCCTTTTTAGCTGGTTCGATTGTCAGTTCAATATCTCATGGAATCTTCTAGTAATACATCAGTAAGTTTTAATCAAGTATATCAATGTCATATCAAGTAACGTACAGCTCGTTGTTGATATTCACGTAACATAGTGGTTTGTAATGAGCCTGTAAAGTTAAGAGCCTGTTTATGAACGTATGTTTTAATTCAAAATATCTGAATTTGAAATTCTAAGTGGAAAAAATCAATTTTAAATTGTTATGAACTTATTTTATTAAAGCTCAATTCTAGGTGCAAACATTTTGTAGTAAAAGGGCCAGAGAGGGTAAGTTTTCGGGATATATATCCTTAGAACTTAAAAGCTTAGAAAACTCCAAAGATATTTCGAGTGTAAAGGAGTTACGTGATGATTATTTATTTTACCCCTTTTAGGGACTTGGTATACCACAGGACGTCATTATTAATTTTTCAAGATATATACAGTAACCATCCATACATCACGGTATCCCTTCTAAACGTTCCCTCATAATGATATATAGAACCGTTTCAACTGTCCTCCACGTTAGACCGTGGCTCCTTGGTGTCAATCCTGGCTATTTATAGAAGTGGTCCGGGATGGTAAAAACTCACCCCTCACCCCCGCTTCAAGTCTAATTCTAGACTATTTAAAAATGATCTTAAGGGTGTCCCGTGGTCCTGCGCCCGCCCCTTCGGCTGTTGGAAGGAAGTCCAGAATATTATTTTGGGACAGCCTACCAAGTGTTTTACTTCTCAGGATCTATACACATGCGATTAAATTTTAGTTGAAAAACTTATCATTTACCTATATTACAACTTTAATACTTAAATTGCTTAGGATGTAAATACTATGTTTTTCTATTCTGCCATGGATCTTCTATGGCACAACTAGCCTCAATATAGTGGGTAATCTCAAATGAATATTTCTAAGTTAAGGGAAAAACCCTTCAGCCTTATCAAGGCATTGAACTCAAGATACAACGGAACCTAAGATAACTCCAGGAGTTGTATTGCTAAATTTTTGTTTATTTAATAGTGATCACCGTTATGTAGTCACATGACATATTTTCCCATAATTAATCAAACTTTAAATAATAATATATTCTTCCCATATCTACTTTCTACTAGTCTATAGTTTATAGTATCTACTAGTACTTGAAGGTCTACGCCTTTTATTATTTTTCCTGTTTGCTATATTAACATTCAACCAGAATCGAGGAATGTACCCAAGATATCAATATAGAGAATTGCGTTACAAAAATTCTTCCGAGCCGCAATGTGCCTTTGCGAATGACTTAGTACTTTCTGTTAAACTGGAGTGACCATTATTGCAAATGATAGCGAGCTGTGGAGGATTGCTATGCCGCCAATTATAGTACCGCGGTTCATCCTGGCTGACACTGCCATAAACTGTACCATCTCGCGCATCTCCAAGATCGGCAATAAATTGTGATTTATGACTTCAGCTGCAAATGGGGTATAGCCATTTGCAGTATACTCTGGGATGTGTCCTGATAGAAAACGGTATGTAACTAAAACTACTAGCTATGAGAGATTTCATTTCTGATCGAACATCATATCATTGCATAGTTTTGTGTTTATATGAACCAGGCCCAGGTTTTCAATTGGAATACAATGTTTGGAGAAAAATTACTACTATATTTGATTTTGTTTATAAGGAAAAATTGAGTGTCTCTCATTATGCCTAGTAGTAAAACATGGCTGAATATGTAATATGAAATAATTTTATAAACATATACGTAGGAGAAAAAAAGAAAAGTATTTCCATAACATGAAAATTTCGATTTCCGTTAATAAGCGCCATAATATATATTAGAAAGCCCGGAAGATTTGGTATAAATACATTTTATGCTTAAAAAATATTGTTTGTTCCAACAAGCATTGAAAACTCTTTCGCATATGCAGTACTTTACTAACAACCCATAGTTAACAAGTAAAGCATGCTCTAGTTGTCTATGTGTAGTGCTTTTCAATGGAAATCATTTGTTTCCATGGTAACTAAATCAAAATTTCATATCTACTAAATTAAGAAATAAAATTAGACGCCTTGTAGTAATATGTGTTGCATTGTCAAATTGTCAAAAGTAAAAAAAAAAAAATATTACTTAATACTACTTCTTTAATGAGTTAATGCTTAGAAAAGCACGTAATACCAAAATATTTAAAGCTTTTTTTTTTTTTTTTTTTTAATACATGGTACAAGAGAATCCTTAGTAATTATATTCTTTTCTCATTGCATTTACCCTGTAACGAGTAGATCTATTTCTAACCATACCAGCTCAATCATCAAAACACGTGTGCTACTACTCCTAGTAGATTGATAATTGAATGTTGTGTACTGCATTTTTTTTTCTTAATAATTTGTTGATGAAATTATTATTGGTTTGCGGTTAAATGTATCGTTTGTTGGAGCGTTTCCTCACGCCTCTTGATTGTTATGCATACTAAACTTTACGATCCTCTTTCACCTTCCAGTAGTGTGATTGACCAACTTGTGAATAAAACGGAGCATTGCCCTAAAAAAGGTATCACGAACTATTTAGTGCTGGTCCTTTGAGGAGCGTTTCGCCAGAGCGTACGTGGGCAGATATACGACCGCCACATAGCCAGCTAAATAAATAAATAGCCGGATAAATAGATAGCCAAGATAGCAGCGGAGTACCGATCTTAGATGGAAACGACTAAGCCGTATTACCCTGTTACATGTAAACTGCCTTGGGGCTGGTGGCACTAATATGCAGATGCGGCGGCCTCTCTTTATGTCGGCACAGAACCCTAGGCCCTATTCTATTCTTTAGCCCACTTATCTTTTTTATTTACATCTCTTCTCTTTTACTGTTTATTCTCATTTGAACAGGAGGCGCCTTTCTCTTTCGGCGTTTCTTTTCTCGGATCTGGGACTCTTCGGTTTGATACTAATGGCAAGTTAATGGTTTCGTATTTTTTCTTAGTAGTTAACTAATTTCGTAGTAGTTAATTATTAAGAAAATAAACAACTTTGAGCTCTTATAAATATTTATTTGTTTGTTTGTTTAACGTCACTTTATGCGACTAAGGCTAATCGGACGATGTTACAGTGGGAGTCCTAAATTTGGTCTATCCTGGTATAATTAGGACAGGGGTCTTTAAATCCTCTTTAACGCCTGACATCGTACAGGCTCGAGACCTCCATCTTACGTCCTGCCCTATATATTTATTTGTAGTATTGGACAAAAATGTTTTTTTTTTCGTTTTGTTTTTTCCCCAATATTTCTAAGAAAAGCCTAGCTATTTGAGCTTGCAAACCTCTTTCATCCTTTAAATTTCCATTGACTCACACTGGAATAAACCGATATCTCCGTTGAAAAACACGAATTTAAGATCTTGTGACCTTTTTTACGATTTGGTTGGATTCATATGCTGGAAAAATAGTACCAATTCCTCTGTCCCTATTCTTTACCAAATCCTACCACCCAAGAACTGCTTCTTTCAGATTTCTCACTATTGTGGCTGAAGTAAGTTATTGGAGAAAAAAAATCGTGCCGGATGTTTATCTGACCTCTTTGATAGTTCGGTCTCTCATCTATTTTCCACCAGCAGAGGTGAAGCGATTCAAATCCAATTAGAGGATCCACCATTTATTAATTAGGGCCCTCCCCCTCTTGGGGTTCAAAAGCCAATGATTCACCAGACTATCGATGAAGCAGAAACATTACACATTGCCACTAAACACTTAAAATGGTTACGACCAGTCAAATTATAACTTTCCAAACATTTCCTATGATCAATCCAATTGAAATTATACGGGATGTTAAGGAAGTTTATAACCTCAATTTAATATTATCAATGTTATATTACATTTTTACTGTATTAACAAGTAACTTTCTCGTTCTCGACTCTTAAACGTCATGTCAACCGTCCAAATTTAGTTAAGCTGACGAGATTAAGAATAAATCATGGCAGAACGAATAAATTCTTAAAGTTAATGGGTCTAGTTTAGAACGGTGATTGCCCGAAATGCCTATGCCCTGAGGATCCAAGACACATTGTGTTCCAATGTAAAAGGTTTGAGAAACAGAGGAGAATTAGCCTGGGATCACGGATCATAGATGATGGTGAGGAAATGCTACGATCAACAAATAAAGACACAGCCCATAAATTATGCAACTTCCTCAACGAAATAAAATTTCCAATATAAAGACGTGCGGTCGTTAAGTCATTACCCCTTTTTTCATTTTTATTATTATCTCTATAAAAAAAAAAAAAAAAAAAAAAAAACTTTGATCATAATTATTCGGTAAGCATATTGTTATGTTATAGGCTATTTTAATTAGTTTTTAAATTCTATAGAAACGATTTGGCGAAATAGGATTTGATAACAAATCTTGATGCCAAAAAAAAAAAAAAAAAAAAAAAAAAAAAAAAAAAAAAAAAAAAAAAAAAAAAAAAAAAAAAAAAAAGTAACTTTCTTATTTTCCATTATGATTAATACTGAACTAATGAATAATTAATTAATTCAGCAACCATAGAGTGAATTTAGAAACAAAATGGGAAGAGAATATTAGAAACGAAGAGCACACTGTAAATGTCTATACATGATACTGGGACGGTTGCCTAATATGGGATATGTAGTTTCTGGATATAGTTTGTACTGTAACCTCGCTTTTATACTATGAAATTGAAGATTAATGTCGCATTGGCACGTAACCTGTCACATTGTTATACATTCTCATTCTGTTGGATTATTTTCAGTAAATTGTTGTTTTAGGGTACAAAAACTTTTTTTCGTGATTATTTTGACTGATATTTCAGGCCTCAAAATAAGTCGAATACCTTAATCATTGTTTTATCTTAAATGTTAGACAATTCATTACAATATTTGCTAACTGCTTTCTTTTTTTTATTACATACTGAAGCACAATAAACTCTACAAAAAATGAAGCCACATCCCCTAATATGGGATATCCCGTATTGAGGTACCTTTTTATCACTGAAATAAAAATATTAATAGATTCAAATGAAATGAAATATTACTTTAAACACTGAGTTTTTAGAAACGTTTTGTGATAAAAAATTAGAAAATGAAGAAACTAAAGTTCAATGTTCCTACTGTGGAGTATCCTGCCAAGAGAGCAGTGTTTAACTCATAATCCACAAATTTTCTTTGTGAATTGTGAATAAATCTGTCAAATAAAGGTCATATCAAATTTTGATTATTTGAAAATTATAAAAAAAAAAAAAAAAAAAAATTGATTTTTTCCTTAACATAATAAACATGGATTTATTTATGACATATATATATATATTTTTTTTTTTTTCTCCCCTTCCTCACCCCTTCGGCTATATGGGGTTTCCCGGGCCGGGGGAGAGGGTGGAGGATTAATGCCTAGTAATATTATTAAATAGCCCCTGGCTCGGGGTTTTGAACTTGCTATCTTCGGGTTTCTGATCATACGTTTCCATGGGCATTTACAACATGTATTTTTGTGAATATTGTCTGTATAATAAACAAATTTTCCCTTATATATTTCATTTTATATCATGGTCCCTAATATGGGATATGTATTCCATACTAGAACACCCCGCTATCCCATATTAAGAACCCATTTTCAAAAAGTGCTAATTTTACTTTTCTCACATTAACCATGATTAAAAATTTCAAAAAGGAGATATGGGATGTTTTTCATTTTTGATATGGTCTGCTACTACTGCTAAATGTGTAACAACATTTTTTGAATCATCTAACCAATTTAGAGCCAAGCACTTAAATATTAAAAAAAAGTATTCCATGATAGTGCACTTTCCCCTATATAAATCATCAACCAAATCAGTTCCAACTAATATTTATGTCCAACAGATTTGTCTATTAATTGCAACTAACTCTAGCCATTTTGTCTAACTAAATTTAAATTATCCGTTTTATTACTTCATCTTCAAGAGTGATTTTCCCCAATCGTTCCAACTTCCCTTCGCCCGTTTCTAAAAGCTTAGGTGCTAAAAGATGAGATAAGAGGCTGGAGGATAAAGCTAGGGTCGGGATCTGTGCTCTCCAGGCCCAGGCTTCCGCCTCCCTACAAAGGACCTAGAAAAAAATTGGGATTGGTTCTTTAGATATCCGTTTTTTTGCGAGAGGCTCACCTTTTTAAGAAGAGGGCAGCTGGAGGACAAAGATGACCCGCATGGGAAGGACAAGAACGTTTAGAGTTACCTTCGGTCGGCCATTGTCTACTCTTGAAGATATCTGCCAGTGTAGGGTATCATCCATGACATCTCACACCTTCTTCCTACATTTTTTATAGGCTATAATGGGCAAAAACGGACGATTTGCGCAGTTTTTATTGCTCAACTTAAGGGCGTTAAAACTATTCACTAGATTTCACACTTCAAATATTTTATTGACTTGGCATATCTTGGGAGGCTATGCTTATGACATGCATTTATTAAGATGCGTTAAAAAATCGGTTTTCTTTTGAAGTGACATTTAAAAGCATATAAAAATAAATTACCCATTTTCTTTCTTAGATATCCTCTTTCTAGTGAATTTCTTAAGTAATAAAACAGCTTTCCTCACATAAAATGGTTTTATTTTTTCGTTTTTTATTTTATTATAATTTTTTGTACTCTTCGTTGAGAGAGTGCATCAAATCATGAAAATAGTTATAAAGATATAGTTTCACATTGCAGTATACCCCATTTAATTTACATGAATTTCTTTCTCTTTTTTTTTTTTTAACGTTTCATTCAGATTTGATGATGATTGATGATTGATTCATGATGATTCAATGATTATTTCAGATGATTGATTCATATATCAGCATTTATTACATTAATAATTAATTTAATATTAGTATTTATAATTAATTTAACTTTCCATTAATTGCTCAAACAACCGGAGAATATATGATACCTCTATTCGTGTAATTTTCACCTTGATATAATAAACATTTTCGTTGGCAACTTAATATTATTCTAAAATTGATCGAACCCCTTAATAAAGAAATATATTTTATTTTTTACTTTCACTTACTTATATATGAAATATATAGTAAGGAAAGTATTGCGATCGTGAAAAATTTCGACTTACGGTTTTTAACGGAAATACACGTTTTGGGGTCCCCTGAGTCCAATTAACCAAGTCCCGCGAAATGATCTGTGTGTGAACAGACTAGCTCAAAAACTATAAACCGCATAGACCTGAAATTGGGTATTTGGTGTATGTATATGCCCGCGATGTGACAGCAAAAATTTCATCAAAATTGGTCAAACGGAGGGGAATATTTTATTTAAAGAATTTTGTCTAATTTATAGGTTTTTTTCGATTTTATCAAAAACGCCTCTAACGATTTTGATTAAACTCTGTATTTGGTGTATTTATATGCCCGCGATGCGACAGTAAAATTTTTGTCTAAATTGATTGATTGGAGGGGGCACTTTACTTAATAAATGTTGTCCCATTTTCACCCAGATTTCTAGAAAGGCATAAGAGACGTAAATACACTTATCGATTCTCCTTCACGATGTATTTGCAAAAAGCAACTCGTAGTAAAAAACAAGCAAGCAGTAAAAAAAACTCGACTGTTGATGAAATTAGACCCTTCATAAATAAATTAGCAATAATGAATCGAAAAGTGCTGAGAACTACCAAATTTTGCTATACAGATACTCTATAACTTATGGAGATATACAAATATAAGTATATACTTAAATGTGGAAAAATGGCGTTTACATATTATCGAAGCACGTCGATTTCTAATCTAAGTAAGTTTGTAAGTGAAAGTTGTGTGTTGCGCGCATCGTACCAGATTTTTAATGTCGGTTTGATTTGAGCCCGTCGCAATCAAATGACAGTGCCTGTGGAAATTTCAGCACGAGGGAAAATATTACCCGGCAGCGTATTTAACCAGTCTTGATTTATATGAAGGCTTGTCTTGTGCGGCTTCTTTTGGGTCGTCTGTCAGTCAAAGCATGTTGGTTTTAAGCCAGTACTTCTATTCCTTTGTATTCATACGAAAGCGTGAATATCATGTTTTCGTCGAAAGGTGTTAATGTAATTCTGTATGCAGTATCTACATAGGTTCAAAACAGCTTCTGTTATTAGCCTTAAAATTTTGAATTAAATGTTTGAAGGATTTTTTTTTTCCTACAAAAAATTTTTGTGATGTGTACAACTGTAGGAGTTTGAGTAGGATGGTGTACTTATCTGGCATTTTTCTGTCAGAGTTTCAATCTTGAACATATACAATCAAAAATGAAAAAAAAAAAAAAAAATTCTTGAGCTATATTTATTTCTAGAGCATATTTGTTGATACAAACATTTAAACGGCATATTTAATTCACTGTGTTTTAATATAATCTTTTGTACATGGCTCGATTTGGTTTTATATCAATCAAACTACGGGTTCTATTTAGTTTTTTTAATGGTAATTTAATTCCAGATTATCATGAGAAATTTTATACAAATATAAATATTGTTAGTAAAAAGGTATCTTCCTGAGAAGCTTATTTAAAATGTTGCTTCTGAGGATTTACGCTACTCAATAAACTTGTCTTCGGATTTGGGTGTTTTTTGATAGCCTGTTTTTGGGACACGGGTAGAAATACATGTAAATTATTGAAACATCATATAGATATTGTGGTTATAAGTTTTTTTTTTTTTTTTTTTTTTTTTCGTGGAAAGAAGAAATAAAAACTAATGAGCCGCTAACTCCTCGCATGAGGTTGGGACTAATCTCGAAATGGCTCTAGGTTGGGGAGCCTTGGACATGGAGACGTGCCTATCTGCGGCACATTCCACTATCAGTACGAGCTGGACTATCTGGTCCACTGCCGATAAGTCAGGCCCTCTTCCTATCTCTCGGCACGCTCGGCTAGAGCTATAGGTGTTTAATGTTCAAATTTCATTTTAAGAGCATCTTTAACGGCTTCACTAATGTCCGGTGTGTCGATAAAAAGATTCCTGAATACAAGACCATAGATTTACTGCGGAAATGAATTCTTTAACTTTTTAAGGACGAATCGATCGGTTAGGAAAAATGTTTTTTGTTTAAGTTTAACGTATTTGTTAATTCTTAGTTAGTCCTATATTTTTGTAGGTTTAAAAAAGAAATGTTTTCGGAAAATGGCCATTCCATATGAGGGCAAGAAGATTGAGACGAGCAGATATGCTGCTCGTAGCGATCCATCAGAAAGTTTCTACAAGATATCTCGTGGCAAGCCGAAGAGCATATGGAAAGAGGGAATTAACAAAGATACATGTGATAAACTGGAAAAAAGAAATTAAGAAGAAAGTAGAACAGAAGAGGTTGTTTCAGAAGTCTAACGACCTATGAAGTCTGTAACGCCAACAGAAAAACATAAAAAACTGACCACTTTAAATATTATTATTTATTTAAAATAAGTAAGAGGCTTGTGTTAAATCAAACCCCCTATAATGGTATAATGGATATATTTATGAAATTACATTAACCTTGAAATTATAAATTTTTTTAATGGTATGGCGTTACCAATTAACTTAATGTAATAGAAGTAGGTACTTAGGAAAACATTACTCCTATATGTATGCGGTTAGAGGCATTATCTCATGGGAAAGAACTGCATTGATAGTATGATTGAAACTTATCTGGTTGATGACTATGGTAAAATTCATTTTGATCCTCAGAGGCTACTCTACTCATCTCTGATACTTAGCTCCCGCATTTTCTCAACAAACCTGGTCAGGTATACACAACAACCACAATAAATGACGCTTGTAATAGCAGGCTCTAAAAAGCACAAACAATTAACAGCTCATTTTGTTTTTGAACTAATTTAATTAAATCTCTCTATAATCACCTTATGTTAAATTTCATTAATCCCATACCATATGTACATGGATGGCAACAAGGGAGCATCGAATAAAAAATAGAGAAAGTTTCATTTGTGTGATACTAATTGTAAGACAAAACTTTAAACGAGCACGGTATGTTATTAGCGATTTAGACCAAACTCAGTTTGTCCACATTTATACTGACTTTTCTCCGTATTTTCATCCTTCGGTGGGAATAACTATAAGCATATTGTATAATGCCTTTTTTAGTGCTTTCTTCAAGATCGTACCGTATGTATTGCTTATATTGACTGTAGGCGATATTACAGAAAGTTACTTCTTTATTTTTCACACATCTTTTAGAGATTGCAAACTGATGTAATAAAATAAAGCCTTATTCAATAAACGATCTATCTAATCGTAATATGTTTATTGAAATTTTTAGTTATTTATTATTATTTTTCATTTTTTCTGTTTCTGCTATAATCAGAGTTGGATAGTCAAATCTTATTTATTTTTTTTTTTTTTTATATTCAACGAGCTGATTGAAATATTATTATTATTCGTGTCTATCATCTTGTTTTTATATTCAAAGCATTTCATGTTATAATATATTTTGTTCCAACAGTACTATCATTGTTTATTCTTTTCTTTCAGTAATTATCATATAAAATAATAATCGTGCTTGATAAATTACTTTTAGCTATAAAATATTTAAGACCTGGACGATTTTATAAGGTTAGAAGTGGTCCGAAGACAGAGAGGCCGGGGGAGGGGGCCCAGATGGTGGCGGTAAAGGGTCCTTCATAAAATTGTTTTGTGCCCTTTGTCAGCTCCAGGGCAGCCTCCGTCACTATCGCTTACCATCTCTTCTCCAGAAGAATGGACGCCGGTCACTCACGAGGTTTGATCTAATACGGCTTTTGTTTTCCTGAACCCAAGCGATCCGGGCCTTTGTTTATCGGATCGAGTTCTGATTCCTTTGACCACTGAGCGGTAATTGTTTGTAAAGAACAATTAAATGCTTAAAACAGAAAGCTAACGCCAAGAGCTTTCGCAGGCTATTCATTTTATACTTGATGGAACCATTTTTCCTGAAATATTATATTAATCCAGCTTTAACGACTATTTATTCACCGTGAAACTTTCTTTCCCAACCTCCTCCTTTTTAGTAAAAGGAAGTTGTCCGAGCCTAGGGGGATGGCGAAAGATTAATGTCGAATTGTTAAAAGCCCCCAAGACTCGAATAGGTAAACTTCAAGGGGTGTCCCTTATTATTAGACCGACCCTAAAGTATATCTTTATGAAAGATATACACTCATTGCCACACTCATTTTCCATAAAGAAATTATTTCACATCTTTTTAGCGCGAAGGCATGGTATTTAAGACAGATTTGTAATTATTTTCTACATTGGAGAAAACGAATAGACTTCCATGAGAGTTTTCTAAGTGTGGGAAATAGACGTTAACCATTTTAAGATTTAAGATGTAGCAGCAGTGACTGAGTTAGTGAGATTTCTTCAAGGGTGGGGGGACGTAAAAAAAGTGTGAAATTTTATACAATATCCAATCGCATCTTTGCTTACTTCAAATCACACACTCAAATACAATACAGTTTTTTCGAAAGGATGTTTAATAGTCAAGATTTTCAGTTATACATTTTTTATTTTGAAAAGCCAACGTTTTGATCCCTACACGTTGATGTTCATCCAGAGTCCAGAGTACATACTTCTAAATCGAGCTTTTTGTTTCCTTCACCTTGTCCTCAATTGTTGCTCATTTTGTCTTATTTTTCTGTTTCGTAGAATCTATACTTGTGTCGATTTGTAATTTGTTAATAAATCTTTGTAATTCCAATCAGAACTAAAATTAAAATCGACGTTACGTTTAAAACGTTACATAATCTTTTTGGAACACGAGTTTGACCTTTGGATAAGTTTATATTATTTCGAAGTTCTATTAATTTTTATGATATCATTGATGTCCAATATGGAGTCGCATGTTAGAAATTTAAAATTAAAGGGGTAAACTTTTTTAAAGACTTATAAATATCAGGAGTTGACCATATTGTTCCCCCGTTAAGAATAAAAGGAACGAGAAAGGTCGAAATGAACGATTGGGCCAACCTATTCGAAATACAAGTTTCCTATTCACATAATTGGATTCTAGAAGTTCGAAAACGTGAAATTGGGTAACTAAGTAAGGACCGGAGTGCGCATGGAAATAAAAAACTCTAGATACGCTGTTAATTGTTTTAATTACTGTTGTAGCTGAAGGGAAGTCACTTCACGTTTCTTTTTACTTTTTTTTATTGCTTTTAAATGCTATAACACTAACACTACAGAGGATTTACTAATAGGTTATTAATATTGCCTGTACCCCGATGATAAAGCTCTGGCAGTTAATAAAATTTTTTGTCTGACGAGGAATCTTATATCAGAATGGTTGTGCAATAACTTTTAAGAATCATGTTCTGACATTATGCCGGATAGAATAAATATTTTCAACTTGTATTCATTATTTAGCGATATTAATATTAAACGAGTATCAAATTAAAAAAATAAAAGATTATTTTAAAAAGACATTAAGAATGAAATGGAAACCTTTTTCTAAGTAAAATTATAACAATTTAAAATAAATTCAATGAGATATATTTTAGACTTGGCCTGGATATGGCTCTGGTGAAGCAAGTGACAGCTCTCCGTAGTAGTAATACTGGAGAATAGGGTTCGAATCCCGCCCAAAGCTGGAAAAAATGGAGACATTGTTATTTCTCTTAAAAATTAAAATTTGTAACTTACATTAATATGTTCTTGAAGTACACCAACTTTCAAAACATTTAATTATTGAAAGATATTCTCGCAACTCGTGGTGAGCCACCACATCCTTAAAACCACGTGAACAAATGACGAAAACAATATAATAAATTTTTATTTTTAAATTGCCTATTGCTATTATTTTAAATCATGCTTCTTCATACTTGAATATCATAAAAGACAAAGTGGAATATATTGTTCTAAAAAAGCAATATAAGTAAACACAACCCTATTCAACTTACTTCAGTTTTCTCAAAAGATGCTGTTGTTGTTTTTAAATAAGATAGTAGTATATATTTTAATTTAAAAAAAAAATTGAATTTTTCGCTGATGCTTATTTTTCGAATGTACCACTCTCCATGTTCTATAGATTGTCAGTAAGTTTTCAATCTTTAATAATTTCATTTGTAAAATTAGGTGTCCTACAATATATAACTTTTTTATGAAATTATCGTTCAATTGGGCAAACGTTAGATAAAACACAAATTGCGGACCTCATCAACGTTGATTGAATTTATTATTGAGCTAATGCGGAGCGGTGGCTATTCGGTGTTAGCCTATGGCCAATGGTGAGATCAGCCGGAAACAGGAAACGCGTTAATTGAAATTAAGGATTTCGCCAAAAATGGGCGCCAAGGTCTATTACTCTCCAACGATCATAATGCAACATGTCCTGTTCATCGTCATCACTTAACAGTTAAAGTGTTGTCATAAAAAACTTTTAATATAATTTATAAATTAAACAAGACAATATATTCAGATTGTAGTGGTCTCCAGGACATTATATGAAACAGCTCGATTTATCCGAGCAATATTTTGATGGGATTCGGCATTTATATATCTATCCAATTTATTCATTTAAGTATTGATTTATTCTTTCTGTCTCGAAATATATTTCTAGTGAACTAATCGTAGTACGAATTCAGAGGACCCCTAACACGTCACCACATAAATTCATTAAAAAAACAAATAATTAAATTGACAAAAAGGAATCAGCTGAAATCGTTAATAAACATATTAAAAACTACAATATGAGCCATGAACAATTTTCTTTTCCATTCACGGATTAAATTTCTAATCGTGTGCACTCTGATAGTTTTTTTAAAAGCAATATAAATTAATAATAATGTTTTCATTTTTTATTTTCTGGTCTGTTAATGAAGGTGATCTCTCATACAACGCCTTTTTAATCTCACTCCTCATATTTATGGGCATTTCATAGATTTCATGTCATATCTCGTATGAGAAGGCTTAGGTATATGACCGTGTTAGTGTATTTGTAAAATCTTTTTGTCGGTCAACTGGCGATTTTTTTGACAGGCGCGGATTAAAAAAAAAAAGGAAAAATATTATTTTCTGTAATAATTTTTTTATTTTTAAAAATCTTTTTTTATTTATTCATTAAATATATATGAATGAATGCAACACAATTTAAAATTTGCAATCTGCGAATTGCTTTGCAATATGCAAATTTTGTGGGGTTGCATGCTTGCATTTTTATCAGGTAGTCTCGAAACCCATGGTGTCAGCCCTGCAAAGCCCATAAGTCTTCTGTTGTTTTTATGTTGATGTTGAGTGGTAATGGCCGTGGGCTTATATGTGGTCCAATATGTGGTCGAAGAGGCGAACAATAATTTGCAGTTCTCTGCTAGAATTACATTATGGAGGGCTCTATCCCTAGAATTGTCAGGTCATCCCATAAGTAATGGCGGTTTTTAATGGCGTGCTATAAGCTGTAGGATAAAATCAATGAAAAAAGTTCAATCTAAAATGTATTTACCATCTTGTTGTATAACAGTTTGCCATATTGAAACCAAATTTTGAATGCCTGATCTGAAAAAATCCTTTGGTTTTGAATTAAAGAAAGCTAACACCTCGTTTTCACCTCATTGACTGTATTCATGTTCTTGTCGCTTAATGAGTTTTGGAGACAGCGGAAAAGATGATAATCCGAAGGCGCCACGTCAGGGGAATACGGTGAGGAATAATTTCCCATCCAAAGTACTTTAATTTTTACAATGTTTGTTTTGCAACATAGGGCCTCGCATTTTCATGATGGAATAAAATTCCGTGTATATTGATAAGTAATGGACGTTTCTCCTCAATTGCTTGCTTCAATCGGTCCAGATGATCACAGTAAAGATCTTTAATGATAATTTGGATAAGATCAAGGAATTCATGATGAAGGATTCCTTCCATATCCCACCATACAGACATCATCACTTTTTTCGGATGAAGTCCTATCGCTTTTGTCCGCTGCACTTGTCGCTCACTAATGACATTTTCACCATATATTTCTGTAAGTTGAAGCAGCGTTTTCTCCTTTTCGAATTCCCAAAGCATAACAAGGCGCAAGTGGTTTCTTGGGAGATCCATTTCAAATGAAATTTCAGCACAGAATAAATAAGTTTCACCAAACAAAACATCATAAATAGAAGTGTATTTAATGCTATAATAAATAAACAAAAATAAATTGAAAAGGAGGGAGTAATCTAACCATAAACAAACAGAATATTAAAAACCGAAATTACTTATGGGATTACCTGATACTTATGTAACTACCCCATACCTTAGGGTTATGATCCCCGCCAAACAAAAATGTCATGCACAAAGTATGTATTATATTTTCGAACGTTTGGATTGATAAATACTTTAAGATTAAAATTCAATACATTGAAATTACTGATGTGCATTCTCACACCCCTCTGGAGCATTGAAATGATGATTGAGTGAGCTCTTTGCAAGAGCAAGAATACCGCCCTTGGCTGTATTTGAAGGATGGTCCGTCCAATATGTGCTGTAAGACAGTAAGTGAAATTTTCTGTCTCTAGTTAAATGAGTCTTAGGCAATAAAGCTACCTCTATGTCGTTGTCTGATAGGAAAATATCGAGTTCGTTTTTATGAGATATCACTCCATTGTCTGCATTTCTTCTTCAGGGTTTGACCATGTCATAGGTTTTCCAGCGACCAAGCTTTCACCCATCTTGCTGTGGGCTTCTTCAGGGCCAATACAAGAATGAGGACCAATATGAGAATGAGTCTCATTCTTGTATTGGCCCTGAAGAAGCCCACAGCAAGATGGGTGAAAGCTTGGTCGCTGGAAAACCTATGACATGGTCAAACCCTGAAGAAGAAATGCAGACAATGGATTCGGACCATGGAAGCCTTAAACAATATATCACTCCATTGTCGTTCCAATGATTTACTTTTTGTCCTTTCATTTGGTAAGTGTTGGAATAACGTACTGCTCCTGTGGTGTTTCTTAGGTTCTTCAACCTTGATTCTTATATAGTACAAGTATATTTCAATGAGAATATTTGGGCACTCTTGTCGTTTTTCACTAAATCAACAAAGAATATAGGCAAAGGTGCATTTGTTTTTGTGTGAAGTATATTATGTACACTTAAAACTTCAAACTAATTCTTGTAGCTCAGTTTTAATTGAATCACAACCTATACTGTAATGAAAGTTCCTTATAGCAACTCTAAAAGATCGATCCTCAGGAAGTGGTTGGAACTCAACCTTTTGATAGTTGTAATTCATATATTTAATACTATTGGTTTATTTCTTCCTATTAATAGTTTATTTTATATTGGTGGCTGTTATGATGACCTGAAATTTCGGTCGAAACATCTTCTCATCTCGTCCACAAAGAATAAAAATGTATCTTTTCAAAACGACTACTCCCTCATAATTCTAGTAAACTCGTTTGTTATTTTAATCTGCACTATGTTTTGGTTAACCTATAGATCATTTTAACTAAATTTACCCTTAAAAAAACACTTTTCAATCACAAACATGTAGAAATAATTATAAAGTTTATAAAAAAAAATAAAAAATAACTTTTTTTTCACGAGTACTAATTATTCGTTTTTCTAAAGTTTTCTAACGCTGAAATTACTCTCGACATAGTTTACCATCATTTTTTTTTTAAATGAACTTATACCTTCGTATTTAAAATTGAGGAGTCGGGGAATGATCACCGGAAAAATTTCCTTATCCCCTCCCCCATCAATCCTGAAGGTATTATTTCACTGAATATGACCCATACATAATATATACCCGCCATATTACCTATAAAAAAACAGAAACGTGCCACTCGATCGGCCTTTACAATAAAACATAAAGTGTACTTTCCTTTTTTTATGGTCAAATAATTATGTAACAACTCATATTAGTGTAATTATTGTTTATTTTATTTTTTTACATCCTTAAATTACATTTTAACTTCTACGATTGTTTACTGTCCTTCATTAATAACAAGGTAATATCCTATGTATACAAGTAATGCCTAATTTATAACTCCTTATTTTGTATCCTATTTAAATACTACATAAATTCATCATTGAAAATTCAAACATAATTCTTTATGACGGGATTCGGTATATTGAGGATTAATTTTCAAGAGCGTATATTGTTCCCAAACTCCCCAAATCTTTTTCTGAGGGTACGAGCCGGAAGCTGGCTGCTACCTAAAGCGTTTCCCATGTTAGCAGGTCCTCCTACATGAAGGTTCCCAGATGGACATCCCAAGCACCTGTTGTGTTTCACCAGTCCGGCTGGGGTCCACATGTCTCAGGCCTGTCTGGCAAATTGGTCTTCCTTGTAAAGCGCCTTTTGGTCCTCCTCAAAGCCCCTTGGTCACCTGCCTCGACTACTTCGAGCTGACACCTTCCGGACCTTATGAAAATAAAGGAATTATTAAACTATTCCCCTTACATATAATGCTGGAAGCAGGTGAACATTACATAATTTTTCCCCCCTACAAAAATTTCCTCATAATAGTTAAAATAAATAATAATTATCCGTTTTTCATTAAAATGATAAAATTAATTGATAATACAAAGGGAAATGACAAGTCAGCAGCACTAATAAAAAAAGCTTGCTACTTAAATTCATAAAAAAACAAAAAAAAAAACACTTTAAGTAATTACCTTTTTATTGAATTTACTAACCAAATTAACAAATCGAAAAAAAGATTTTATAAAAAAAAAAATTAAACCGACTTCGAAAACTAGGAAATTTTAAAAATAAATGCACTAAAAAGTATGAAATAATTACCTTCTGATTTTTATGAATACACGGCAAAATCGGAAATGGTATAAAAAGCGGGAAAATGCAATAAAACAAAACAAATATTTTGATTTGTACGATTACCCTCTAACTCTTAATAAAAAGTATTAAGTTGAAATATTAAATACCATGTTTAATACATCACAATCTTTTCGAATGCGGCGCAAAATAGAAAATCGATAGATTTTTCATAATATTTAGGGTTAACAATTTTAAATTTTGCGCCGCCTCCGAAAAGATTGTGATGTATTAAACATGGTATTTAATATTTCAACTTAATACTTTTTATTAAGAGTTAAAGTGTAATCGTACAAATCAAAATATTTTTTTTGTTTTATTGCATTTTCCCGCTTTTTATACCATTTCCGATTTTGCCGTGTATTCATAAAAATCAGAAGGTAATTATTTCATACTTTTTAGTGCATTTATTTTTAAAATTTCCTAGATTTCGAAGTCGGTTTAATTTTTTTTTTTATAAAATCTGTTTTATTTCATCCTTTTTAATGGCGGGAGATAATTTATAGAAAGCAATAAATTAATTTCTAAAAAAAATCGAAGTGTTTTTTTTTTAAGTGTATTTTGAACTGATTTCTTGTTTTCAAAGTCCTTTTTTTTTCTTTTTTTTTTTTTTTAATTCGGTACGCCTCTTCGAACACTACAGGAGAGTTTAGTTCATTTGTTGTTTGTTCTATCTATGGTGGGAAGGACGAGATTTATTCCGTGGGTCCGTCGCGAAATAAAAGTCAACCCAGGTAGCTCTCTGCCACATTCGTCCTTTCCCGGGCCTTTATATTATAATTATATTAAGAGTCACTTTTTCAATTTTATAAATACGCGCGGAAAATCAAGTGCAGGGCGGGAATTTCACTCCTTTCAACACCCTGCCTACTTTGATTAGAAATGGCCTTTTTTTTAAAAGACCAATGTTTCATTGAGACGACACATAAAACTTGAAACTTTTTTTTCACAATGACAATAATTTCTTTTGCTGAATTTTTTTGTCAGTAATTGTCATTTACATGCATGTCTGCTTTCCGAGAGGAGGTATCGAGTTTGCTCCGCTGTCACATAACTCCAAGATGATGTAGGTGGGTCATTATCTGAAAATGTGTAAATCGTACGTCCGGTCCATTTCAACCATTAAAATGAGAGCTAGTTACTAGAAAAAAATAGGAACTATTTCACTTCTTTTGTTGTTCTGTGGAGGCTAGGTTTTAGCTCCAAACTAAATTTATAATTGGTTAAAAAAAATTAAAAGGAATTGTTTTTTCACTCCCTCACCTTGTCCGACTCCCATGCAAGCTACTTTAAAAATTCGTATTCTTTCAACAATTGAGTGTTTGATTAAATTGAGTAATCGGTTATGTCAGTTATTACTTCAAGATTCCATGAAAAAATAAGCGGTGTCATTTATTACCAATAACGAAAAAAAAAAAAAAAAAAAAAAAAAAAAAAAAAAAAAAAAAAAAAAAAAAACGTTATTACTTCACTCTCTCACATCAAGTGTTGGATGGTCTGACCGTTGAGAGGAACATAGCTCAAAGTCCGGGGTGGAAAGAATCGGTAGAGGGTAGGGTCTTCGTTTTGACTGCCGACCAGGGGTTGCGATGGCTTGCCTCCACTGTGAGATTTAGGTTGTTACTGGAAATCTACGCTGTGGTCAATAGCTACTTCACTCCCTCACTTCAAAAAAACTGGTGAATTTCCAAGTAATTTTTTCACTCAACTATTGTTTTTCGATGGAAAATGGTCATAGTTTTCGATTCTGCAATCTTTTTCATCTTTAACCTTCTTACAGTGATCAAAAAGTAATAAAGACTTTGAAAACTTCACTCCCTCACTTTTTCCAAAAATTTCTTAAATGAGGGAGCGAATTCTTTGAATTCTCAAAAGATTTTGAGAATGCTTTTGAATGTAAAGGTGACGATTCCTAAACAATGAACTTGAGTATTCTTTTGAAAATTATGCGATGAGGTATACTGCTCCTTTAGGGACCATTTATATTTCTTTCATTAAATTTATCGTTGGAAAGTAGTAACTAAACTAAATTGAATTTCCGAAACAACATTATTGGATAGAAGTCCTCGTAGTGAATAAGGGGCAACCATAAAATTGATCGTTATCAAAACGGGGGCAGCCGCTAGGATAGAAGCGACAGCGTTTTGGGAGCCATTTTATGGTTAATTTATTATTACGAAGGATATTATTGTTCTCGATATTATACTACTGGTTTAATTCAATAATATTTCTTGGTCGAGTCAATTATGTTCGTCATCCCTTTCGATGAATTGTTGACTAAACTTGAGAGCGAAGTGGTACGAATAATATCCTCCTTAATAAACAATTATTGAGAAAATGAGTTTGCAGAAAACACTGCAGCTTCGATTCTAGCGGAGTAGCCTTTTTGACAGCAATCGTTTTATGGCTGCTATATTTTTGCTGCGTAGAAGTCCACAATGTGTTTTTTTTTAGAGATATCAACTTTAATTTGCCGTTAGTTTTATTGATGGATGAACATTGGCAAACATTGAAATTTTAATTTCTTTTTTAAATTTCTGTAAAGACGATTTGATTATTATCACGCTAATACTGGGAGTATGTTTCCTAGGAAAATTTTTGGGGAATATAATTCACAATATATAGGTTAGTTATTTCGGTACTTGAGTGCATGGCCGCCTCGAATGCGAAAAACCCATAAACACATCTAACCCAGACTATAAGACCATTATCATTTCTGTTTCAATAAAATGCATTCATTCAACACTAGACTTTTAACACTAGGTCCTGAAAAGCGCACTCATCCTTTCAGGAAACGCAAACACTTAATGACGTTTTGAAAATCTTGGCAACCTTCATAGAATATTTAAATTACTTTCGATTTAATAAAGATTGATCAAGACTTCAAAATACATAAAAATTGAAAACACAATCTGGCTATTTAGTAAAGATTTATTCTGCTACATTTCAGTTATTACATAGGAAACGATTGATACTAACACATAGGCACACTTTAGAGACTCTTCATAGAAAATAGCAAATCCTAAGTGCCACAAGCTAGGGACATTATCATAACGTAAAGTACAAAATCATACAATTACCCATCATATATGGAATTGGAGAACGTATTTATTGCATTTTCGAACCACATTTTAACTTAGATAATTGGTATTTCTTTCTCATAATCAAGCCATTTTCACCATACGCCTCAATAGTTGCAGAAACAAAATTAAAAACCGATAATAGTAATCCGGATAACACAACAAAATTATCACTCCAGAATATCTTTATTTAAATCTATTGTTGAAAATTTATCTAAGGTTTGTTCCAACAAGAACCTGAAACACGTCAATAGCTAACAACAGACTACACATGTTTCCCCCCCCCCCCTCTTCTGATTCTGAATTTGATTGGTTGGTTTTTCCAACCGATTCATCGAACATTAAAAAATTATTAAGCATTGCTTAAAATCAACCAATCAAAGTTAGAATAAAAAAACGTGGAAAATGCATGAGCAATTTGTTAGTTATTAACGTGTTTTAATTGTTTGTTGGAGCATACCTTATGTTATATATGTCATATGTTTTTCCAATAAGTAAATATTTTAAGCGATAATTAAATAATTATTTTCATGTTTTTTCCCGATAACTTATTAAATAAATTAAGAACCCAAAAAAGAATTAAATGGGACCACATTGGGAAAATACTCTACAAGATGCAAAAGGTTTCGTTCCATTTGGTCCACCCATCTCTGAGTAATCGGTGGACATACATAGAAAAAAAAAAAAAAAAAAAAGTCACATACGTATCGAATTGAGTAACCTCCTCTTTCGAAGTCGGTTAAAAATGTATTTTGATGTATAATTTATGAGATATTAATATTTAGACATTTTACATCTATTATTTCCCGATTTTCATATGGAATTATTAACTTGCTCTACAAAACACAAACAAAAATAATTTTCATATATGTATTTTTTTAATTCTTTTCTCAGTAAATTTTCAAAAATAATTTTAAAATATAATTATGTTTAGATTATAGGAACTTTGGGGGTGTTTCTCAACTTTTTTAATAAAACAAAGAAAAACTTTTTTTTTTTTAAATTTTGTATGTCCTTTATATTTGCAACATGTCATGATTGAATCAAACATTACAGTCAGTCAAAATATTAATAGTTCTTGCTGTAGGTATGCAATCCTTGTTTTTCGAAAATTGAACGTATTCATTATCAAAAATTATCCTTTTTTTTTGTTTGTTAAAATCACCAAATTTAAACTTTTCAGGCATTATTCAAATAATATTAATAAATAAACGGGAAAAAAAGTTTAAAAAAGTTTGGGCAAATATAGGTTTATGACAGTATTCAAGCATTATTGAGCTAACTAGCACCACAAATACTTTTTTTGGCATATTTCACTCTTCTAAATATTAATGATGTCAACGTTTTTGTAGATAGCAATGCACCTATTTATAAACATATTTTCACCCTGCTCTTCATTTATTGATGTGGTTATTGAGAAAATAATCGATACGACGTGATGAAAATGTTCAAATTTTTAATTTAGATATATAATTATTGATGCATTTGTCGGTAAGTATTGAAAAAACACAACATTGAAAAAAAAAGTATAATTAGTTTAGCTAATGCGAAAGAAAATCTGAACTATTGGTTGCAACACATCTTGATATGATACCTAATATTTTAATTAGAAAATTATTTATGGGAGAGTTATTATGGCATCTTATTGATATATTTACTTCATCCTCAGCTATAAATACGGTTAAGGTTAAAAAGTTATTATATTAAAAATGGATTTACAAATCACTTTTCGACTGGAAGTAAATTTTAATTCCATATTTATTTTAAATCTAGTTTTGTGGACACCTGTCTGTTACTTTGTTGTTTAATACATGTGAAAAGCATATATATGCACGTATATGGTTACAGTCTAATACCATTCATATATTCGGAAAGAGTATATGCAATGCTGTTTTGTAACATTTCACATGTGTCTGAGAATAAAAAGGAAAATTTCTTTATTACTGTATGATATTTTTTTTTTTGTCTTCCATTGTTGATTAACTATTATATTTAATTAACGCCCGTTAGAAAGATTCTGAGTATCAGCAAATATGATGGCCTTAGAAGAAATGATGACATGTCAGGCAGGAAAGCACCCAAAGGGCTTGGAACCTGCTTGTTCAATTTCAATCACCATGGTTGTTAAGAGACGAGATCACATCCAGCGCCTGATTAGTTTCCTCGTATCCCTGGTATGTGACAGCCATGTCTGTTATTAAACTGTTAGTGCCTCCATTGGTATTAAGAAATTTTTTGTAGAACGTCATTATGTGTTGATGAAATGTTGGCAGGAAGAGGTCAGAATCTTTGTTAATCGCATCACAGGGTGCTTTTATAATAATGCATAACAATTTCGACTGTAAAGTTTGATGTATTTTTCAGGTTGATTTCGTTATCTATACCGGTTAACTGTAAGGAGTACGAGTATATCCATATGGAGGTTCAAGTAAGTATGTGTTCGTATTTAGTTTTTATATCGTCCTTAGTTTAGATAATTTGGAAACTATAGGATATAGAAGGTTGAGTCTTTTATTAAGGGTTTTAACATGCGGGACTCATATGACATTTGGGGCACACATAGCATACTGCGAATTGTATATATAAAAGAATTTCAATGTAAACTGAGGGACAGGTATTTCTTCGAAGTGTAAATATGACGTGATGCGCTCAAAACTCCCCATAAATTACAAAACACTCATTTATATGAGAATATTTAGACTTATGAACTTAAGCTCTGGGTTCCCACCAAACCATCAAACACCTCTCATATCTAATTCTAACAAATCAATATCCTACGCAAAACCCTTACTTCTCCTTATTTTGTCACAAATAAAATTATCAATAAAGACCTTGATGTTCCATAACGGGCTAATTCCAATCCTATCACAATTCACTTTTTTCGAAAGAAAATGGGTTAAAATTATTAGGGAGCTACCGATTGTAGTTACATATCTCTAATAGTTTATTCATGTGATTTTTTATTTTTTCTTACTACACTTGTGTCAACAAATACTTTAAAAATAATGGCGCATTTCGATTTATCGTGAATTAGTCTCTTTTTTTTCGATTATAAGAATTTTAAAAACAACAAATTACTTCACTTGTTGACTAAAGGAAACATACGAAACAAAATTCCGAGAGTAACACGCTTTTATAAATACAGGTATCATTACTAGGAAGAAACCCGGCGCGAGTGTGAAGTGTTGCGGGTCAAGGCAATTATATGGAATTAGTGTAGAGCGATGCCCGAGCCCATGTCGTTATTGCAGTCCTTAATCAAGAATCGTCATAAATCATTATTTTATCGCTTTCTTAATCGTCGAGATTGTATCGATTAAAAGGGCAACGCACAGCACAATATCGATTACAAGATATAATCGGGGATCAAACGATATGTTGCCACAATCAGAGGTGCAGGGTATTACGATACGACTGCTTATAGCAGATTGAAACTGAGGAGCTAGTGTCGCAAGTTCTTATCTTGCGTCGGGTGAAAATATAATGGTATATTGAAAAAAAAAAAGAACATAGGCAAAGTTATTTTTTTTTTTAATATTGCCAACTATTGCTGATATCGCATTTATATATTTTCTTTTCACGACAGTTACCTCTAATATTTCAAAAGAATTTTTCAAAACGTAAGTACCTTTAAATCGATCGTGAATATTTCCGAATTCTTGTTTTAGACGAAAATACACGTTTTGGATCCGCCGAAGTTTTGCGAAATAGTTCAGGGTGTGTAGTTCGAAAGTGAGAAGTGGTGCAAAATTAAATTTACGTATTTGCAGTAAATTTTATATTAAAATTAAATTGTTACAAATTAAATAAAATTGTTAAACAACCGAAAGTGCTACTTAATATCAGGTTGGTTTTGTGACCATAGATATATTTTTATAAGGCTTAAAATATGAACTTTTAAAAATGGCTTTCTTTAAAGTAGCTTTAACTTTGTTTATTTGAAATAATTAGCTGCATTTCATGATTAGGATAATAGTATAGTAAATAGCAATATATGAAATATGGGAAAAGAATCAAATAAAATAGAAGAAATCAAATATGTTTTTCCTTATTGAAACCCCTTATTTTGAATCTATTTAGCTTTCCTTTTAAGAGAGATCCCTATAAACTGAATATTTTTAGGCAGATGACTTACAAGGAGATTATGAAAGAGATAATATTATCAATTCTATAAACGTCAGAATGCTCAAAACAATTCTACAGATATTCCTATGACCTAGGGACTTGAACCTTTTGGGGACAGTTATTTTTAATTTTCTCTCAATGAACACATAAATTCCATCTAGTACAAAGCCCTCCGAATTATGACCAATTCTATGTAACCAACAAAATATCTTACCCAGATACATTTTCGCGTATTTCTCGAACTCCTTGCTGGTCATCCTGAAGTATTCTTATCTAGCTCCTCTCATCTCTATAGTACCACAGTTCTCCTCGGTGGTGAGACAATAATGGTCCAGAGATATTTTGGAGAACAGCCAATTGTACAAATTATATTCTCAAGCTATTCCTCTATTATTACCTATGCCCATTAAAAAGTTACCGCGTGCAATATAAGTCAAAATAAGAAGAGAATCCTTTCGCGGTCTCTTTATTCTTGCTATGTGCATTTACTGTAGATCAAGAGTTATCCTTGATGAGTTTAGAGGTGATTCTTAGATGAGAGTGCCGTAACGAAGACGACCGCTGGTCTGTTTGGACGCTATATATAAGCCAGAACCCATGTGTTAGCCCTAGGGTCATGTTCAGATATTTATAGAGTGCCTTCGGCCTCCCTCAACGTTCTTTTCCTCAGGCCTCTTCAGCTCCAATGTCCTGATGCCCTTGTCGTCTTGAAGGATTACTATGTTCGGAGCTTGTAAACACAAAAAGATTCACTCGTTGGACGGAAAAATTTTATTTTTAAAAGAGGAATTGTCAGTTTTTAAATATAAGAAAGATACATCGTTAAGAACCAAGAATAAATGATAGGTCGATGATAATTCGTGTGAAATTTATATTCGTTAGATATCTTTAAATGATCGAAGAAAATCTGTTTGCTTGTTTGTTCTGAATAGAAATCCATACCATTTGTCCTAAATTCTCCAAATTTCGCTCAGTGGTTCTTTGATACCAGGTGCGAAGTTATTGCATATCTTCAGCCAATCTCTGGGTATATTCTTTATTGTTATAAAAATCGTTTTGATCTCGCTTTACATTGGTTTTTACGAAATCGACCGTTTGAGTCGTTAAAAGTCTCACTTTATAGATTTAAAAAATGAAATTCTCCGTCCGGGTGAAGCCGGTATATACAGCTAGTTATGTATAAAACTAAAGTGTGTAGTCATGATGATTGATTTATTAGGTAAATATTTCGGAGCGGAAAATAGGTTAGAAATGTTACACGAATCTTATACCTATGAAACTTTCCTCTTTTTTACTTTTACTTACCTATATATGAAATATATAGTAAGTGGAAGTATTGCGATCGTGAAAAATTTCGACTTCCGGTTTTCAACGGAAATACACGTTTTGGGGTCCCCTGAGTCCAATTAACCAAGTCCCGCGAAATGGTCTGTGTGTGTGTGTGTGTGTGTGTGAACAGACTAGCTCAAAAACTATAAACCGTGGGAACCTGAAATTGGGTATTTAGAGTATATATATGCCCGCGATGTGACAGCAAAAATTTCATCAAATTTGCTCAAAGGGAGGGGGTACTTTATTTAATAACTTTTTAGGTTTTTTTCGATTTTCTCAAAAACGGCTCTAACGATTTTGATTAAACTGAGTATTTGATCTATTTATATGCCCGAGATATGACTGTAAAAATTTCATCAAAATTGATCAACCGGATGGGGGACTTTACTTAATAAATTTTGTATCATTTTCACGTGTTTTTTTTTATTTACTCAAAAATGGTTTTAACAATTTTGATCAAACTGGGTATTTGATGTATGTATATGCCAAAGATGCGATAGCCAACATTACATCAAAATTGATCAACCGGAGGGGGGACTTTACTTAATAAATTTTGTATCATTTTCACGTGTTTTTTTTATTAACTCAAAAAACGCCTTAACGATTTTGATCAAATTGGGTATTTGATGTATGTATATGCCAAAGATGTGATAGCCAACATTTCATCAAAATTGATCAAACGGAGCTTTATTTCATAATTTATTTTCCAATTTTTACCATTTTTTCGATGATCTCATTTTTACTTTCACTTACCTATATATGAAATATATAGTAAGTGGAAGTATTGCGATCGTGAAAATTTTCGACTTCCGGTTTTCAACGGAAATACACGTTTTGGGGTCCCCTGAATCAAAATAACCAAGTCCCGCGAAATGGTCTGTGTGTGTGTGTGTGTGTGTGTGTGTGTGTGTGTGTGTCTGTGTGTGTGTGTGTGTGTGTGTGTGTGTGTGTGTGTGTGAACAGACTAGCTCAAAAACTATAAACCGCGCGAACCTGAAATTGGGTATTTAAAGTATGTATAAGCCCGCGATGTGACAGCAAAAATTTCATCAAATTTTCTCAAAGGGAGGGGGTACTTTATTTAATAACTTTTTAATTTTTTTTTTATTTTCTCAAAAACGGCTCTAACGATTTTGATTAAACTGAGTATTTGATCTATTTATATGCCTGAAATATGACTGTCAAAATTTCATCAAAATTGATCAACCGGAGGGGGGACTTTACTTAATAAATTTTGTATCATTTTCACATGTTTTTTTTTATTTACTCAAAAACGGTTTTAACGATTTTGATCAAACTTGGTATTTGATGTATTTATATGCCAAAGATGTGATCACCAACATTTCATCACAATATATCAACCGGAGGGGGGACTTTACTTAATAAATTTTGTATCATTTTCACGTGTTTTTTTTATTTACTCAAAAACGGTTTTAACGATTTTGATCAAACTTGGTATTTGATGTATTTATATGCCCGAGATACGACTGTAAAAATTTCATCAAAATTGATCTACGGGAGGGGGGACTTTACTTAATAAATTTTGTATCATTTTCACGGGGTTTTTTTATTTACTCAAAAACGGCTTTAACGATTAACAAAAATAAGATATGAATGTAGAAAAATGTGTGACTTTGGGAAATGATATTTAGCAAAACACGCCAATTTCTAATCTAAGTAAGTTGGTAAGTGAAAGTTGTGTGTTGCGCGCACGCACCAGATTTTTTCTTCATCAAATGGGGACCTAAGGTTAGGAAATATATATTATCTTTGATACATTACCGATTCCATCTGAAATTTCTGTTTTATTTTATTTTATCAGTTTTTTTTTGTTTTTTTTTTATTTCACTTAAGAAGGGCGAAAGACACACTGAAAAGATGGCCATGATTAATGATGCATTCTTCCAATAAATTTGATGGCTATAATTTGATTACAATTAAAACAGCACATCTACATCTAAATTCCTAATAGCGACCTTCTATCTTCTTCATTGTTTTCTGTCACCCATATTTTTTTAATTTGTTACTATTTCATTGTTTTATTTTTTACTCTCATATTTCTCTTCCTACTTTTGCAAATGTTCTATGGGGGCTAAAACGACCCAAGTGGTTGAAGAGCCCATTTTGTTGTAAATAAATAAATAAAACAGCACAAGTTCATAATTTCCGTTTTTTTAAAGAAGAGCGAGATGCAAAATTTGGGATCTACCTAAGCTAATCAAGTTTGAAATTTGAACTGAAAAGGACGCATTGGAAATCCTCTTATCTTACGGTAAAGTAACCTGTTAATATAGGCCAGGCCCAGAAGTAGCATAGCAGTAGCGTTATAATAAATCTCATTTATTCTTGATGGCACTTATCGGTAAATTCAAGATTTTATTCACAAAAAAAGTAAATAAAAAATAAATTCTGAACTAATGGTTGCTTGAACAAATTGATTCAGGGATAGTGCATTAATTTTATAGAACAATAAAGATAGTTCTAACCTTTGAAGCAAAAATGTTTCGGTTTGTTAAGAATACTCAAGACCGTGGATATAGTATCATTTCGAGTTATTATCCGGTGTCCTGTTGTGAAATCGTAAATACGGGTGTCGTTTTGAAATATTGTAACGAAATATTTACACCTCAGCTTGTTTCAATCCTCATTCGATTTTAGCTAGGTGTATAAGTGATACTGGTATTCCATGGTTCGAAAAGATTCAATCTCGGCTCAGACCACAAGCCGCAATATAAACCAACATTCCTCCAGATTATAGCGATAACAATTTAGTACATAGATCGTGTCGACGAGATGGGAAGGGTCTCTCTTGACCGCAAGGTGCGTTGAACTTGTAAATCTTAACTTATTTTATATTAAAATCAAAACAAAACCTTTATCACGAATCACTGAAAAATCGAAAGAATTTGGATAATTGTTATGAATAAATAAATGATAAAAGTACGTGTTGGGCAAATTACTGGATGGATAGCACTACTATCACATGTGGCTAATTTTACAGAAGAGGAAATTCAAACCTTTCAACTATTTAGTTTACTATAAATGGTATCTTTCTCACCTTTAAAATTTAGTGATGCATTATACTCTTCGCCAGAATATCAAAAAATGTACTTAAAATATTTTTCTCCTGAACTCTTAATTTATTCTCAGGGGAGATACGAATTAATATATGCCTAATTTACAAGCATAGCAATATTACATATTTAAAAAAATGTAATGGTTTAATTCGCCGGATATGTACGTGTACTAAAACTTCATACATCCATATGCTGTGTGTACGCCTCTGTTGATAAATTAAGAAGAAAAAAAAATCAGTGTGAAATAAATGCTTAGGATAGTCTCTCATATGTATTAAATCTGTAAAGTGTTATTTTTTTTCTGATAATCAGAAGGTTTGGTGTAATCAGAATCACTGTATAATTTAGTGAACGATTTAGCTTATTTAATTTATTATAATTTATAATATTTTTTATTTATCTCTATGCATTCGTGAATCCTCTCTTGGCGGAAAGACCAGAGGGGAAGCCGATGTTATCAGTTCATCCTGTTCCCTATCCTGTCGGATAAGGTGTAGATAAAGCCAGGTGTTTGCCGGACAGTGCGACCACTATCTTCAGTAAACAGTCGCTGTGTTTGTTCGAATTCCCACAATAGGCCAGTCAAGATAACTAACAGCCGCGGCAGGTTTTTTTTTTTAATAACTAAAAGTTTGTATCTAATTTAATATTTCTAATAGAATCAGGGATATCTCTGGCCATACGAATCAGTTTGAAATAACAAGTTAATAACCTTGCAGTCCATTGTAATGCCTTTAATTATTTCTTTTGTAAGAAAAAACAAAAGAAAAAAGCAGCAAAAGTCAATAAAACCGTTAAATTTAATGTTTTTGATAACATAATTTGTTTCATAGAATGATTAAAATAGATGAGGAAAACTTAAAATATGTTAATAAAATTAATTAATTTGAAAATCTGGTTTCTAAATATATTTATAATCCTATATAATTTTGAAATCACTGTTTTATGTATTACGAAGTCTTCGCAATCCACGACCATCATCCCTTAAAAAAATGGTCTTCTTCTTTCCTCTTACATCGCTATGGTTTAACCATACTCGTCGCCACTTTTATGTATTTACAAAACTTAAATTGGAAAGCCTCTTTATTCGCTGAAGGTTATTCATGTAACAATCATAACATTCATAATCATATGGCATAAAACATTTATCTTATATAAGGATGATTCTAAAATTATGGTGGTATTTGTGTCACAACATAATAAATCGACAACCGCCTAAAGGATTTTAATTTTTTTTCCCTTCTATTTATTACCTCATTGGTAAAGAACACTGCTATCTAGTTTTCAAGCGACTAAAGACAGGATGGCATTCACTAAAATCAACACAAAGCTCTTTTTGTCACTCCCTAGCCGGTCACAAAGAAGCGGTCATGTATTTGAAAAATAATTAAACCCTTTTCCGTCACAATAATTCTAAAAAATCAGGCACCAGCAAACGTTCAGGATTCAAAATAAGATTAAGCCAGGACTTCAAAGGATATAGGCAAAGTACCATAACAGCTTTTCCCTCTGTCACACAATTGTGAGGTCACTCCTTAGCTAGTTTTGTTAATGACCACCAATCCCTCAGAAAAGGAAATTTCGTGCTGAGATAATATGGGGTATCTTTGTTATGATCCCGACAATATAAATAATATCATTTTTCCTAAATTAAATTCAGTTCATTTCAGGACTTGGAGGAAGGTGTAAAGCTAAAAAATATTTTTATAGTTAGTCACTCCCTAAACCTTATTAACGTGATGATAGTAAACAATCTATATATGTACTTTTTTTATCACAGTTTTGTAGACCCCTCGAATCTCTTCACATCCATAACCTCATTTTAGTAAATTGTGTACTAGTTTTGCCAAATTTGATAAAAATGGCTCATTTGTCCCTCCCTGACCTTTCATTCCCTAGCCTGATACTGATTTTGTTTTAGCTAGCGAGTGACAATCTTGGTCAGGGAGAGACTTGCGTTTAAATTTGTAACTTGGTTATGTTGATTAATAATTATTGTTATTTCATAAAGTTAGTTTTCGATTAAGTATGCATATCTCAAAGCTCCCCTCCCCCCAAACCGCCAAATAAACTTTTAAAGTTTCAATAGTTAACTTTTAGTTCTTTAGCTATTTTGTTGTTAGGGATCGAACTCATTATACCAACTTTTATAAGAACGTGACTGACTTTAGACGAAACAAGATTTTAAAATTAAGATAATTGTTTTTTAAAAGATGATTTTAATATAATAATGTCATATGTTACATTATGTTACTCCCTAGAACATTACTTTTTTTGTTAATCATTATATTAGATTTTCTGGACTTAGTTTTTTCCAAATATAGATTTATAAAACACTTAAAAGGTATCCTTTTTGGTTAAAAACTCTACTGGCCCAAGGTCAGTCACCATCAATATTTGATATTATCCAAGCCTCTATGCCGCATGACAATACTGGCGCTAAGAGGGTCGCATCTATATATATTTAAGTTGATATGCTTTGAGGGGTATCTACTTATACTAACTATTATGTGACGCCCAAGTCCAAAAAAGCCTTTATTGGCAGCATTGATCCTACTCTATCCCTTGAGTCATGTCATTTTTAGTATTCAATTCAATTCAATGTCTGTAAATGTTTCTCTAATAATCGGTTAGACCTTCCAAAAATATAAATATCGTCTGCATACCCGAAATGTTGGGTAAGGCGATTGAAGATTTTTCCACTGGCCTGAAAACCGGCCTCTCTCTGGGCTCTCTCCTCCGCAGTGTTTAACAATAGGCAGGCAATGGCGTCCCTTCGCCGTACCACACTGCTCACTTCTTGATTAAGCATATGAGCTTCTGTCGAAAGCATAATTCTTCTAAATCACAGTCTAATAGTCCAATCAACACAGTCGTAAACTGCCTAAAATCTACAAATAATTGGTGGTAGACCATCTTGTGCTCCACAGGCACTTTGTTCTAGGATCATCCTGAAGGGGAACAGTTAATCAATGGTTGAGTGGGCCTCCGAAATCCAGCCTATCATTCTTGTTCTTTTCAGCATGTGGGAGAATAATTTCAAAGAGAATGTTATAGAGCAGCTTATATATTATATAGGAGGAGCGAGATCCCAATATAGTTGGCGCCTTCATTTTTTTTTTTAATATTCTCAGGGAGCTTTCAATTTCATCTTGATCCGAAGGTTCTGAAGAGTTCAATGGAGCTCTGGTCCTTCTCTTAATAACCTTTGTGATCAGGATATCACCTTTGTGGCTTAATTGAGTTCCAGCTGCAATTTTTCAGGCCATTACTCTAGCATTGAAAGATGCTTTTTCTTATTTTATAGTTTGAAGGCACAACCGAGATTCAGTTTGAGTTCGTCGTCCCTTCATGTGTTCTATGAATCCTATTTTCCCAGACTCTTTTTTTTTTTTTTTCGCTGCTCGTAGCCAGTCGACATCAAATCGCGAGTGATCAAATTCTGACTGATTCCTCTGCTGCCTACCTGATTACAGTAAATCAGTAAGGGGATCTTCTGCTGCAACTCTTCCACCTCCCTCAACTGTAGTGCTGCAACCAGATGATCTCGGATAGGAGAGGAGACTTTGCAAGTATCCCCTTAACAGCTTCTTGATTGATTGATTGGTAGTTGGTGTTAATTTTTAGCAGCCTCGGCTATCCCCCCCAAAATCATCTATATTGTTTTAAACTGGTTTATTTGATATGAAATTGCCCATGATGCAGTCAATACTCAATTTTTCCTTTTTCTGGAAATTTTTTACAATATTGAATATTTGAATAAGTGGGAGATTGCCCATCGAAACAGTCAAGCGAATCAAAATTATGCTCTGTCATACCAGAAACAGTGCACTATTAATGTAGAACAAGAGAATCATGCAATACAGACAAGAATGCGAAAAAGGTAGTCCTGTTTCTAGGAGCTAATGGTAATTACCAGCTAATGGTATATTACCAGCTACAATTAGCACCTAAAATTATGCTGTAGAGCGATTAAATTTTTTGATAGCTGAGCCCAATAACAAATTTAATCAAATTTACAGTGAAAATAATGAACTTTATGAGCTGACAAAGTGAAAATAGTCTCTTCAAGATCTATTTGCATAGTGCACGATATTTAAGGTTGATTATTTTATGTTAATCAGCAGGATTTGATCTTAAGGAGACAATACGAAAAGGAATGCAAATGAAACAATTTTAGAAGCATATTTTTTATACCGAATTTATTGAGCGTGTAAATAGCAGTTGTAAAGGAATTTCGTTTCCATGCATTTAAACATAGGAATAAATGGTATGCTTATAATATCCGCGAATCCTTCCTCTTTTGTAGGCGCCTCGAAGCATTCCCTGTAATGATTGAAGTCTCTAGGAGATAAAGCTACGTAATTAGGGTCAAACATTTTCTTAAACTTATTATTGTGGGCGCATCTGTTTACGGACCAGTCCATGATAAAACACCGCACTTTCACGTCACGTATCTTGCATAAGTAAATGAATTTCCACCTGTCACTAACCTTCCAGTTTGTGTTGTCAATGACCGCGCTCTTCTTCTTTTCCAGTATGTCAACAAGTATTGGAACGCTCAGGTCCCAATAGTCAAAGTAGTCGAGACTCACTGGAACGTATTCTTTTGGTATGAGATAATTATCGACAAAAAATGTCTTACCAGAAGACGGTGGGCCTACCATGATTATGACCTCTTGTTGATCGGAAGGAACTCCGAGGTCGGGCATCTTTTTCTTTTCGGAATCGTTTGGGCGAAATTTCAGCTCGACGTAAGGGCTTGGCAATTCCTTCAAAAAGAACTCCTCTGGGGTGTAAAATTTCAAACCAATATTTTCAGCGAATATTCTATCAGAAGCTGCAAAATCTTTTTCTCGTCCCGCAGCGTCACCAACAAAGAATGATTGTTTTAAGTTCACTTTTACTTTGGAGTTCAACTCCATTAGTTTCCACATTCCTGGAACTGGTTTCCTGTAAGGGCCCCCATGGTAAGTGGCCACATAAAATTGAACTGCAACACCAAGGCTGTTTATGACGTTTTCTATTTTAGATTTGAAAATATGAAGTTTTGTTGAACTGTTGGGTCTGAGGATTCCCGCTTGATTTGTGAATACGATTATTTTGTAGCCATTGTTATGAAGATTACTCAGCTCTGTTAAAATGGAATCATGCCATAATTTCCAGGCTGTTGGGTCTTTTGGATATCTCCCTGACTTTGAATTTATAAGAGTACCATCCAAGTCAAAAGAAGCCACCTTCTCGCGTTTTTCGTCAAACCCGTGTGAAGTGCAAGTGAATAGTTGTCCCCCAGTGAACATTTCCCATCTGTATATCTTCGATCTTAAGCTCAGCAAATCTCGTGTTCCTGCAGCGGCAAGATTGATGCTTTCTTTTCTAACATAAGAGAATTCTACAATGTAGATGATTACAGATACTTGAATTTCTATAACTGATCCCTCTGGTATTTTCAGTGTTTCTGTCGTGCTTGTTTGCTTTCTATCAATGTATATGAACGGAAATCCTTCCACTGTAATTGATACTGAGCGATCCTTATAACATGCAGTGATCCACAAATTGGATGAAGTTGGACACATCTCGGAAAGGGATGGGTCGTGAAGAGACGAACTGCACAACTTTAATTCTTTTCCATCAGGCAGGTAAACCCTTTTGGCCCCGTTTATCATAGGTTCTAAGTAACATCTTTCGTTTGTTATCATTATGTTACTCGATAAAACAAAAAGAATGATGATACTAGGTACCTACCCTATAAAAACTAACGACGAAAATCCTCAAGCTCTGATAATAATACAATTAATTACCCATGCGAACTTTTTTTAAACATATTTTTTAATAAAATATTTTGCACGGCAAACACATATGTTTCAATAGTGAATTTTAAATTAAACTTTTTTATAAAGTTGAGATAATAGGATTGCTTTTCTGAGAATAGCGGCATATCTAAAAAGAATGAATTTATTGGGCTGGTCACTTCCAGGCCTAGATTTAAGGCCACTTTTGTATATGAATTCAATCTTTTAACAGTAAATTCAAAATTGAAATTTCCAGTTAGCAACCATAACACACCTCCTCTCTAATCCTGAATATTTCACATAATAATTTTTGTATGACTCTTTTTACAGTTGAAGCAAAAGCGTCATGTTAGATGTTTGCACTATAGACCCGCATTACTGGAAAAGTTTTAGATAACCACTTTAGTCTTCTTCATTCATGTTACCCTTTCAGGGCCCTTCAGTGTGGGTTAAATACCATTTAATGAAATTAATGTTGGTACATATTATAAAAACTAAAACATGTTCGTTAGACTATGCCATGATATCCAACGTAAATGAAATATTTTTATTGGCAGTAAAGTTCAAAGATTTCATAATTATCAGTTAACTTCTTAATTTATTTGAACTTTAATTGTTTACCTTTCCTGGTTGCTTTGTCCCTGTCTTAAGGACACCTATCATAATTCTCTGAAGAAACATATTGTCCTACAGCATGAATGTAAATGTGAAATAAGAAAAAAAGGTTTATAATTGTTTCTATAGATATAGATTGATAACACGTAAACAATTAAAGTTATAATACTTAAATAATGAAGTTTCCATACTGATGGTAATACTTATTTCCTCTAAAATATAATTGTGAAGGAGGAAAAAGCTTCTTAATATTTTTTTTTAGTATTCCTAAAACATAACAATTATTAGATCTAACAAACGAATACTAGAAATAAATTTTGAAAATACAATAAATTATTCCACTTCAGCATAAGTTTAAAAATGAAAGCGGCTTCAAAGATCCTATTCACATTCATTGTAAGAGCTAATAACGTATATATTTTTTTTATTATGATTAGCATTATTATTTACTAGCTGTATAAACCGGTTTCACCCGGAGAATTTCATTTTTAAATCTATAAAATCTATAAAGTGAGACTTGTATCGACTCAAACGGTCGATTTCGTGAAAACCAATGTAAAGTTAACCAATTTAAGTTATGCAATTTTAATATGGACAGGTGTTCGCACCTGGTATCAAAGAACCACTGAGCGAAATTTGGAGAATTTAGGAGAAACGGTAGGGATTTTTATAAAGAACAAACAGAATTTCATCTTTATTTCCCGGTTTAACCCGGGGAATTTCATTTTTCTAATATAAAAAACCAATGTAAAGCGAGATTATTACGATTTTTATAACAATAAAGAATATCAGCTGAGGTTATGCAATTTTAATATGGACAGGTGTTCCCACCTGGTATGGATTTTTATAAGAACAAACAGAATTTCATCTTTATTTGCATGGATAATAGCTGCATATCCCGGGAGCACCCGGGGAATTTCATTTTTCTAATGAAACGGTCGATTTCGTAAAAAACCATTGTAAAGCGAGATCATTACGATTTTTATAACAACAAAGAATATCAGCTGAAGATCGGCTGAAGTTATGCAATTTTAATATGGACAGGTGTTCGCGCCTGGTATCAAAGAACCACTGAGCGAAATTTGGAGAATTTAGGACAAACGGTATGGATTTCTATAAAGAACAAACAAACAAACAGAATTTCATCTTTATTTATATAGATTACATTACATTGTTTATCTTTATTATAATTCTATTTTATTTGCTTGCTTTGTTTTTTTTCATTTTTGGTTATTTTAGTTCTAATGTTCCATTGTTTGCCACATTTAATCGTGTATTTTGCCTGTTGGTGGAATGTTATATATAAATAAATTCTTTTTTTGTCGCTAATAAGTTTAAAACAATCTGATGCGATGACGCAACACACAACTTTCACTTACCAACTTACTTGGATTAGAAATGGACGTGTTTTGTTAAATGCCATACCTCAAGGTCACACAGTATTCCACATTTATTTACTTATTTTATTTTTATTTTTTTTGTTATATTTGCTCTCTAAAGTACACAAAACTTTTTATTATTAAATAAAAGTTTTATATTTGAGAATTCGGCAATGCAAGCATAATACTCCATCTGAGCGTCTGATTTTATAATTTTCTATGTAATTGTTGAAAACTTCATTTAGTGACCATGAAACAAATAATTGCCATTAAATGAACAGAACGTCTTCAATTATAAACAATCGTCTGTCGTTAAAGGCGTACAGCGCATGCGTGGGCTCAAAATGTGTTATGAGTTGACGGAATATTTTTCTTTTTTTCTCCTGTATAAGTTTACTTGATTTTTTTTTCAATTTCATATTTAGCCATTTATTATTTTTAGGCGAAACAAGAGACAGATAATTTCTCCATATAAACATAAACAAAGGTACTTTATAGAAAACAAAAAAAGGCCCCTTCCTCATTTAAGCCCCCTCAGTGCATTTTAATAATAATAAAGGTTACCTGATATAAAAGATTGCTTGATTTGCATTAAACATGCCGAGCTTAACCAAAAGCTATTTTTGAGAAAATAAAAAAAACACGTAAAAATGGGGATAAGAAATTATGAAATAAAGTGCCCCCTCCGTTCATTCATCAATTGCCCCCTTCCGTCCATTCACCAATTCTGATGAAATTTTTGCTGCCATATACATATATCACGGGCATTCATTCATCAAATACCAAGTTTTATCAAAATCGTTAGAGCCGTTTTTGAGAAAATCGAAAAAAACCTAAAAAATTATTAAATAAAGTACCCCCTCCGTTAGACCAATTTTGATGAAATATTTGCTGTAACATCGCGGGCATATACATATACCAAATACCCAATTTCAGGTTTGTACGGTTTATAGTTTTTGAGCTAATCTGATCACACACATACACAGACCATTTTACGGGACTTGTTTTTTTGGACTCAGGGGACTCCAAAACGTGAATTTCTGTTGAAAACCGTAAGTCGAAATTTTTTACGATCGCAAAACTTTCCCTTACTATATATTTCATATATTGGTAAGTGAAAGTAAAAAAATAAAATGTTTTGTTTCTTACTTCAATTTACTTTCAGAAAAACTTTTATTCATATACTTGCACTTTTTGTGTAGCATTATTGTTACATTTGAAAGTTCATTATCACTTTAGCAATTTGATTAGTTCATAATACCGACTAAAATCTCCCAGATGTAGGGAGCTTAGTGAACATAGGAAATCCTTATATATATAAAAATCTCGTGTCCCGATGTTTGTCTCTCTATTTCTCAGAAACTACTCAACCGATTTTAATGAAATTTGGCTGAATGTATATAGTTTTGGCCAACTTACCGGACCAGATAGTTTTTAACTTGATTAGTGATCAAAATAATTCTTATATAGTGAATTATTGCAAATACAGTAGGTCGTGTTTCGATTTATTAACATGGCGTCATATGTCGATTTCATAATGTTTTTGTTTATAAGCATGCTATTGTAATACAGGTTATCATTATTATAATTTTGTATTGCGTTATGTGAGTGCAGTTATTTTTCCTATATTATTATTTTCCACAGACAAATAGTAATACAAATTATTCATTAAAGAATAAATAAATCAAGAAAAGGTTACAATAAATACTCAAATGTGTAGGTACTTTTTCTTCCTTTTCCTTTTTTATTTGTATTTAAATTAAATTACTAGCTAAGCGCTGAAACGCTTTGCTGGGCCCACCCTGATATCAACTTTTAGTATAGTAAATGCATTTTAATAATTTAAATTAGGCTATTATTTGAAATAATACTCTATAAATGTTGTAACAGCACCTACTGTCATAGGTGTAACCTAATAGAAACCTGACTTGGGGAGTCAGTGTTGCCAAAAATTAGTGACAATTAGTAAGCTGGCTACACTGCGGGTAACCAGTCGTAAAAACTTCCTCACAAAAAGAGTGTGTTTTGATTAGGTGTTGTGGGATACTTTGTGATTTGCTGAAGAACTGCATAATTAAGACTTTAATATTAATTTTCTTTATTTTCATTATTCGTTTTGTTATTATTATTTAAATACAGTGTTTTTTTATTTTACCAAACCTTTTTATCATTTTTATCCCGAGATCTAAAATCTAAAATTTAAAAAATGTCAGTGAAGATTTGTAATTCCTCCTTTATCAACAATAATTTAAAGTTGAGAAAATTTAATCCCAATCGAATAGAGGCTGTTGCTTCCTGTTCAGCAGAGTTGTAATTATCTTTAAATGTAAAATTTAAGAAATGTTAGCGAAGATTTTAATCCTTTCTTTAATTTAAAGTAGGCTTTATTGGGAATGATATTTCGTTGTTAATTTCACCAGAATACAATTTTTTACTTATCTTTAAATGATTGTTGATTAAGAAAGGATTACAAATCGCGTCATTTTTTAAATTTTACATTTAATGATTATTACACCTCTACTTAACAGGAATAATTGTTATTTGGGTAACCTCAAGTTTCAGATTTATCCGCCATAAATATGAGAGTACTACTGCAAAATAATCCATCGGCAGATATATTTTTTAAACAATTGCTCTATATTGGAAATTGTGAAATAGAGCTGCATCGAAATTCAAAATTTATCAAATTACCAGAAAATTTCTGAACTGTTGTAGAGACGAAAAATGAACTGTCTACGAAATATAAAGTGTCTTTCCTGATATTTTGAACAATTATTTGGACTATAATTGGCTGGGTACTCGTGCTATTTTGACAGTAAAAAATGTTGATTTCGATTAAAAAAACTTCCAAAATCAATTGACAATGTTCTAGATGTAAACGAAGCCGTAAATTTCCCATCTGAATTTTTCAATTCCCTGGATATACACCCAAACAATCTCCAATTGAAGATTGGCTCACTGATCATTCTTCTTCGTAACTTAAATCCACCTCAATTGTGCAACGGTACACGTTTGGTCATTAAAAGGATCACAGGAAATGTTATTGAAGGAAAAATGTTGCCTGGAAAGTTTACAGGAGATATCGCCCTGTTGCCACCTATTCCCCTGGAACCGACAGAATTTTCAATAAAATTTAAAAGGCTTCAATATCCTATTCTTTTGGTTTTTGCCATGACCATAAACAAGGCAAACAATGTCCACTTGGACTTTAAAAATCCGTATTTTTCCCTTGGGCAATGGCATAACTCACGTGGGAAATGGGTATCGCCTGCTCACGTGTGTGGAAACCATAAAATCTTTGGTTTGTGTTAAAAAAAAAAAAACAGTTTAACCCAAAACAAAGAAATTGAGAAAAACGCCTATCAAAAGGACATATATGACGCGTTAACCAAGATTGGCATGACCCTGAGCAAAGTTAAACCCGTTGTTAAATACCAAGTAGCGTTAGGCTAATAATCAATAGATCAATGGCTGAGGTTATCAAAACTTACTTCAGTCATCCTTTTTAAAATTAGTGGAAAAATATAGCCATTTCGAGTTAGTTTATACCGATCCATAAAAAACGGGCAATAGTGTTGGCAGCTCTGTGAGTCGTAAACACAATCAGCTCCTTTTTAATCAAACTACATTGAAATATGAGATGTAAAAAATAAAAACTTTAACTTTCCTATATTCTTTACCAAATACTTTTAAATGGTGTAATGCTCTATTCTCAATCACGTTGGATTTTGATTAGCTGAAAGGTTTTCATCTTTATCAATGAATATTGGTATTACTGTATTTGTTTAAAAATATTAGGATATAACTACTGAGCCACAGCAACGCGTGGCCGGGTCTGCTAGTGATATTATGTAGAAGGAATATCATTAACATTTATGCTTAACTAGTCAGTCAAGGCGTGCCAAGTATATGTACTTGAATTTCTTCAAAAATATCGTTTCATAAGCATTCAGGTGTCCCGTTTCTTTAAAATCTTCTTTTTTTCTTTTCTCTTTTTTATTACAAACAGAGAATACGGGGTATATGAGGGGGGTACAATAGCATTGAAACCAGAACGCTCTGGCCCTGACAAGCTGATCCACAGATATCCAGAGCCCTCTGCTGCCTCTTTATTGTTTTCCTGTCCTTTTTTTTTTTTTTGCTTTTTATTACTACTATAATTTCCATTTCGCAATGTTCATTATTAGTTTTTTTTTATTTATTTATTTTTTTTTTTTTTTTATGAAGTTTTCTTTTCTTTATTGCTCATGTTTTGAAGAAGGCTCTTTATCACTATTTAACTGGTGAGGTGAAATCAACAGACACTCTTGGTCTCGCCCCTGATCTTTGAGATCCCAAGTTTAAAAGATAAAAGTACTTCTAAGACCATAAACTCATTATACATAATGTTTCGATTCCTTTACAATCTTCGCTCTGTAAAAGGAATATTAAAATTAACTAATTAATACTTAAAAAAGTAAAAACATTTATTCAATGATTATTCACGATCTTTATAATTTAAACAAACCGAAAGTAAAAAAAATGATAAGCAGAAAACAATTAATGGCCTGTTGCAATGAATATTTGAACAGTTTTATACTAGTCAAACAAAAGAATACACATTCTACAGAACTATGGCATGTACAGTTTTTATAAATCAGAGCCGATTGTTCAGTTGTTTTCTTATTTCTGTTTCTCGCCATTTTTTTTTTTCATATAAAAACCTTTTCAACAATATCTCCTAATCGGAGCTCGGGGGTGGAGTAAGTCTGGGGTTGTCCTCTCTTCTTGTCAAATGCTCTCCCTGTTGGTTTTTATTTTTTTGGAACGTGCGGAACATTAGCTAAAAACGTGCTTTTGTTATGACTTTTTTTGACATCTTAATCGGGTAGTTTATCTCCTCTAAATCTGTTTGGTGAAATGTTTTGTTGTCTTACAAGGCTTTCAGAAAATGTTTCTGTAGAAAGCTCTTTAAAAATATATTTATTTATTTTTTATTTAAAAAATATAAATAACGAAAAATAGTTGAAATATTAACAACTGCAATTAAAAATGTGGTAAAATAATTGAAATTTTTGTAGGATAACATAATCATTTTTATTAACTTTTCAATAATATTTACCTAGAATATCACATAGTTAAGATTAAGTTGTTGAATGAATCTGTCGTTGGAGAAGCCCAATTCCAAGTTTTGGAAAGCGAAATTAGAAGTTTCTGCAATGGCTCGAAGAGAATGTTTTAGCTTCAACTATTTTCTCCGAAAAAAAGTTTGTTATAGAAAAATTTATAGAAACATAAAGTTTTCTTAGAAACATGATTCTCTTGAATGGTATATTTTGGCCTGCAAGGAAATTAAACTATAATGAGAATCGAACTTTCTGGTCATGTATGGTTGCTCAAACCAATATAAGAAACAAGTACCTATGAGGTAAAAATATAGGTATTTATAATGAAAATTGACCAATAATACAACCTGGAGACGAGATATGAAAATTTCTTTTCTGTAATCTTAGCATTGATCATATAATCTGTAAATATGGTTCGAAAGTGCTCATAAATAAGTAGTCGAATAAAATAATATTGTATTTAATTGTTTCGTAATTTTTATAAAAGATAATATTTATAGAAATTAAAATTTTCAACTTTAGAAAATCCAGAATAAAATAAAATAATAATTATTTTGGATTATAATGGAGAAAAAAAACAGGAAGCCTTCATAACATTAATCATAGGAACATGACATAGCAACTGAAAAATCGGTAAAAATAGGCTCACATCCAGTCATTTATTTCTAACATAGACGGATTTCGAAGGGATTCGAAAGCAAGGAAGAAATTGTTCGGGTGACAGTGTTGTTTTCACTGAGAGGTATTCTTTCAAGCTGGTATGAAACCCCCTCATAAGGATTGCTAATGCTGGAATTTACAGTTTCTCAGACCAAAATCGCAGTTGCTAATTCAGCTCAATTTGAAACCCAAATGCTGAAACTGGTGTACGTGGATGAATTAAAAACTTTTTAGGTCAAAATATTTATAGGAAGTGGGTAAACAGTACGGATAGGAAGCTGGGTCATGGAAATAGCTAAAGTTAAATTTTTATCTTATTTTATAAAATATTTGATAAAGCAAGTGAAATTCATTACGATTGTTGTGTCCCGTCGCTTTAAACCACATTTGTAGTCTTTTTCAGGACTGTTTTAAAATAAGATTGCTTCATATTTTGCAAAGCTCTCGCGAATATGATTATTTCATGGTACCTTAGTAAGTGGTACTCGGAGTGGATAAGTTTAATGAAACAAAGACCGACGGTGAGTCCATTTTTATTATAAATGAGATGTACATCTTTTAAAATTAAATGAATGTTTTTTATGTTTGGTGCATGGTGATTCCTTTTTGGTGCTGTCATAATATATTTTATTTTTTTTTTATTTATATAATGTTTTTTATTTAATTATTATACATGATTACAAAATATAGCAAACATTATTAGGGCTTGGTCTCTTGACCGTTAGCCCGGTATTGGTCACTGATATTGAATACATAATGTTAATATAAAAAAGAAATTAAAACCACAAAAATGTTTATGTATGTACACAATTAATTCAAATATATACACATACAATTTAAAATCAAACAATCAATACAAATTAAAAGAAAAAATCAATACAAATTAAAAGCAAACAAATCCTCAGTGTGCCCTTATGTAAACAATCATCAATAATGTCTTACCATTGTTATTATTGTTTTGTTTCTTCCTATTCTTAATAAAACTGTTTACTTCCTAATTTAAATAAGAAAACAAATGCAACCAAAATCGAAAATACAGTATCTGGCTACTGCCACTAACATTAACTATACCACGTTTATGTTTATTACCTAGTTTTAAATTTTTTTTTTTTTTTTTTTTTTTTTTTTTTTTTTTTTTTTTTTTTTTATAATTGATAACTGAATTTAAATTAACTTAGAAATTAAACTCTGTTATTAAAGTTGTTCTGTAGGCCCACGCTATTTTACAATATGTTATTAAGTTACCCCAGTTTTTACCATTTAAGTATTCAATAAGTTCGTTATTGTTTAATTGGTTCTTATTGAAACATTTTCTTCGGAATTCCGCTAAAACAGGGCATATGGCCAGAAAATGCTGCGTATTTTCTATCTCTCCTCTATTGCATAGTGAACATATTTCCAGTACATCTTCTTCAATATAAATTTTATGATTTAGATTTAGCAGTTCCCCTCTGGCTTTAAAAATCCATTTTATGTCGTTTATTCTTTTATCTAAAAGGAGGTAATTTTTGTTCCTAGATTTACGGATAACTGTTTATATAGATTAAATCTCTTAGATTTGCTCACCCAATCGATGCTCCTTCTATAGTAGTTTTCTTCCACCTTGTTTACAATTTTTTTCAAAACAATATCCAGTGCATCGATATGCTCTATGTTGATTTCCTGTTCCATATTATATTTTGTTGCAATTTGTTGTAACTCTTTAAACCAAAAAACTTTATTTTTTATGACTTCTGTGGCTAAATAATTCGGTAATCTATTGTCTTTCATGTATAATACCTTTAATAAATAATTATAGTGGATCTTTAATGTGTAACAAAAAAGAGGTTTTAGGCCTGTTTCTAAGTGAATCATGAATCTTGGTGTGCATTGTGGCAAGCCAAATAACTTTCTTACGAAGAAGTATAGTAGTTTCTCTACTTCATTGTATTCTTTATAACCCCATACCTGTGCACCATAACATAAAATAGATCTAAATACTGAGTTAAATACTTCTATTTTTGATGCATATGGTATTTGATTATTCGTCATAAAAACTTTCCATCCAACATTTAATCCTGTCTTCGCTTTTTCCAATTTCAGTTGGAGGTAATTTCGATAAGGTTCGATAATTTCCTTACTCAAATACCATTTTTCCTTTCTACCAACTTTACCTCCATTTCTAAATACCATAACCTTCGATTTGTTTAAGTTGATTTTTAGGCCCCATTTTGTACAATATTGTTCGATATTATTTATCATATATTGTAGGCTATGGGGATCGGATGCCACGGCCACTATATCGTCCGCATATGCTAAAATTTTAATTTTTTTATTGTTGACCCAAAGACCTCCACCAATTTCCTTTTCTAAATCATTTATATAACATGAGAACAAAAAAGGGCTCATAAGGCAACCCTGTTTAAGGCCCATCGAAGTTTCAAAAAAGTTTGTTATCCCTTCCTTACACCAAACGGCTGCTTCAGTATTCTCGTATAAAAGTTTTATTAGATTGATAATTTTGGATGATACTCTTAAATTATACAATTTATACAATATGTGTATTCTGTCAAATGCCGCTGAGAAATCAATAAAAAATGCGTACACCTTCCCCCGCTTTTTACTTAGTTTTAACTTTATTATACTCATTAGGTTAAAAATGTTATCAATTGTGGAATAATCTTTCCTGAATCCTGCCTGAAATTCTCCAATAATAACATTCTTTTCAGCCCATTCAGTTAATCTTAGTTGTATCAAGCCTGTAAACAACTTGCCTACTGTATTGATAAACGAGATTCCTCTGTAATTATTTAGTTCACTTTTGTCGCCGTTCTTATATATTGGGTAGATTATTGATTGTTTAAAAGATTTCGGTATTTTTCCTGTCTCGAAAATTTGATTAAATGTTTCTAGCAATTTTTCTAAAAAATTATTTGTTGTATGTTTAAAGAACTCGTATGGAATGCGGTCCTCTCCCGGTGCCTTATCCTTCCTAGCTCTATTGAGTACAATTCGTAATTCTTCTATTTTAAACGGTTCATCTAAGCTACTATTTACGATGACTTGTCCCGTGTAATTTATGTCTGTTATTGTTGAGGGTTGGTTATTCATATTATAAAAATGTTGAATCCATTTATCTTCAGATAAATTTTCATCTATTGTAAAGGGTTTTTTCCTAAATTTATTTACATTTTCCCAAAAATCTTTTACATTTATTACTTTTTTAAGTCTATCTATTACTGTCATGTAGTACTGTTTTTTATTATCCAGGCATATCTTTTTATATTTTTGATTGTGTAACGTGTACAGCTTTTTATCTTCTTCCCTATTTGATTTTCTGTATTTTCTAAGAAAAAGAAAAGATAGTGCTCTTCCTTTTCGACATTCCCCATTAAACCAGTCTTGCTTTTATATGCTTGATTTTCCTTTATTATTAATAATGGCTGATTTTTTAATTATACCAAGCAGTTGATTTAACATAAAACCAGGATCTTCAATCTTTTCACTATTATTATTTACCATTGACAATATTGCCAACTTAGTGTCTATCTTGTTCTGGTACCTGTTTTCATCCTGCAAATTCCAATTTAATTTTGGTAGTAATGGTAATATGTTTTGTTTTTGTTTTTCTCTTTCCAGGCTTACAACAATAGGTAAATGATCCGAGAACATTTGAAGATCTACATAAAAATTTGTTACCGTATTGAGTATTTCTCGAGTAACGCAGCAGTAATCTATAACCGAGGATCCGTTCTTTCCAATATAAGTCATTTCTCCTTTCCGATCATTTTTTGTCCTACCATTCAAAATTACAAAGTCATAGGAGTCAAGGAATTCAATTAATTTGGTTCCCCTGTAATCTTTAATTTTATCTTTTGAATTTCTGTGTAGATTTTCAATAACAATGCTATTTGGTATTGCGTTTTTTGATATAATTTGTAGTTCGGCTGTCCTTGCATTCATATCTCCTAATAATATAAAATTAAGGGTACTATTCTCTTCTATTAAATTTTCCACGGCTTTAAAGTCATTTATCCAATCGTTTAGATATACCGGTATCACGTTAACATAACTGCCTGATACTGTTAGTCGTATTACCTCAAATCCTGACAACTGAACGAACTTTACTCCCTGATCAGCTATACTTTGTTTTATTCCAAATAAACTACCTCCACTTGCTCTACCATAAATTGAATTTCTTATAGCCGGGATCCATTTTAACTCATACCCTGGGAAAAGTTTATCATAATCAATAATATATTTCTGTTCTATAAAGGTTTCAAACAATAAGAATATTTCAAATGATTTTATATAATTAAAAAAAGCCTCTTCATGCTTATTACGCAAGCCAAAGACATTATATGATAGTATTCTAACGTTATTTGTTAATATAACTTTATCCGGTTTATTATCAGATATATTTTTATAAATGTTACTTCCCTTATATCTAAAGTTATTACCTAGTTTACATGAATTCCTATTAACTGTTCTATTGGGTTGAAGTTCTCGGTCGAAAACGATACTGCTCCATCTTTTTCCTCAGTTCACTTGTCGTTTCTTCTGCTTTCCTTTTATTTATAGTCGGCTCCTCCCTACTATGGTCTTCTTTTGTAGGACCTTTAATAAGCTCTTCTGCTTCTGTTAGGGTATATAATTTATTCTGGAAATCGATTTTACCCCTAACTACTCTAGCATGAGGATCAAAATTCTTTATTTCTTTCAAACAATTATACATACGCTTTCCGTATTCTCTCTCTTCGCGGCTTCTATCATGAGCTACTGGCGTTTTCATATTTCTGAATATTTCTTTTTTTATCATGATTTTCTGCTTTGCTAAATTTGATGCAAAGCAGACCTTTATTGGTCGAATACCTCGGCCTTTCCCTATTCGATAACAGTCATTTATTGTATCTTTGTTAATTTCTACTTCACATTTTTTGCACACTTTTTCTACTGTGTCTACAATATTTTCCGTACCTCTGTCCTCTTGCTCTTCGACATTATATATTACAATGTTATTTCTATTAATTTGCCTTTTTAGTAAACTAATTTCTTTCTCCTGTCTATCAATTATGTTTTCCAAATCCGCACACTTTTTCTTGGTTATTTCCATCTCAGATAGTGCTGCCTCCAATAAATCTGACATTTTCATCATCCTAGCACTAATTTCACCCATTCCTTTATTATTTTCCTTTATCTCCTTTAAGATCTCTTCATATTTATCCGTCCCTTCTTTGTTTCCTAAAGGCATTTTGTAAGAAGTAATTCTATCTAAATTGAGAACTAACAATAGAACTACTATTAGTAACACTTCTGAAAATTCTTTCACTCTAAAACAAACTATTAAACTTAATCACACTCGAGCTTGCACTAAGAGATGCTCACTCCACGGCGGTCAGTAACCAACTCCCTGTCATAATATAAGAACCAGACGAAGGAAACTTATTTACTTACTAGCTGTATATCCCGGTTTCACCCGGGGAATTTCATTTTTCTAATAAACGTGAACAAATTTAAAGTGAGATCATAACGATTTTTATAACAATAAAGAATATACCCAGAGACTGGCTGAAGTTATGAAATTTTAATATGGACAGGTGTTCGCACCTAGTAAGAAAGATCCACTGAGCGAAATTTGGGGAATTTAGGACAAACGGTACGGATTTTTACTAAGAAAAAACAAACTAACAGAAATTCATCTTTAAGCTGTATAACCCGGTTTGATCGGGGAATTTCATTTTTCTAATGAAACGGTTGATTTCGTAAAAAACCATTATAAAGTGAGTTTATAATATTACGATTTCTATAACAATAAAAAATATCAGCTGAAGATCGGCTGAAGTTATGCAATTTTAATATGGACAGGTGTTCGCACCTGGTATGAAAGAACTACTGGCGAAATTTGGAGAATTTAGGATAAACGGTATGGATTTCTATAAGGAACAAACAAACAAACAGAAATATTGGCTTCTCGCAAATCGGCTTGCCTAAGCCTTTGTGGCGCAAAGCGGGCCTCCTATTCCTGGGCAGACTCAGTTTCCCGCGATTCTGCCTGTCTAAGCCTCTGTTGTTCAATCCTATTTTGATGTTCGTCCAAAGTTTCAGCTGCTCGTATTTGACGTTGTTTTTTAGCTTTTGAGCTCACTACTCCTATTGAAGCTCACTTCTTAGGAGGAATTTATAAAAAATAAATTCACCATACAGGTAAATAAACGTATTGTAATGTTAAAAAAAAAAAAAAAAAACATATGGTTTAAAAATCCCAGAACTCTACGCCTACCAAGGGACGGTCTTACCGGGCCTTGTTGGCCTCATCAAAATCTATAAAATGATTTTTTAGGCCGTTTTTTCGACTCAAACGGTCGATTTCGTAAAAAAAAAAAAACCGCTGTAAAGCGAGATCATGACGAATTGTTTAACAATAAAGAATATACCAAAAGATTGGCTGAAGTTATGCAATTTTAATATGGACAGGTGTTCGCATCTGATATCAAAGAACCACTGAGCGAAATTTGAAGAATTTAGGACAAACGGTATGGATTTCTATAAAGAACAAATAAACAAACAAAGAAACAGAATTTCAACTTTATTTATATAGATTTAAAATTATATACCATATTTACTTGTTTAAAGAATCCGTTTTAGGATCGGTTACGCAACCGTTATAGCTAATGACAAGCCTTTGGTTATTGTAGTTGCCATTGTTAGCTGACAATGTCCATTGATACATATGGCTGCCCGTGTTGCGTTATGATAATTAACATTTCAATCACACACCTCATTAACCTTAATACCCTGCCCGGCCTCAGGGCTTCTCCATCCAAGCTCAATATCGAAAGTCATTGGCTCCAATTTCTTCCTTTATTTTTAACCCTAAATATACACTGTTGTAGAATCCATTTATCTTCTTTGTTCACCAACAAAGAACTGAAATTAAAGGCGAGGATTCAACATTAATCTATACATATAAAATAAGGATTTTGATCACTTTCTAGTGATCCCACTACTTTTTTGACAGTTTTGAGCTTCCACGGTTCATTCTGGAATGAGGTCATTGATTAATACTTTCTTCAGGTACTCCTTTTATATTATCCAGCCTATAAAATTGGGCAAGATCCGATCAGTAATCTATTGATAAACCCTGAATTTTCCATAATATTTAATCCATTATATAATAAAGGTTAAACTCAAAAATAGCTTTATTAACGATTTTGAGTTTTGAATGGTACATTTATTCAACTAAGTGTGCGATAAGATTAATGCTAAAAAAAAATTTAATATATAAGATTTTTATGCTGCATAAACCACCTTCGTCCCTCTCATTTTTTCTCAGCCACTAGTGTTCAGTTTTCTCCGAAATGAATATCTGCAGAATACTTAAGGATTACATCCAACTATATATCTACATTTTGGCATCCCACGTGATCCTATAATAATAGCACGAACAATTATATATACCTCCTGATGGATTACTTAGGCCTGAAATACTTTCCATGTCAACCTTTATTTGCAAATCGTCGTTAAAAACTGATTATTCCAGCATTAGGCCATGTAAAGTTCGCTTGAAAAAACTATCTTTTTTTTCTTTTTTTTTTATATTTATTTATCCGCATCTACCCAGATGGGTCATTAGCGGTTCCATGATATTTACAATTGCAGATTACTTTACAATGATTACTTATTTACAATTTTAGTTGTGTGTAATGCTTACTTATTTACATACCGTATTTTGTCTTATTTACATCGTTATTTACATTTTATTACATTTCATTCCATAAGTTTTGTTTCATACAGTTCTGTAAATATTGATTAGATTAAATTGACAATTTTTATCTTTTTTAGGAAATTAAGTACATTATCAATAACTATCTTTCAATTGGCGGTTCTATGGAAAATAAAAACGGTTTTCTGGAAGTAGAGATAACTTAAGTATACCTTGGGGAACTACCAGACTCAATCGAAATATCAATTTATGCTTAAGTGAAGATGTACGCTTGTAATTGCAGTGTTATTTACAACAATAGAAGTGAAATTTCTATAATTCAGGACAAAAGTATATTACGACACAAAACGTTAACTTTCGGAAAGAGGGATTTTAATTTTTTTATCTAGTATAATTGGCTCCGGATTGATAATTGTCGTGGAAAATTTCTTGGTTTTCTTTCATTTTCCTGAATCACAAAGATTCCACATGCTTGAAATTGATTTTTTAAAATAATGTTTTCTTAAATTTTGGAAAAAATAGGGGTCGGAAATTTTTTTTGAATTTACAAAAACATTCGATTGTAGTTAGTTCACATGGTAGAGGAAAGAAAATATTAAAAACATTAAAGCATAATCCAACATATTTATTATTTATTGAAAAAAATTAATTGGACATAATTTTTGGAACACTAATATTTAGTCGAATGTAATTTCTTATTCATAAATTGTATAAATATTTATATTGTTATATTTGAATCATTGGTCCTCTTCTTTATTCGAATTTCGGTGACATAAGTTTTTGAAATAACCCAAAAATAGTTTTGGTCACTCTTTAATAATTCTTTTGAATGTTCTTACAAAAATGTAGCTAATTTAAAATGATTGAAATTTCATATTTAAAATGATTGAAATTCCAAGATGAAACATGTATCTTACTTCTTGATTGAGGTAAATTTTTTGGGTAGGGCTTTATTCATTTGATCTTTAAATAGAGGACTCTTTATGAAATCATTTAGTATTTATTATCCTACAATAACATCAGAGGAAATTAATACCATTCAAAAATGCATCTCTTGTATAATTTATTAAGATAAGACTGAATAAAAGAGTGCATCTGAAAGAGTTGTTAATATTATAAGTAGGGGAGAGATGGGTAAGGTGGGGACATTTTTTGTATTTTCTTTCATTTTTTCACTAAAAATCTAATATGATTCATAATTTTTAAACTTCTACTACTTATCTTTATGTTTGTTAAGTGTTTTGGGTTAAATCGGAACGGTTAGGCTGCAATTAATTAAAATACAAAATAAAAAATATCCCAACTTTTCCCTAAGGTGGGGGTAAAGTGGGGAACCCCTTCGGATAATGTGGGGTATCCTTTTTGAATTGCATAAAAATGCTTTATTATTGCCATGAGTATTATATAAAGCAAATATTTATGTGTTAAAGTGTTATAACTGCCATTGCAACAATACTTCAGCATAGGGTTAATAAAAAATTGATAAGTCGTTTATTACAAACGAAATAAAAAATGTCCATATTATCTTGATAGACTACTTTATTTATTTAGATTATTGAACTGAAAAAATGTCCTTATATGAACTGTAATTATTCCCACGATGACCAAAATTATTCATTTTAATAATATTGATCAAAAGATAATTAATTACTAACAACTAAATATATTTTAAAACATAACTCAGGGAGAACTTCGTGATCGTGAGTTCTGCAGATCTGGCAAAGAAAACCGTCAAGTTTGAAATCGCACTACTCAGAACACTTGTTATGAAATCCTCCATCTCAACACAAGCATTTTCTTCAAGAGATTTTCTTAGTTTTTTTTCTTCAGTTTTCTCTTCATGAATTTTTTTTTCCATTATGCATTTGCTAACGATTTATCATTGATATCTAACGGTTTTTCTTGATTATCTTTTCTGTAGATTTTTTTTCAGGTAATTTTCATTCTTTAACGTCCTTCTTTTTTTTTATTTTTGTTTTTTTCGAATATTTTTTTGCAAGCTGAATAAGTTAAAATGGCCACTGCCACAACCTTTCCATCATTTTTTTTTTTTTATAACAATTCACTTGCAATTTGACGACTAGTTGGTAAAACTAGAAAATGTGATGGAATGGTGGATGATAAGAAAGGAAACATCGTGCGTTTTGCTCTTGGAACTGGAAGCGAAGGCTTGTCTTGTAGGCGGTTTTACTGTTCCTATTTTAATGCAATGACATTATAAAAATTAAATAGGTATACAGCGTATCAACAATGAGGTAAATCATTTAGTAAAAGTAAAAGTTAGCTTGAATAAGTCATCGTGAGCTAAAGCGGGGACGTCCCCATTGTACCCACCGCTTGAAATCCCCACTTTAGCCGACAGGAAGTTTAATGAAAATAATTACCGTAAAACAGTAATAAATATGGATAGAAATGTTAAAACAAACGGAAAACCACATGAATAGAATGACTCAATGAAATAGTAACGTTGCAATCAAGGACTACATGCTTGAGTTATACCATTTTGAAGTTAGTACTAAAATTACAGAAAATTCGCTCAAAATATATATATTTAACTCTCAAATTCTAACTGAACAACTTTTCACTATAAAACTCCTTGCTAAGCCAACACCACAACCAAAGGAAACAAATATACCATTCAGTTGATAAGTAGCGCTTAGCGCCAAAAGACACCGCGATTAGATCGGTACCCTACTTTACCGGATACCCCACTTTAGCCAACTCTCCCCTACACATGAACAAGAAAAAAAGTTTTTTGATTTATGGATAAGTTTATTTATGGATTTAATTCACTTTTTTACTCGTGTGCAGATATGTTCATTGTCACCCACGGGTTCCGTATTGTATTGACCTACCGTGTTGTATTCTGTATTTGAAGTGTTAAAACACGGGGTAAGTTAAAATCAAATTAAAATTGGTGCGTCTAATTTAAAATGTAAAATGCTTTAAACGCGTTTTTATTTTGAATTAGTGCGTCCTTAGACATAGTCTCTGCAATAATGATTCGCTGGACGTAGTAGCCTTTCGTCTCACACCGAATAAAAGATATTTGAAACGCAATCTGCTACCTACCTACACATCGTTACAGATTTCAGCCATGGAACTAATTAATTAGATTTAATATAAGTTGAAGAGCGGAGAAGGCTATTTGTTGGGTAGGGGAGGAGGCGGTTGGAAAGCGGTATCATTGTCCCAGCGGGCCCTGCACGGCTGCACGAAGGCACGAACCACGACCAGCCACTGTCCACGCACGACCCTCCGCTATGAATACATCTTTCTGTCCTCTCTTCTTCTCCCCATCTTTATTAATCGTCGTCCTTTCATAACTGCCGGCTCTTCTTAGCCGTCCTTCGGCTTCACGATCAGATGTCGCACTTACACCCCTTAACGATCAACTTGTTGGTACAATACGCTGCGGTTTTGCCTATGTCCGATCCACAGTAACCAGATACTATCATTCCTCAAGGGGTGTACCGTTAGTAGAGTTCAGATTCTGTGACAATTATCATTTATATATCGGATAATCTTAATTTTAACGAAAGGTTTAGAAGACAAGTATAGACAAATAAGTATAGTTAGTAAGCATGTCATAATACATGATGAATTTACATAGTTTTGAAAAAACAAAAACAAATTTAAGGATAGTTTGCAAAGCACTGATATGTCTTGGTAGTATTCATAACTATTTTTTTTTCAAGTCTTCATAGAGCGAATATGAAATGTTTTTTCTTTCTAAAAACAAAAATTCGTAAAAAAATAAAAAATATTAAGCATTAGGGTGGTTTTTTTTTTTTAATTTTAGTTTGTTAGTTCTTATATATTTTAAAAAGGACTAAAACAGAGTGCCGACTAAGGATCGGATGCTTCCTGTTGACAAATGGGTGACGACTTTTAAGAGGCATCGAACGAAGGACGGGGTTATCAGTGAATACACAATTGGCTTGGTTTCGGATAATCGGTGTTTTAACGAATGATTTAAAAGACAGATAAAAAGAAATAAGAATGCATAGTTAATAAGCATGCCACAATGCATGATAAATTTAAATAGGTGTGAAAAAAAGGAATTTTGGAAAAAGAAATTATGGAGAATATTTTGCATATATTTTGTCTTACTTGTAGTCATAACTCAATTTTTTTTTTAACGAAATACATATGAAATGATTGTTAGAAAAAATTAATATGTATATATATATACAGCAACCATTTTTGTGGTTTTTTATCAATATCATTTATTTTTTTATTTATAAATCCGAATTTTTATTCCTACTTCATTAAACGTAGAGTGAGTAATTGTAATGTAGATTTTTTGTTCATCTTAATAATAGTTTTGTTTTTTTAACTTAATTTACATGGTTTCACGAGAAAAGAGTACCATAGAATTTTTGTACATAGATTTGATGGTCTGTAAATTATGAGGGACTTTGCATTGCCAAACGTTCTTATTTTCTATTAAAAACGAAACAAGTGTATATATTTTAGCTCTCTTATGGATTGATAAATATGCTTTGATGATTGAAACTCTATAAATAATACAATTTTCTCTCATGATTTCTCTCTCTAGTCACGCTCTAGTAAACTTTCAATTTCATTATTATGACAATAAATGACAATAATAAACAACAATAATACTACGGAATTAAGCGACAACGCACGGTGAGGAATGGTAAATTACTACCATACCATACCATTGGTAAATTACTAATACCAAATTTTATAAATCAGTCGCAAGTGTTTCAAACCCTTATTTACTCAGTTCAAACCATTAGGAATTCCTCTGCTATAAAAAATTATATGTGAAAATTAAATTTGACTTGCAATGAGGTGAGATCCTTTTTGTTCCCAAAATGTTTTGTTGGATTTGAAAAAGTGAAGTTAGATGTGTTGTGCAAGGCAAGCCGATCGATAGACCGAGAGTTATTAATTAAGGCAAAAGATATAAATAGCCTTAAAGATATTATAATTTAATGAATTGAAACTTTATTTTAAGGCAATGTTAAATATTACAACTTGAGATATTAAGAAAATAATAAGAGGAGGAAATGAAATATTGAAAAGGAGCACAATTCAGTATACCTTACTCCAGAAGCATTAACAATGCTTCGTTAAACATATCCTTATTGATTCCCTACAATTCGCAGAAAATTAAATTGGGAAAAAAATCAAAGAACTGTTGAATGACGGGAAGATTCCATAAAATTCGTGATAATATTTCTGTAAAAATCAATTACTATAACATAATATAAATTACATATACATTGACCCTTCAAGGTTTAAATTTAATAAGTTATAAATAAATTATCACAGGACGATAATTTCACTTTCGGCGTTTAATGCCATATTCACCAAAAAAATTAAAGAAAAAACAGAAAAAAACTATGCCTAAAATGAAACATAATAAGTTATGTCAAAACTTCAACATGACTTATTATCATGATGAATTTCACGAGAGAATGTCCTGCTGTAATTAATTATTCATTTTATGATAAACGGTCAACCCTCGTACCTAAATAAATTTATTTATAAGCTCCAGAGCTATTCCATCGATACTACAGATACATGTAAAAGAAAAAAAATTATTAAATAAGCAATGGACTTGTTATAATCCTACTATGACATATGTATAACCTTGCCATTAGAAATCATATTTGGTATTTATTACTTGATGATTTTATTAACACCCACTCACATATTTTCAAAAAAGTAAATTTCTTTATTTCAGAACTTATAAATTTAATATAAGTTAATGGGAGCGACATTGTCTTTTCCCATTTATGTTAATGCCAATACAATTGGTTGTAATATGCCCACAATGGAGTACCTTCCCTTCATTATTCCATGACGTGGAAGCTCAGCTGCCAGTTTTCATCATCATTCTTCCCCCAGAGCAGAGCAGACCTCAGCCACAAAGGCCCCGGTCGCCAGCCAACGATAACGACATGAACATATTATTTCCAGAGACTGGCCCGCCGGGGAATCCAGCGATAATATCGGCCAATATCGATACTGAGGTAATTAATGGTTGGAGCGACAAAAGGCGCGGACAATGGACAAAACAAATGGTACCATATCGGATCATCGCGGCTTTTGTCGGTCATCTCGGTGACAAATTATGCCCCGCTGTCCGATGGGCTCTTCCAAGAAAAAGTTTATTTAGTCCTGGTACAGTTAGGTCCCGGGGTCTACATCCTATTCATATGCAGCTGACTTAAAGGTTCATAGCCTCTAATAAAGGTGCAGATTAGAGTTCGAAGCCCTCTTATGGTAGTACAAACAACTGATTCTAAAACAAGGAAATGTTTGGAATCGGAGCAAGGCATTGCCTGTGACCGCAATTTCTAAAAGTATGAATCATTCTACTTGAATTTAGTTAAGGGCCATTCCGTGTCAAATCAACAAGGGGGAGAACGTAGGTCTTAAATTTAGATAATTTTGGGGTCTTTTGTTGTGAACATTAATGTACAGGTAAATACGAAATTTTAGACTTTTCGGTCTATTAGTTTTTGAGGTATACATTTTTAAAGTAACAAAAAAAACAAAAAAAAAAAACAGCAAAAGCACTGCGTTTTTAATCATTTTTTGGTTTCCAAAAACTGTTTGGGTCAAAAAGATGAAAAAGGTGTCAATTTTTTCATTATTCTGCGCTTTTTCTATTGGTATACTAATGGACCATATCTTTAAAAATTAAAACCTGAATTTGAAAAAAAAGACACCTTTTAATTAAAAAAATATACCTTAATCTAGCATTTGTAGGCTAAAGATGTGTGAAATATCAAATTAGGAAAATAATTTGATCTCAAGATAAAATATGTTGACATGTTTTTGCAATAAGCTTTTGGGCCTGATCTCAAAAACTTTTTATGCCAGAAAGCGTAAACAGGCGTACTTTTTCTATTCTCAGTTTTCTATTCTCTTTCTTCTGAAATAAAACATGACCATGTTATAGTAACAGAATATCTTTTAAAATAAAAATAGGTACAATCTCTTATTTTAAATTTTGAAAACGAATTCCTTTTGATGTGAAAATAATGTATATATTATTTTATCATATGGTGGCTAAATGGTTGCTAAATTTAACAATTAGATCCTAAGATATAAAATTTGAAATAAAGTTGGTATTTTTTTAAGGCCTTTATTTGAAATTTCTTATTTTTCTTTATATGGATGCATGCAACTAATAGCAAAAAATATTAAAACAAAAATAAAAAAGGTTAAAAAAAAAAATAATAAAACCCTCTTTGATTTTATATAGTTGAACCCTAAATGGATTAAAAATATTTGGGAAATATACAAAGTATTACATCAGACAATGTTAGACTTTAATTAAATGGTTAAAGGTTTTAAGGACAGTTAGAAGCAAGACCCTATTTTCAGAAATTACTTACCAACTTCTATATAAAATCTAGATATATGCTACAATATTTGAATGTTTGAAATATATGTTCATCCAAATTTAATAAAACCATTGAAAAAATATTTCTTCGATCATTAATCAATGCGACCTGAAAAGTTTGAGTTTTCCCCCTTCAGACATATAACCGTATAGGCTCAAATTTTTTTTCTTCAAGTATGAAAAATTCAAATATTTTTTTTAATTTTAGTTTGCTGTAAAAGCACAAACCATAACTCCAGTTCACATCTTGAGTGTCTTTTAAGAGGCCGCAAAACCAAGGGGAGGGGGTTTGGGGCGCTCAGTCAAAATATATATTTTTTAATATTTTATTTTTAAAGAAAATCTAGGTCTATAAAAGAGAGAACATTGGTCTCGGCCGGGAGTCACTCCCGTCTGACATGCGCAGTGCGCTATCCTGTGCACCACCGAGCTTGCTTCCAAGCCATGAAGGATTCCTTTGGGGAAGAGGCGGAATACAAATATTTAAACATTGATACAAAACCAAAATGTTTATTTATTTTTTATAAGAAACTCTTTATAAACAGAAACCTATATTATGGATAATTGCCAAACAATAATTAGATATTCAGACTTCAAGTACATTCGACTATCAAGTTTTATAAAAAGCACTCTTGTTAATGATATATTATTGAAGATATAATTATCGGTTAAATAAAAATATTATAATGTATTGACTAATCAAAGAGGCTTAATTCAGTAATAAGTTCACCTTAGCCTTCTTTAGACTTTACCTCTAGAACTACGAAAGATGAGAAATTCGGATGATAGAAATAAATTAAAAAAAAAAAATAATTCTTACCGTAAATCTGCTAAAATAGTACCTAAAATAAGACTGAATCATAGGCCAGCAATTATAAATTATCATTAGTTTCTTAATAATGATGTAATTTTTACAAGTTTTCCTTTATTCCCTTTTATCTTATCCAACTCATTTTTTATATTTTATAACTACTATTACGGTAGTTACCATGAAATATTTGTTTTAAATTATCTTAGAGACCACCGAATGCTAAAGAAGAAAAAAAAACAAAAAAAAAACAAGACAGTTTAAGAATGGAAATAGAGGTAGGAACTGGATAAAGAAGAAGAGATGACAAAAGAAGATCTTGTTACTGGCCGAGTCCAGTGGAGATGGACGTGAGAACCTGCTCGGACACAATAGCTCACCTCGCCCAGGCCTCTCTTCCTCATTCTGAATGCGCAGGGAGATTTTTAGTCCACTTTTCTTATTTCTCTTTTATTTCATTTTTTATCTCTTCAACAACTTTTTATATTGTAAACTTTTTCCTTTCGGAATTCAGGTTACACTTCCGTTTAATTGCTCAATTCTATATTAGTAGTTTCTTCTTCCAGATCCACGTCTGAGATAAGTTAAACTTTATGTTTATGTTTTATCGTTCTCATTTGTATTTATGCTATGAATACAGGTTATGGCTGGGATCTAAACCCTATGTTAAACATCTCATTGCACAAAGAACTTGATATCTCTAAAAGTTTTTTCAGATAGTATTCTATAAGGAGAACATTCAAGGTATTTAAGATATGATTCACTGCCTCACTCTTAGCCCCAATTCATTGTAGAAAATTATTGAATAAGGTATTTTTATGAAAAAAAAACAAAAAACATTTCATAAAGTAATAAACAGGTATTGTTTACATGATAAAAATTCCAATATTACTCCAACATAAAATGTAGGAAGATCACCAACATCAAGTTGTTGGAGTGATAGAACTGTAAATCTATTGTAATGCGTAGCTGAAAAAAAGAAGAAGAAAAAAAAAAAAAATTGACAATGCACAAACTTAGAATATAAAATTAGTTTTATTTGATATTATTTCTTAACTTTGTGTAACCCTTACAGTACTGTTATATAATTTTTATTATAAACCTGTATTAAAAATATAACCGGGTGTCTAACTTAAAGTAATGATTGTTAGCACGATCAAAAGGGATATTTTAGTCGGTTTAAAATATATCTTACTAATATCTTTTTTTAAAACAAAATGTTTAATCAGTATTTTTTTTAATTAAATAGAAGCTGCATGAAAAAATTAAATTTTAATTTAAATAAACCAATAAAAAACCATTTTAAAAAAACAATAAAAAGAATAAAAAAGAGAAAGAGACTTACAGAACCGAATAAATATTTAGTGATCTATTTAAAACAAACATTTCAACCAAATATCAGATGAATCAATTTATTCAAATGATATTTTTTACTCCAATAGAATACTAAATGATTGTACACGGTAACCAAAAATGGATTCTTTCAAAAGAACTCTATTCGTGTAAAGTATTTATTTTAGGAACAGTTTAAAATTAAAATATCAAACTTATGTTTATTTATTTCCTAAATAAAATGAATAAAGTTACTTATTTCATAGTTTACTTATGTTCGTTAACCGTTCAGGAAATCATCAATATGTACAAATCATTATTCTATGAATCAACTAATATATTAATGATTTCAACAAAGGTTAGACATCTGTCGAGGGGTGAAGCGTTCATATTTTTTCGATGAAATGTATGAGCTTTATTTAATTTTAATTTTAATGATTGTGGAAGATAGTTGACCGTAGGTGTAATGAACAGGAATCGATTGGGGTTGCGGTCAAAATAATTAGCACAAATATGTGGTATTTAATTATTTTATTCTGGCCGACGTTTCGACCCAAATTTTAGGTCATCATTAGGGCTTTTTCACTGCTTGTAGAATATGTAAATATCACATATTTGTGCTAATTATTTTGTCCGCACCCCCAACCAATTCCGGTTCAGTTATTATTTTATGAGGCTTTGTTATCGAAAGTTACTTCGAGATTTTTTATATTTAGGCTTCTCTATATCTCCCTCTCTCTACATCACCTCCCTTATTACTCCTGCGCTCAGTTAATTAAGCGAAATGTACCTTCGGTTGGGGAGGGACGACAAGACATGTCAGGGGTGTGACAAAGATGGTGAAAAAAAAAATGAAAAAAGGAGAGAACAAACGTAGAAAGGAGAGTTGTAAATATAATTAAGTAGAGAAAGAATGGGAGCTAAGTGATGAGTGAGCCATTAGAGGTAAAAAGACGACGCCGGGGGCTGGTACTCGCCGAGATTGGAAGTGGGCTTAGGATTACAGCTGCCCCCTTAGCCCCGGCTCATGTGCTCGGACACACTTCCTGCCCATCACCCAACGCTACGAGCTCTTCTGGTAAACATGGGGGGGGGGGGCTTTTTAGATTGTCCGGCATCAGTCTCTCTCCCACCCCCCTTCGTTGTCACGGATTTATTGCATCATTCGTGTATTTATTGTTTTGGCCCTATTCGCATAAATGATTTAAACTTTTTTTTATTGAAAGAATTAATAAATGCTGCTACAATCAAGGGTATTAATATAAGGGCTGTAAGGATACATTCACTCAATAACTATATACAAATGTACATAAAAAAAATCTGGTGCGTGCGCGCAACACACAACTTTCACTTACCAACTTACTTAGATTAGAAATCGACGTGTTTTGCAAAATATCATTTCCCAAAGTCACACATTTTTCTACATTCATATCTTATTTTTGTTAATCGTTAAAGCCGTTTTTGAGTAAATTAAAAAAACCTGTGAAAATGATACAAAATTTATTAAGTAAAGTCCCCCTTCCCGTAGATCAATTTTGATGAAATTTTTACAGTCGTATCTCGGGCATATAAATACATTAAATACCAAGTTCCCCAAAGAAGAGCCCAATATTAGTGTGTCATGGCCGCTACTAATAATGTAACCTCACTTAGCTCTGTGATTATTCCTTTACAACAGCAGTATTAGAGTTCGTTTTGCAGCAAAAGTTTGCATAAAGTGGTTTTTATTGCTGGTGAACAATTTCATGTTACTCTTTGTGAGGTGAGTGAGAGCAAACAACAGTTACAGTGATAAATAGTGCTCGCGGGACCACCACGTGGCTAGCAGCTGGCTTGCTTGCTTGCTACAGGCCTCAAGCTAACATTGCGCAGGACTAGTTCTTATCTGATCTCTCGTATCGCAGTGGGCTAGGCGCTAGGAGCCTAGTTCCCGCTGATTCATATCGTCAGCAGTTCAATTCCAGACTTTTTTTTTTTTTTTTTTTTTTTTTTTTTTTTTTTTTTTTTTTTTTTCTTTAAATTAAATCAACAGTTATGTTTTCATTTTGTTTAAACTTATGTACATATTGTAAATATTCTAGAAGTTAAATTTTAATTTTAATATTATTATAATTTTTATTTATTTTTTTTTTTATCTCCAAAATGTCCACGGAAAAATTATCGGTCATGGACACGGATGAAGAAGTCTCCGAAATAAGCGAAACCGATTCGCAATATCTTTCAAGAAGATCGCTCCAAAAGCGCCAACGTAATGCTGCTCCAGGATCAGCTGGCAACTCCCCGAATAAGAAAAAAAAGAAAAAAGGAAAATCTAAACAAAAATTAGAGACCCCAGAAACCCGCAGTTCACCTGCGTCCAGCAATATAGAGTCTCAAACAACTCAAACTTCCATAACAACCAGCAACCAGTTTGCAGCCCTCAATAACTCGACAACTGATGTTCCACGCCCACATGTTTTCAAGGAACCAGAGCCACCCCCAATTTTTGTAGGCCACGTTCAAGACTTCATGGCGTTTGCAAATGAAATATCGCAATTAATTGGACAAACCAATTTCAAATGTTTTTCCCGGCTCAAAGACATCAAAATAAACACTAGCAATAAAGAGCATTATAAAAAACTGGTAGAATACCTAAAAGTGAAAAAATACGACTTTCATTGTTACCAGCTCAAGGAAGAAAAGCCATATCGAGTGGTCTTGAGAGGACTTCATTTCACCACCCCGACTACTGCTATAAAAAATGATATAGAGGAACTGGGATTTAGCGTCAGAAACGTCTCCAGTGTTCTCCACCCAATCGAAAAATATCCACTGCCTTTATTTTTCGTAGACCTCGAGCCAGCAACCAACAACTCTGAAATTTTCAGAATTAATCGACTTGTTTATTCCACCATACGTTTTGAAGAGCCCAGACAAAGGCCTGAAATAGTGCAGTGCACAAAATGCCAAAACCTCGGCCATACAAAGTCTTATTGCCATCATCAGGCCAGATGTGTAAAATGTGCCGGTCCGCATGCTTCCAATTTATGTCAGAAGCCTCGTGACACACCAGCAAAATGTGCATTATGTGGAGAACCACATCCTGCAAATTATAAAGGTTGTATTATTTATAAAAAGATGCTAAAGCAAAAATCGATGTATGCAGCAGCACAAGTACAAATCAATACAGCCACTACAGATCAAACAACTGGACCCTCCACGAGTGATGACCAACTTACGCAGTCAACAAGAGCAGAAAATACTCAGCGTGTACCTTCTAACTCTAGAAACACTTACTCGGATGCAATCAAAAGTCAAAATGAGGCGCCTCAAGATCCCTTACCTCAGTCTAACTCTTTCCATAGACAATCTCAGTCATCCCATTCTCAGCCTAAGACAGTCAAGGAAATCCCACCCAAAAAGGTGGGATTTTTGAAGGTGAAACTCCCACCACAGAATCCATCAAAAATCAAACCTAAACATCCAAATATTTCCCAATCTTCCTCCCAACTCCTTTCAGATCCTGAAAGTCAAATAACATTAGAAAATCATCATGAATCTCTTAAGAGAACCACTCCCATAACCCATCCGTCTGGCCAACATATCTCCTTCTATCCCTATCCTAACCAAACTCCATCAGATATAACGTCAATCCTTTCAACCTTTCTCCGCGATTTACAAGAAACAATCAAACCTTTAATATCACTCCTTACTAGAATCCTATCAGATATCCCGTTAAATATTCCGAGATGAACAAGAAATCCCTAAATATCCTTCTGTGGAACGCCAATGGCTTACAAAATCATAGAGACGAACTTGACATTTTTCTACATGACAATATCATAGATATTGCTCTTGTAACTGAAACCCATTTCACGAAGCATTCTCACTTTTACATACGTGACTACATTACGTACAGATCTGATCACCCAGACAATACATCCCACGCTGGCTCCTGCATCCTTATCCACAAATCCTTACCACACTCCCTTATCCCTTCCACTCCAATTGACATCATTCAATCAACCTCTGTCACCTTATCCTCTCCTCCTTTTAACACAACGTTATCAGCTGTATATTGCCCTCCTGGTAACTCACTCTCCTATAATCACCTCGATTCCCTATTTCGTTCCTTTGGCCCACGCTTCATTGCTGGTGGAGATTACAACGCCAAAGATCAACAGTGGGGTTGTCGAACATCCAACACCCGTGGCAGGATTCTTTCTCGAGTCTCATCCTCCAATAACTACTCCATTCTTTCTCCTAAGAATCCTACCTATTGGCCCACATCCCTCAAAAAACGTCCTGATATCCTTGATATATTCATTGCTTCCCAGATACCTTCCTTCCAATGCACAGTCAAAGCCTTAGATGACCTCTCCTCAGATCATAGTCCGGTTCTGCTTGTCATGCATTCATATCCTGTTCCTAAACCTTCTTTTCCTGCACTGATTGCTGGACCAGTTAACTGGGACAACTTCCGATTTGATCTGGAAAACAAACTGGATTTGAAAATCCCGTTAAAAACCAAACAGCAAATCGACGAAGCTATCAATGACTTTACTTCATCAATAGGAACCACTATCAAAGACAACACAACGCATCACAAAAAACAAAATTTCCGTAAAACCAACTTACCACATCATATCCGTATCTTATTAGTAGAAAAACGAAGAGCAAGATCAAAGTGGCACAGAACCAGATATCCATCAGACAAAACTCATTACAATAGATTGACAAACAAACTGAAAATAGAAATCCGACAATTAAAAATTCAAAACTTTCAGAATATGACAGAAAACCTGACCACTTCCGACAAATCATTATGGATCACAACTAAAAAGCTTTTAAATTACAAATTCTTTAATCATCCTCTCCTTTCGGAAACTCAGACCTGGTCTAGATCTGACGAAGAGAAATCCCAGTTATTTGGTGAACACCTTTTCAAAACCTTCACTCCTCATCCTGATATAATTAACCCAATCCTTCATGAACATGTGAAAGTAGAACTAAACATTCCACTCCAAATGTCCCTTCCTCCTAAAGCCTTCCATCCTTCTGAAATAATAGATATTATCCAGAAATTACCCGCAAAAAAAGCTCCTGGACATGATCTCATCACTTCACGAATCCTAAAACAGCTCCCAAGAAAAGCTATCCTACTCCTCACCTATATATACAACGCTACCCTCCGCACCACTTACTTTCCCGACCCTTGGAAATTATCGATAATAAAAATGATTCCTAAACCTCAAAAACCTCCTGAGTATCCATCTTCCTATCGTCCTATCTCCTTATTACCAATAATGGGGAAAATACTGGAAAAACTACTCCTAAAACGTCTCTACCCGATCCTAAATCCTGTGATTCCTGACCATCAGTTTGGATTTCGGAAATCCCACTCCACTATTCAACAGTGTCATCGTGTGGTAGATGTCATATCCTCCACATTGGAGCGCGGTATGTATTGCACGGGAGTCTTTCTCGATGTGGAGCAGGCCTTCGATCGAGTCTGGCACCCGGGATTGCTTTACAAACTCCGTCAAATCCTCCCTTCTACGTACTTCCTTTTAATCCGTTCTTACCTCACCGATAGAACCTTCAAAGTAAACCACAATTTTGCCTATTCCTCTCTCTTTCTTCAATCAGCCGGTGTTCCTCAAGGCAGTATCCTAGGTCCCATCCTTTACACGGTATATACAGCTGATATCCCAACCCATCCTAGTACCATCCTCACCACTTATGCTGATGACACATGCGTGTTATCTGTGAATAATGACCCATCTGCTGCATCCCAGGCTTTACAATCACACCTCACATCCCTTGAAGAATGGTGTCAAAATTGGAGAATAAAGATAAATCCCAACAAATCCCATCAAATCACCTTTACCCTACGTCGTAAACCCACAACATCCTGTCCTACAGTATCCTTCAATAATATCCAACTTACACCCGTCGAACAGATCCGATACCTAGGACTCCACATAGACAAACGTCTCACGTGGAATCCTCACACAAGACTGAAAAGACAAGAAACTGCCCGCAGATTCCGACTACTACAACATTTACTAGACAAACGCTCCAAACTTCCAGTTTACTACAAAAGACTAATCTACATGACAATAATAAGACCTATCTGGACTTATGGTGTCGAACTTTGGGGTTCCACCAAACCATCCAATTCCTCTCGCATTCAATCCCTACAATCCAAAATCCTTCGTAAAATCCTGAATGCTCCTTACTTCGTCCCAAATAAAATTATCCATGAAGACCTTAATATTCCTTATGTCACCGATTTGGCCCGATCCAGATACCAAACCTTCCATAGTAAACTCCCTTCACATCCTAACCCTCTTGTCTCCAACCTTGCTTCCTCCTCTATCCCAGATAATCCTCCGAGGCGTCTGAAAAGAAGATGGCCTAGAGATCTTCTAAACTAAACAATAATTGAGTGCTACCGCTGGGTAGTTTCTCCACGCACCTTTCCATGCCAATTATGTACTTAAATCAAATTTACTTATTGTATTGTTATAATACAGTTGTAAATTTCAATAAATAAATTATATAAAAAAAAAAAAAAAAAAAAAAAAAAAAAAAAAACACGTGAAAATGATACAAAATTTATTAAGTAAAGTCCCCCCTCCGGTTGATCAATTTTGATGAAATTTTTACAGTCATATTTCAGGCATGTAAATAGATAAAATACTCAGTTTAATCAAAATCGTTAGAGCCGTTTTTGAGAAAATCGAAAAAAACTTAAAAAGTTATTAAATAAAGTACCCCCTCCCTTTGAGCAAATTTGATGAAATTTTTGCTGTCACATCGCGGGGTTATACATACTCTAAATACCCAATTTCAGGTTCGCACGGTTTATAGTTTTTGAGCTAGTCTGTTCACACACACACACACACACACACACACACACACACACACAGAGACACACACACAGACACACACACACACAGACCATTTCGCGGGACTTGGTTATTTTGACTCAGGGGACCCCAAAACGTGTATTTCCGTTGAAAACCGGAAGTCGAAAATTTTCACGATCGCAATACTTCCACTTACTAAATATTTCATATATAGGTAAGTGAAAGTAAAATGAGATAGTAATAATAATAAATAAAATAAGAAACAACTAAATTAAATAACATACATTCATTCCTATATACAATATATACATTCACAGCCTGGGAAACTCCGATTCACTCTTTGCAGCCCACTTATGGAAGGCAAAGCAATACTCTGGAGGATCCCAGTGCTTCTCTCCCAGCCGCATCACTGTGTGATTTAAACTAGCTAGCAAGTGCGATTTATTTATAAATACACTGTAAAACAATAACGATCATAATACAAACAATAAATGGAGTTTCTCGTGGTTTGGTAGTCCTACATCCCTTATCCAAGGCGAAGCTTCCTGTTTTTCATCCACTGTAGGTCACAAGTATTTCGTCATGTGACTTCTTAATCACCAGATTTTGTTACCTACGGATTTTAAAGTTAAAGCGGCCTCTAGACGATCAATATATTGCACAATAACTGACATTGTATAATAATATCGAGCGTCAGTAGATCACTTTGGAAAATTGTGCAATATATTGGGTCAATCAAAAACAGTTTGATTTTAATTGTGCAATCTAGTAAATATTGCATCGTCTGTTGGCGATATTGCGCAATACTACTGAAATACGTAACTTGATGAGTCCGAAGAATTAATATCGCTAGCACTCAGACACCTTTAACAACCTCAAACTGACTTTGAAAAAATTACTTCAGCTTGGTAAGAAGAGCTCGAGAAAACGACATCGCAGCAACATATGTTTGCAAAAAAGGCTATCAATGATATATTGTTAGAGAGCACTTGATTCCGTACAGATTAATTCTAGTCGCTCATCTACACCACTATCTAGTCGCAAAAAAATTGAAAGGCACTAGGTTCACTAATTCTTAGACTTAACAGATTTTCATGAGTATACCTATTTCTTTTTTTAAACCATTCCTTCATTCACCTGCTATTCTTTTTTGAACTACAAATAAACGTGTTGAATGCAAAATAATATTGAGCAATGATATTGCACAGCGTGGGTTGGCCGAAAATAATATTTTATAAAATATTGCTTAATATATTTAAGTAAATATTGATCGTCTAGGGGCGGCTTAAGAAATTTGAAAATTAAAAAATAAATGTCTTAACATCATTACCTATTGGAGTAGTACAGTATCTTCCAAATCAACTAATGATTGAGTTTTTTTTTTTTATGAAATCGAACAAATATCTGAATATTCTCTTTAAATGGTTGATGATAAGTCAATGATTATGTGATACTGACATTAAAAAACATTAAGTGCAAAAAAAATACATTTATCTTAACTTCGAGAAGTAGTAGAAACTTTTTATACGTTTATCATATAAAAAACCGTTTTTCAAAATCAACCAACGATTGAGCTATTTCATCAACTACCCGGTTTCGTTCAGGGATTCGTGAGATGTATAAGTTGTAGCAGATATATTAGTTGTAGTAGGACGGGAATGAACTAGGAGACAGTCTAAAAATTGCTAATTTCGCATAGGTTATAGTAGCTCGGACTCTACCGCTTTCCACTGGAATTAAATCGAAAGAGTTAAAAATTAAAAAAAAAGAAGAAAAAAAAAAGGATATCGAAATCGAGCAGGATCATGGCTTTAAAGGTAGATGCGCACTATTGGCGATGGGAAATTAGAAAGACCAGCAATAGGGAGTGCGCGCAAACTGAACGCACCTTGTACAGTTTGCTTTATAATAAACATATATTGATTATTGATATACAAACGATCCGCGTGGCTAGATGCGAATTGTTATAAAATAAATAAACAATCGTACATTCAACAGTCAATTATTTAATACTATTTTAAAATCGCACTTAACTTCATAAAAAATTATTTTTATCTTTTACAAAAAAGCATTTCTTCAAGATCAACTAAGGATCGAGTTGTTTCATGAAATAAAACAAATTCTTTAATATTCTTATAGGTATAGTTGCTGTTAATAGTATTGGAGCAATCACCAGGACAATCTCATATATAACATTTATTGCTACATCTACAACGTTTCAGCTATGTCGCCATTTTCAAGTCTAAAACTCAATCTGAATAAAGATTTAATTAATCCAGCTTTTTTAAACAATGCCTTCATCAACCCAAAATGAAACTTATTTTTTCTTCTTTTTTTTTTATAAATTAAATATATATAAACCATTAACTGGGGACGTCATATAAAAATTTTTTTATTTTATTTATATTTTATATGACGACACCAGTTAATGGTTTACATATACTTAATTTATAAAAAAAAAAAAAGAAGAAAAAATAAGTTTTATTTTGGTTTGATGAAGGCATTGTTTAAAAAAGCTGGATTAATTAAATCTTTATTCAGATTGAGTTTTAGACTTGAAAATGGCGACATAGCTGAAACGTTGTAGATGTAGCAATAAATGTTATATATGAGATTGTCCTGGTGATTGCTCCAATACTATTAACAGCAACTATACCTATAATATAAATACCCCAGGAGGTTAAGAAACCAATTATATATTGGATATAATTTAATATTCTTTTTAAACACTTGATGATAATTCCTAAGACGATTCGTGGTTCTAGGTGAATCCGTGCCAACTTATTACAATCAATGTAGTAAACACTTGTTTGAAATTTTTTATATTATGTATATGAGAACAATGTAGAAGTCTTAGGTAGACAGACACTCATAGAGTCACCGGAAGAAATGTAAATCTAGATCTGTTGGAGGTAAGTAGCCGGTAATGGTTAATTAGCGGATAGCTCCAGCAACTATTGGAGATAGGGCGAGCACTATTCACGAAGCTCCTGCTCCTTCCTAATTACACTCCCCCCTACCCTCCCCCCTCCCCATATCTCACTCTAGTATCTCTCTCAACTACTCTACAAACATCTCTAATTTTATTGATTCTTAATGAACCAACAACTTACCTTTCTGTCTCTTTATCTTCTCCATTTTATTGTTATATCTTTTTATAACACGAATAGGTTTCATCAGGGGTGAAATATTAGCATTGCTTGATTTGAGTTTGAACCAATAACATATGTGCGAACATTAAGAATTGTATACTAGTCAATAACAAATTAGTAAAAACAACTGATATTCAAGTTGAAGAGAAAGGATTACTCACATCCTATGAGATATGAGATCCTATACTCCTATTTTTTTTTATTTTTATAAAATCGAAAAACATAAGATATAAGACAAGCTCTCTGATGACCATCGTTAGTAAAAATTAACAACTATCATTGTGAAACACAAGACTCCCTTAATAGAGTCATTATGTTGGAATGGTCGTTCCCTCACCGAAGCTGACTGAAAACGCTTGTTTAAAAAAGTAAAACAAAACAAATGAAACAACACATCCTATCTTTCAAAATATTTCCAGAAAGCGGAGATTGAAAGAAATAACCCTAATAATAATTAATTAATCGGTCAATCAGTATTATACACCTCTTACCATACTCGGGAACATTTTGTAACATAGCGTGATCCATATTCTGACAACAGAACAAAACCAGGTATAACTCCTACTATGAGTGAAGCTCTTACAGTGAAATAATTAACGAATTATATTACGAAATTTAATTAAAATCGTCTAAATCCATTTATTCAATAGAATAAAATAATAAATCTTTATCCTTGTAGACTACTTTACAACTTATCTCTATAAAATTTTATGAGAACTAATAATTAATAATTGCTGCTAATGATCTGATGATAAAGCAGCTTTAACTTCTCCAGGTAGAGGTACAGCTGTCTTAACCACGCAAGAACTTGCCCGTTCCCTTAAAAAATGCATAAATAAAAGATGGCTAGCAATTTGGTAGGAAAGTCCAGCCAGCAAACTTAAATATATAAAGAGGGACGTGAAGCCGTGGGCTACTTCGAATCGCAGTAAGCGCCATGAAGAGGCTATTGCTCGCCTGTGAATAGGATATTACCGATTGACACAAGTGCACCTCATTTCACGGAATATACCCCCGATGTGCCCCAAATGTAACAATAGTCTTAGCGTTAGACATATTTTTGAGGAATGTCATTACTACATGCATATATTGAACCAACATAAGGTTGATATGAGGATGTTCACTAAAACAAATCTGAAATTGACAAAGTAATAAGATTCAGTACGGACTGCAAAACTGCAAGTCGCTGATAAGCGATATTTCGTTATATACCATATTGCACACCATTTATATGGACGCCTTACTGTTATTATCCATTTATTATTATTATCCATTTATAATTATTTATTCTAATATCCTCTTTTTAATTTTATTTCTTTAATTTATTTATTTGTACTAATTTTAGGACCCAAATTAGTTTTCTCCATTAAGCATAACTTTTGTAATGTTGTGCCATACTTACGAACATCCTACCGTTTAGTTTTTTTTTTTTTTCCTAACTATTACATTTTAATTTTGAAAAAAAAATAATCTCATTGTTTCTTATATATATGATTTTGTCGTCACATTTTAATTACGACTTTCCTGTTTATACAAAGACTCAAGGCGTTGATGACCTGAGAGTTCTACGCCTAAAAACACAAAGAAACAAACAGTCCACACTATTTATTCATTTTAAAAATAATATAGACTATTTTCACTGAAAACATTGCTCTCTTCTTTCCCAAAATCATCGAAATTAAACATAAAACTATGACATTGAATATGTTGACGTGGTTTGGTATTGGAGAACAAATCAGATGTTAATAATAATCAACAAAAAACAAGTCTATTTCACTCATGTATAACAGCAGGTTTTTATCATGATGTTGCATATATTAAATGTCATGCCAATGTTATAACTAAAGGCATTAATCAACCCTATTAATAATTATAAAAAAATATAATAAGAAATAGCTATTCAAATAATCAATAGCTATGCCAATATATGTTTTATTTAAACCAGCTATTAAGGAAAAACTTTCAAACTGAAAGACATGACTGTATAATCAAGAAGTATCGATTTACTTATATTATAAAAATTATTTAAATAATATACTATAAATATTATAAATATAAATGTTTATAATATATTTACAAACATGAATATTTATAATATATTTATAACATAAATATTTATAATATATATTTAAATATAGATATTTATACATTTTATATAAAAATCATAGCAATTATTTAAGTAATACGATTTTCGTTTTCCAACATGACCAGTCAAATAAATAATCGAAGATATGACTGGTTTCATTGTGGGGCTAGGCGAATATTTTGCCTTCCTATTTAAACAATATATCTATATTTTACCAGAAAATTTATACATCATCACACCATATATCCCTCCTTCTATTTTTGAGGGATGCAAAGATCGGGTTGTGGATGGAACCCCGAAAGGCAGACAGACAGACAATTTATTAGAAACAGGCAAAGCCATAAATATCGGAGAGCGGTAAACATATGATGGTTTTTCTGAAGGTCCAACTAATCTCGCCAGAAGACCATAAGAACTGTCCATTGCCCGGTTTTTTCTTCCCCAGTTGTGATACGTCAACCGCCTGGTGCCAACTGTTGCAACAGGAGCTATGGGAACCCACGTGTGGAGGAAGTCTGTATTAATGAACCTCATCGCTCCATCTAAATCCCATAAGCCCTTTATGCTCAGGACAGTTGTCACTAGCTCTTCTCAACTAATGTTCCAAAGTGAACCACTTTGATGATGATCGTGAACCGCTTTGATTCGTGAACATAGAAGTGAACCTCTTTTGTTGTTGAAAGTGAATCCGTATGTGCTTGAATTTTGCTTGTAATGCAGACCTTATTCAGATTCATGTTTTTTTCTTTATATAAGGGGCCAAAAAAAATCCTTATTTCATCAATAGTCGAGTTATTACCTTAAGTAATTACTAAATACTGCAAGTAATTCGATAGGTTTATTTATGGCTAGTAGTGAATTATTTTTTTTTTTTTTAGTAACTGTAATTTTTATTCACACCTGTTAATAATAACAACAATCAGTGAATTTGATGAACAGAATCGATTGGGCTTGGGCGGGATTCGAACCCGCACACTCAGCGTGGGAGTCGGAGACGCTATCCCCTCGGCCAAGCCGCGGCCCTATTTATGCACGCTGGAAAGCAGAGATCCTCAGAACATTATTATTTAGTTTATAATGTAAAATGAATGTATACCCAAGAATTTTGAAATAAATACATTAAAAATATTAGGTACGTTCCAAGAAGCACTTAGAACACGTTAAAAACTTGTCGCAAGCGGATTACACCTTAACAGACAATTGCTAACTAATAAGGCTAGTGGGCTGTGGTGTTGTGGTTAGCATAGCAACCTACAATACTAAAGATCGCGTGTTCGCGTCCCTCGGTGGCCCTAGGATTTTTTAATGGGAGTAAAAAATCCTTGTCTATGCCGTCCCTCGGATGGGACGTAATATGGATTAATTATACCTAGATAGGCAAAATTTAGGACTCCCACTGTAGCATCGTCCGATAAGCCTTAGTGGCATAAAGTGACGTTAAACCAACACCAAATAAGGCTTGAGGCGCATTCGAAATAGTTGTTTACGTGTTTTAATTGCTTTTGGAACATAACTATTTAACCAAACCATTAGTTTCCATGGTAAAAAATCAAGTTTTCATATAAAATAAATAGAGAAATAAAATTATTAGCAATGTTTTATTATGTTTACATTTTAAAATATAATTTTTTTTTTTTTTTTTAACATATGGTGCAATACTTGGTACGTACGTGGAACAATTAACAATTATATTTTAGGTTAAAACTTTAGTTCCATAATAGATTTCTAAATTGAATAAAAGGTGGTTTTTGCTGGAACTATCATCTCCCTTTGTTTCTGGAAAGACATTAGAGACTAAAATTCATAAACTAACTTCAAATTTTCTACGAACCGTGAATACCCCTTCTATCGATTTCCATTCTCGATGTACTTATTTACGAAAAATAAATTCGAATATTGATGAAGTTAGGATTATTTCCCCTTAAAAGTAGAAATAATAAATTATTAATCGAAAATTACTGAAGTATTTCCGGTTTGGAATAATTACAATATTGTATAGTTCCTACCTTGTGGAGAATAACAATAAAAAATAAGTAAATGAATATGGATGAACTTATTTCTGTAAATTTTCTAAATTGAGTGAATACACATGATAATTATGAAAACAAATCGGTTTCTACTCCAGGTGAAAGTTGTGTGTTGCGCGCATTGCACCAGATTTTTATAATAAAAAACATGATTATTATAACAAAGAAATAATAATTATACTTTTTCTTAGAAAAAATAATTATCGATTTCAAGATCTTCGTTACATGTGATTAAAAATATATTTTCAAATTTAACCTACTTTTGGTTTTTAAAAAGCACTAAATTGATACACCTACTGGTCTGTTTTTTCAATCTGGATTCACATGAAAATTATAATTTATTCACGGAAAATAATTTTAAAATATTACTGTTGCTTTAATATTATTTTTTAAGTCCGCAATATTTTGATGTACTTAAACATGTTTTATTTGTCACAAAGAAATGAATAACGTACTGGATTCAATTATATTTAAAATATTCCTAATCATGTGCAATTTACGACATGCCTGAACAATTTTTGTAAAAATTAAAGTATGAAATGATCTAATTGTTATGTTACCGTTTTTTTGTTTTTTATTAATTAAAAATTATACCTTTTAATTTATTACACCACCTTTCTTCTGATCTCAGATTTCCCCAATATTTACTCTCCCTAAGCTGCCCTATTGTTTGTTTAACATGTGAGAAAAAGTTTGGCTTCCCAGCTCGCCCTGAGAACCCCGGGCTAGGAGGGCAGTCGATAAAAAAATAAATATTAAAAACGTAACGAAAAAAAAAACGATCTAAAAAAGAGAAACAGGCACGGACGGCAGCTAAAGAAACAAACAGTTTGAGTGTGTAACAGATTCCACATGTTGATATTTTTTTACTAGTTGCGTCCCCTCCACGAAAGAACTGGGGTCAGCCCCATCTCGCAAAAAATCCCCAACGAGGTCTTAATCGCTTTTTTATTGGGGTTTACTCAACTGCCCCCTGTCCACTACGGTCACGGGTTTGTTTTATCCCAACCTCTGTTAGCTTTTGTTAGTGCTGTCCATTTAGGGTGTATATGGTCATATTGAGCTAGCACCTCCGTCCTAACATTTTTGACATACTATTAACAAACTATTTATTAATTAGCTAATGATAATTAATTATGACTTTTGATATACATTTTATTAATTAGCTAATTTCCAATATTTATTTTCAATTTTTTTTTATTTATTTATGTGATACAGGGTTGTGAACATGTAGTTGTGACAAGTAAGCTACGATGAAAAATACAGGCAACTTTACATCATATTTTTTATCAGAAAAATCCTACAATTATTTCTATAATAATGTGGTCCTTCTTTTCACTTAATATATTTATACTATTATATTTTTACTGAAGCACTTTTTTAAGGGCGAGGTTTCTTGTTGAATTCGAATAAAATATATAGATAATAATTTTTTTTTTTTACAATTTAGAAGATAAATTTTCATTGAGACTTCCTATTTAGTTTGTAAAAACTTCTTATAACGTCTGTAGTAATATTAGGAGCTAAACTAAAAAGTAGTTATTTAAAAGGGTCTATAATATAATAATAATGTTTATTGGAATAATATATATATACATAAATTACTTATTTACATTTTTTACAACCATTAAAACATTTATGCTTTGGATTGCTCCGTCAGCAGAGTTGCAATTATAAACATTACCTAATAATTACAAAGTTAAAAATATTATAAAAGAAAGGAAAACAAATAACTAAAGTAATCATTATAAAATAAAATTATACCTTGTGTACAGTATGCTTAACAAAGCCGCTAAAATTATAGTAGAAGAAAATTAAAATTCTCAAAAAACCATACTTTTTTTTTTTAATTATAATTAAATTCCCTAACTAAAAGGCTCCTATAATATAGTGCCTCTCTTAAGAACTTTACAAGTCCGGCCCAATTTTGGCCTAAAAGGGTCTATAAAACAATAACTCCTTCGATCAATATGTAGTTTTTGTTACTCGAAGACTGGATAATTAGATCAGCTTTAGGTATTATCCACAGGCTGCTTTACTAATTATTTAAAGTTTCACCATATCACAAAAATGACCTCTAAAATATGAACTAAAGAATTTCAGTACCGGTAAAACGGGTTACTTGAGCCTTGGAGGGTAACTTGAGCCCGAAAAACAAAAATTAATGCTTGGTTCTCTGGGCATTTTGACATAAGTTAAACCTCATAGTTCAATACTATGTTGTTAGTAGTATTGAACTATGTCGTTAAACTTATGCCAAAATACCCAGAGAACCAAACATCATTTTTGTTTTTTTGGGCTCAAGTTACCCCCCCCCCCCCAGGGCTCAATTAAACCGTGTTTACGGTACCAAAAACATCGCAATAAATTTACTAAAACACAAGCTGACTTTGTTGAAATTACGTCAATTATCATTTATTTTTATTAGGAATTATAATATATACATCTTCATAATGGTCACTATAAAGTGGGTAACCTTAATTGAAAAATTAAGAGAAAAAGCCTAATGCTTGACCGTGATCGCATTCAAATCACGTCCTTGAACGACCGCTGACCACGAAACAGTATATCTGAGCCCAAGACCCTTCATGAGTTGTAGTAATATAATGTTTTTTTTCTTAAATCAATAATTATCAAAATAGTGATAAAATTTTATTCATTACATTTAACGAATCACCATATTTTATTTCCGATCGATTAATAAATTTAAATAATCTTAAATTATATATTATTATTTTCTTAGTACTTTAATATTTTAGCAACTTCGTACCACTTTATAAACTGAATATGATTAATTCTCAGCTTTCCAACGATACATACATATTACTACTCTTATTACCGGAAATCGGAATTTTTTGGGAAATCATATATTTTATTTATCTTTAATAGGTAATAAAATCCATTTATATTTAGCCAATTCATGTTAGTAGGGATAATGAGGGACTCCTATTTATTCCCGATAAACAAAAATAAAAGTACTTTGTAGGGAGATTTTTTCCTTAGACATTTAAGCCCTATCAGATCGTTTTTAAATTACATTTTCGAAGATGAAACCTACCTATAATATAAGTATACTTTATTATGATTAAGCATGATAAGTTTAATCAAAATCGTTATGGCAGTTTTTGAGAAATCAGAAAAGAAAATGCCCCCTACGTTTACACGACTTGGAGTTTCGTTCTACAAATCGTTTTTGACGTTGTCTGTCCAGATACACACTCACGCGGGACTTGGTTATTTAGACTCAAGGGACCCGATTTTAAACGGAAATCGCGTTTTGTATTTCCGTTAAAAAACCGAAGTTGAAAAAGTTTTAAATAAAATAGTGTGAATTAATTATAAATTTACATTGAAAAAAAAAGTTTCATTCATAGCAACAATACTTATGTTAATAATGGACTCGACATTGTTTCATCAAATATTTTAATCGAATCATCTATTTAATTTTGTCACGGATGTGGTAGTGTATTTTATTCTCTGTGACACGAAAAGGAAAAAAAAAAGACAAGATAAATTATAGTATTACAAGTGGTTCAGCAATCACTACTGCTACCTTTTCGAGAAGGCGAGAATCGACCCCGTGACGATTATATCAAACCTGATCCAGCAATTATATCGCAATCATTGGAAAACAGACCTCGGACTGTACCGGTCTATGGAATCCACGCACCCAACCTCATTTCTTCAGCGGGCCAGGTCAGCAGGAGTCTGTATATGGGAACCGAACCGGAATTTGAACTGCTTTTGAAGTGGAATTAAAAAAAAAAAATTGTTCTTACATGTAACAAAAACGATATTCACTAAATTTTGAAATTTAAAGTATGTTGATAAATGAATTTATAAATTCATAAATATTTTAAAATATTTAAAATAATGTGGAAAATAGATGAACGTAGGTAGTAATGATATTTAGGGATGCGATCATAAGTAATATGATATTAATGTAACAATAGTAAAAACACATATAATTGTATACGAATTTCAGAAAAAATCATCATTTGAACAACTTCAAAAACAGCAGTTAATAATTCTGAAAATCTGGCCGAAATGTTAGACAAAAGTTTATGTATTTTCACATATTATTGCTATTTTTTAAAACCGCACTCCCCAACCATTTCCACTTCAATAAATAAAAAATTGAAATCAATGATGGTAAACATTGGTATTAACATAATCTTGCTCGTCAGCAAGATGGCCACAACTCAAAAAACTAAGTATACGTCTCTGTGGTTTATATAAACCTTCTGTGACACTGCGAGGCATTCAGATTACCACTGTCGGCAAGAAGATGGTTATAACTGGATAAAACTACTTTTTTTTGTTTTGTTTTTCTAGGATAATAACATGTAAAGCTTGAACTGCCACAAACTATATGGCTTTCTAAAATCAATGGAATTATATCTTAAGATAAAGACCGAAATTTGGATAATAGAGCCATGATGACCCTAGTGGTTGAATTAGGATAGGGATATTTAAAGAGTACCTGACACCGTACAGGCTCGGGACCTCCACTTTACGTCCTATCCGAGGGACGACATGGACAAGGATTTTTTACTTCCATTAAAAAATCCAAGGGCCACTTTGGGACGCGAACCCGCGACCTTTAGTTTAGTAAGTTTCTATGCTAACCTCTACACCACAGGTGACCTCTGAAAATAGTCTTTGATCAGATTAATTGGGGCAGTTAATGCTACTGGTATTAATACTACTGTTTCTATATCGGGGCATTATAAGTTTTGTCATTCTGATTCCTACGGTACATATAACTCAAAATTGATATATTTTGAGTTGTAACCATGTTCTTGCCGACGTGGGCTATGTTTGAATTATGATTAAAATTAATTAAAACAAAAGAATATACCTTTATGTTAATATATAAATATAATATGTTCGAAGAATTATTTAACTTGAGGCCTCCCATAATTAAGTTACATTTTCAGCTTTTCGAGATTTTAACTATAGTAAAACTTCCGATTACATTTGATAAAATGCTTCCTTTAATAGACTAATGATTTATCATAACTATGTACTTTCAATTAGTAAAATGGTGCCTAAGGAATTGGTAGAGAACTTTATTATATAATAAATAAGAAATTTTTAATTATCCTAAAAATACCCTAGATCATGTGGCAGAGACACAGGTGCGGCTACCTCAGGTATACCATAACTCACCCATGCCCCAGACTGATAAATAATTTCCGCCCCAACCTTCCTTTCCTGATCATCCTCTTAGTTTTTCCTTATACCGGTATAAAGCATTAACTTGTATTAAGTTTGTTCTTACTTAATAAGCCAAACCATATAATAAAAAAATAAAATGATAAGAGGTGCAAAAATTATTATTTGACAATATTTATTTCTTCTTCTCATCAACTTTCTTTGGATATTTCCTATTTATTGTATTATGTGTCTTTTATATCGGGTTTTTATTTTATATCCAACTATGTATTCATACATACTTTTTATTGTTCATTGGTAAAAAGTTTCAAATATCTTCTAGTTTTTTATTGAACATTTCTTAACAAATGACACGTCTTTTTTTAAATTTTTTGACACTGAACTGATCACTGGTTTCTTGTGGACGAGTTTTTATTATATCTCACTTTATATGAACTATTAATGCTATCAAAATAATAAACATGACTCTGGAAATACTAGGATCCTATTTCTATAATGATGGCAGTATTTCCGAACGTAGAACTGATATCAGGAAAGTTATTAAGGGGGGGTGGGGTCGTTGGTGAATTCAAATATAAAAATAAGACAATTTATTTTAATTTACAGTAGAATATATTTTATAGGGAGGGGAACAAAATTAAGTGTTGATGACCGGGGGGGGGAAGGATAAAGTGATACTTTATATTAGTTTTTCATTAATTAAAACAATTCATATTTCAGTCATTTCTTTTTCTTTATATTAATAATTTCGTACGGGAAGGGGAGGGGTCCAACCTTATATGTATCCCAGAGGGTTATTCAATGCGGAACGTCACGATTTTCGCTCTCTGATACGTTAAGGTTTGGTTTTTCGTTTTTATTCTTTCACCAGCATTCACATGAAACTTCTTCTAGATCTGTTTTCATCAATTATTGGATTCTTCGTCTTTTGGGCTGTAAAAATTTGTTTTACTCTCGAGCGGAATGAAAAATAATTTTCGCCGATTCCAGAAGCTGAATCAAAAGTATTGATTGCTTTGTTGTAAAGAAATTATTCCATACAATTCATTAAATTTGTATGTGATTAATTGAATTATATTTTATATCTAACTTTGTTTAGTCCGAAAATATACTTGGATCATTATAAAAATATGGGTTATTTTCTGTAACGTCCCCTCTATGTCTAAACTGTCTGTCATAGAAAGTTAAAATTTTTGGAGAGATAAAGCAATCTGGCCGCTAGATATTATAGTAGATTAATAAAAATTTGATTATTTTTTTAATTATTATTTTAATAGATCATTAACACATAGGTACTTATTTTTACACTTAAGAATAAGTTCGAAATTTGATTTTACCTGTACTTTCTCACTCCCAACTAACGATAAATTTTTCAAAAACCTATATTTCCCAAAATATCCACTATGTGGGGGAAAATGAGGGAAACGGATATATGTTTATTTAAAAAAAAATGAGATGAAACTAACCCATAATTTTTAAATGACCCACTTAAAGTAATTTATATCTTGCTTTTTATTTTTAAATGCCATGTAACAGGCTGGTCTGACATAGCCATTATTTATTAATTTATATGATTCTACCTCTAGTCTGCATTTATTAAATATCATTGTAAAAAATAAATAAATAACCCGATGTATCCTATAATGATTTATAACATTGAGATCTCAATATATACTTTTTAATAAAAACTATGATAAGTTAGTTATTTTTTAATGATATGACATGTCCATTTATATTGTTTATTTATACATATATCCATAGTGTGTTTAATTTTTTTTTACTGTGCTATGTGCTGTTAATATCTTACTTTTTTTTAATATGTTACTTTTTATTGCTGTTATTCTGCCACAATAATAAATGTCTATTAAATTTAAATTATTTTATCACTTAGATGAATGAATTAATATGTATAATTTAGTAATTATAAGATACTAGTATACCGGCATTGAGCAGTGAAATCTATTACAAAGGTAGTACACACTCAGTAGCCTTCATGGGGCCCATTTATTAAGTTGCGATCAATAACCTCAGTCTCGCCATATATTTTTCAATCTTATTGCCTCTTTTAAAGTGAGAGATAATTAAATAACAACTGTTAATATTTAGTGTAATAGGGGGTTATTTACTTTTCTCGTCACTCAAAGTACACTAAATAATATTTAATGGCCCGTTGGAGACTAATCCGGTCCAATTTGGTCAAGAGCCTGGCCGAGAGTAGTAAGATGAATTATTAACTGTGAATCGGGAACAGGTAGCTCCGAGTTAATAACTGTGACCTGTAATTAACCTTATTGAGATGGAACGGTTAGTGAGGGACCGTCCATTAGCTCGGACCCGACATCTATATCATCGGAACCCCCCGGGCCACTCGCCTGCCTAAGAGCCACTCATAGCAATTTCAATCAAGTCATCATGTTAATTTTATAAATTTATGGGTCTCCTGATACTTAACGGCACTTACGAAGTACTTGCGGAAAGACTGACATGACATGCCCTGATTTTTTTTTCCTTGTTTGTTAATGTAGAAATTAAATTGAATTCTTAGATTATTTAAATTTTATTAAAGACGAATTATATTTTATGTAAGATATTACATAGTGTATCGTAAAACAAAATCAATTCTTTTTTCTGTTACATTGAAAGGAGTTTTAGACTATTTGTTAGAGCAGATTACATTAACACATATTCTGGATTTTACGAGAATGTACTATGCTCTTCCATATTGTTGGATTTCGGAGTAAATATAAGAAGCAATGCTAGGGGCTTAGTCTTGCTCTGTACATCGAAGCATATGATTACTTTTCGTCACTAGTAGTTACTTTTTTGTAACGTAATTAATAATTTGAGCTTTAACTGTTTATTTGGCGTTGTTAATTATGATTTTTCGTAAGTAGATACAAATTATTTAAACCCACGTTTGTGCTACGCTATTTAATTTTATATCTTTATTTCTTTTTCTTTTTTATTCAACGTCACTTTATGCTTTTATGGCTAATCTGACGAGGCTACAAAGAGACTCCTAAATTGCCCAATCCAGGTATAATGTAAAAAGGGGTCTTTAACCTATATTTTACGTCCCTTCCGAAGGATGGCATATCAAGGATTTGTTACTCCCATTAAGAAACCCTATGGTCACCTGGCGGGATACGAACCCGCAACTAACTCCAGAAAACGAGGAACTAATATAATATTAAGCGTTTAAGGTAAAAGAGGAGTTTAGTTCATTTTTATGATACATTTGATTTAATGTATTGTAACACCAATACGGGTTTAACTAATGCTATTGACGCAATATTATTACAAAAAATGTCAAACAAGGTGACAGAACAGTGACTAATGACAAGGAACTCAGGAGTTCATCGTAAGACTAACACACTAGTCGATCGTTCACAGAAAGGCCTAGAACATTCCAAAAACGTAATCACGTACAATAAACGTCTGTAGCCGTTCCAGGCAATTCTTGAACTTATATAATTTACAGAAATAATTATCTGTTTTGGTTTTACATCATAGTATTTTCGATTTGTGTTTCATTACGACGCTTTACTACTTGTTTTATTTTTTACTATTATTATAAAAGTCTTGTCATGTCACAATGAATTCCCTCTGTTTGTTTTGGACAAGATATATCATAAGTGCCACTATTAACTGTATCCAACTCCCTCTTGAACAAATGCATCATTAAGGTACAAAACAATTTAAGCCCCCTCCGAATGTTAATCCGAAATATGGCCTCAGCTTGAGTGCCACACGAGTTCTAGCTCTTTCCTCGCCTCTAAAACTAACAGCCGTGGACGGGCACGTGTTCCTCACAATAAAACTATAATGGACTTTTTGGGTCATATATTTAAATCGCCGCGCCGTTAAATATGCTATTGACTCGCCTGGGGAGGGATTCTAACGGATATTCCAGCCCAAAAATCTTTCCTCAAACGGGAGGGGAATTATTGTCGGCTAATACTGGGGGAGGAAGCGGAGGGGCTTGGGCGTAAAAACGAGGGGTCAAAACAATGGGAAGACCTGTGACCTCGGGGTCATTTGTTACTGACCAACAGATGTCCTATCTCGCCCCATCTGCCAAATTTTTATATGTTTATAGCATGCCGCGTTTTAGCTAAAATGCAGTCTGTCCAAGTTATGTTTTTCAGTGTGAACGCATGAATGAGTGTAATTAATTAGTATAACGTTTTTAACTGTTTTTTTGTTATGCAATCGAAAATGAAATCATTTTATTTTTATGTCTTGGAAATAGTTGGGGGGTACGCTGAAGGTAAATAACACACATATGCAATAACAAATAACAAATATGATATTCTAATTAGGTATATTATTTTAACGAATTTTCGGAATTTTATTTTAATAACCTATCGAAACAAGATGCTATTTTTACTTTCACTTACCTATATATGAAATATATAGTAAGTGGAAGTATTGCGAACGTGAAAAATTTCGACTTCCGGTTTTCAACGGAAATACACGTTTTGGGACCCCCTGAGTCGAAATAACCAAGTCCCGCGAAATGGTCTGTATGTGTGTGTGTGTGTGTGTGTCTGTGTGAACAGACTAGCTCAAAAACTATAAACTGTGGGAACCTGAAATTGGGTATTTAGTGAATGTATATGCCCGCGATGTGACAGCAAAAATTTCATCAAAATTGCTCAAAGGGCGGGGGTAGTTTATTTAATAACTTTTTACGTTTTCTTCGATTTTCTCAAAAACGGCTCTAACGATTTTGATTAAACTGAGTATTTGATCTATTTATATGCCCGAGATAAGACTGTAAAAATTTCATCAAAATTGATTAACCGGAGGGGGGACTTTACTTAATAAATTTTGTATCATTTTCACGTGTTTTTTTTATTTGCTCAAAAACGGCTTTAACGATTTTGATCAAACTGTGTATATGATGTATGTATATATCCGAGATACGACTGTAAAAATTTTATCAAAATTGATCAACCGGAGGGGGGACTTTACTTAAAGAATTTTATATAATGTTTACGTTTTTTTTTTACTTTCTCAAAAACGGCTTTAATGATTTTGATGAAACTAGGTATTTGATGTATGTATGTGCCCGCGATGCGACAGCCGAAATTTCATCAATATTGGTGAAACAGAGGGGGTACTTTATTTAATAAACTTTTTCTTATGTTCACGTGTTTTTTTTATTTACTCAACAGCGGCTGTAATGATTTTTATCAGACTGGATATTTGGTGTATGTATATGCTCACAATGTCACAGACAACATTTCATCAAAATTTGTCAATTGAAGGGGGCTCTTTATTTCATAACTTTTTTTTCCATTTTTTCCATTTTTTTGGAATATCTCAAAAACGGCTATAATGATTTTGATTAAATTAATCATTTTTAATCAAAATCAAGTCATCTTTTTTATATTATTTATAAACATGGCAATTAAAAAAACATGTCGATTTCTAATGTAAGTAAGTTGGTAAGTGAAAGTTGTGTGTTGCGCGCATCGCACCAGATTTTTTAACCATAGAACGGTAACAGGGGTAGTGCGTGTCATCAGAGTGATTTAAAAATAAGCCTACGCACCGGATATTGCATCTAGTAATTCCATAATTTGAGTAGTATCTTTCCTTTATAAGATATCCTTTTTACTTTCACTTACCTATATATGACATATATAGTAAGTGAAAGTATTGCGATCGTGAAAAATTTCGACTTCCGGTGTTCAACGGAAATACACGTTTTGGGACCCCCTGAGTCGAAATAACCAAGTCCCGCGAAATGGTCTGTGTGTGTGTGTGTGTGTGTGTGTGTGTGTGTGTGTGTGTGTGTGTGTGTGTGTGTGTGTGTGTGTGTTTGTGCGTGTGCGTGTGTGTGTGTGTGTGTGTGTGTGTGTGTGTGTGTGAACAGACTAGCTCAAAAACTATAAACCGTGGGAACCTGAAATTAGGTATTTAGTGTAGGTATATGCCCGCGATGAGACAGCAAAAATTTCATCAAAATTGCTCAAAGGGAGGGGGTACTTTATTTAATAACTTTTTACGTTTTTTTCGATTTTCTCAAAAACGGCTCTAACGATTTTGATTAAACTGAGTATTTGATCTATTTATATGCCCGAAATATGACTGTAAAAATTTTATCAAAATGATCAACCGGAGGGAGGACTTTACTTAATAAATTTTGTATCATTTTCACGTGGTTTTTTTATTTACTCAAAAACGGCTTTAACGATTTTGATCAAACTGGGTATATGATGTATGTATATGCCCGACATACGACTGAAAAAATTTCATCAAAATTGATCAACTGGAGGGGGGACTTTACTTAATAAATTTTGTACCAATTTCACGTGTACATATTTTTTATTTACTCAAAAACGGCTTTAACGGCGATTTTGAAAAAACTGGGTATTTGATGTATGTATAAACCAAATATGTAAAAGCCAACAATTCATCAAAATTGGTCCAAATGAGGGGGCACTTTATTTCATGACTTTTTTCCAATTTTTACCTTTTTTTCGATTATCTCAAAAACGGCTTTAACGATTTTTATCAAATTCGTCATGTTTAATGAAAATTAGGTTTTCTTTAATATCAGGTAAGCTTTATCATTATTAATATGTTCCGAGGGGGCTTTTTTTGGGGGGTCCTTTTTTGTTTGTTTTTTTGTTTCTTATAAAGTACCTTTGTTTTTGTTTACATGGAGAAATTAACTCTCTCTTGTTACGCCTAAAAATAAGAAATGGCTAATTTGATATGATAAAAAATATGAATATGATAAAAATGATAAATAATATGAGATATGATAAAAATAAAGAAAACATAAAGTGGAGAAAAAAAGAAAAATATTCAGTCAACTCATAAAACTCGTTGAGCCCACGCATGCGCAGTACGCCTTTAATGACAGACCATTGTTCATAATTAAAGCCGTTCTGTTCATTTGAGAAGTGGCAATTAACAAAACGCATTAATTTCTAATCTAAGTAAGTTGGTAAGTGAAAGTTGTGTGTTGCGAGCACGCACCAGATTTTTACTTTCACTTACCTATATATGAAATATATAGTAAGTGGAAGTATTGCGATCGTGAAAAAATTCGACTTCCGGTTTTCAACGGAAATACACATTTTGGGGTCCCCTGAGTCGAAATGACCAAGTCCCGCGAAATGGTCTGTGTGTGTGTGTGTGTGTGTGTGTGTGTGTGTGTGTGTGTGTGTGTGTGTGTGTGTGTGTGTGTGTGTGTGTGTGTGTGTGTGTGTGTGTGTGTGTGTGTGTGTGTGTGTGTATGTGAACAGACTAGCTCAAAAACTATAAACCGTGCGATCCTGAAATTGGGTATTTAGTGTAGGTATATGCCCGCGATGTGACAGCATAAATTTCATCAAAATTACTTAAAGGGAGGGGGTACTTTACTTAATAACTTTTTAGGTTTTTTTCGATTTTCTCAAAAACGGCTCTAACGATTTTGATTAAACTGAGTATTTCATCTATTTATATGCCCGAGATATGACTGTAAAAATTTAATCAAAATTGATTAACCGGAGGGGGGACTTTACTTAATAAATTTTGTAACATTTTCACGTGTTTTTTTTTATTTACTCTAAATCGGCTTTAACGATTTTGATCAAACTGGGTATTTGATGTATTTATATGCCCGAGATATGACTGTAAAAATTTCATCAAAATTGATTAACCGGAGGGGGGACTTTACTTAATAAATTTTGTAACATTTTCACGTGCTTTTTTTATTTACTCAAAAACGGCTTTCACGATTGTGACCAAACTGGGTATTTGATGTATGTACATGCCAAATATGTGATAGCCAACATTTCATCAAAATTGATCAACCGAAGGGGGGACTTTACTTAATAAATTTTGTATAGTTTTCACGGGGTTTTTTATTTACTCAAAAACGGCTTTAACGATTAATAAAAATAAGATATGAATGTAGAAAAATGTATGACTTTGGGAAATGATATTTAACAAAACACGTCAATTTCTTATCTAAGTAAGTTGGTAAGTGAAAGTTGTGTGTTGCGCGCACGCACCAGATTTTTTACTTTCACTTACCTATATATGAAATATATAGTAAGTGGAAGTATTGCGATCGTGAAAAATTTCGACTTCCGGTTTTCAACGGAAATACACGTTTTGGGGTCCCCTGAGTCCAATTAACCAAGTCCCGCGAAATGGTCTGTGTGTGTGTGTGGGTGTGTCTGTGTGTGTGTGTGTGTGTGTGTGTGTGTGTGTGTGTGTGTGTGTGTGTGTGTGTGTGTGTGTGTGTGTGTGTGTGTGTGTGTGTGTGTGTGTGTGTGTGTGTGTGTGTGTGTGTGTGTGTGTGTGTGTGTGTGTGTGTGTGTGTGTGTGTGTGTGTGTGTGTGTGTGTGTGTGTGTGTGTGTGTGTGTGTGTGTGTGTGTGTGTGTGTGTGAACAGACTAGCTCAAAAACTATAAACCGTGCGAAACTGAAATTGGGTATTTAGAGTATGTATATGCCCGCGAAGTGACAGCAAAAATTTCATCAAAATTGCTCAAAGGGAGGGGGTACTTTATTTAATAACTTTTTAAGTATTTTTCGTTTTCTCAAAAACGGCTCTAACGATTTTGATTAAACTGAGTATTTGATCTATTTATATGCCCGAGATACGACTGTAAAAATTTAATCAAAATTGATCAACCGTAGCGGGTACTTTACTTAATAAATTTTGTAACATTTTCACGTGTTTTTTTTTATTTACTCTAAATCGGCTTTAACGATTTTGATCAAACTGGGTATTTGATGTATTTATATGCCCGAGATATGACTGTAAAAATTTCATCAAAATTGATTACCTGGAGGGGGGACTTTACTTAATAAATTTTGTAACATTTTCACGTGCTTTTTTTATTTACTCAAAAACGGCTTTCACGATTGTGACCAAACTGGGTATTTGATGTATGTACATGCCAAATATGTGATAGCCAACATTTCATCAAAATTGATCAACCGAAGGGGGGACTTTACTTAATAAATTTTGTATAGTTTTCACGGGGTTTTTTATTTACTCAAAAACGGCTTTAACGATTAATAAAAATAAGATATGAATGTAGAAAAATGTATGACTTTGGGAAATGATATTTAACAAAACACGTCAATTTCTTATCTAAGTAGGATGGTAAGTGAAAGTTTTGTGTTGCGCGCACGCACCAGATTTTTTACTTTCACTTACCTATATATGAAATATATAGTAAGTGGAAGTATTGCGATCGTGAAAAATTTCGACTTCCGGTTTTCAACGGAAATACACGTTTTGGGATCCCCTGAGTCCAATTAACCAAGTCCCGCGAAATGGTCTGTGTGTGTGTGTGGGTGTGTCTGTGTGTGTGTGTGTGTGTGTGTGTGTGTGTGTGTGTGTGTGTGTGAACAGACTAGCTCAAAAACTATAAACCGTGCGAAACTGAAATTGGGTATTTAGAGTATGTATATGCCCGCGATGTGACAGCAAAAATTTCATCAAAATTGCTCAAAGGGAGGGGGTACTTTATTTAATAACTTTTTAAGTATTTTTCGTTTTCTCAAAAACGGCTCTAACGATTTTGATTAAACTGAGTATTTGATCTATTTATATGCCCGAGATACGACTGTAAAAATTTAATCAAAATTGATCAACCGTAGCGGGTACTTTACTTAATAAATTGTGTCCTACTTTTATGTTTTTTTTTATTTACCCAAAAACGGCTTTAAAGATTTCGATCAAACTGGGTATATGATGTATGTATATATAGGTATTTAGTATATGTATGTGCCCGCGATGTGACAGTAAAAATTTCATCAAAATTGATCAATTCGAGGGGGCACTTTACTGAATAAATGTTGTCTCATTTTCACGTGTTTTTTTATTTACTCAAAAACGGTTTTCACGATTTTGATCAAACTGAGTATTTGATGTATTAATATGCCCGAGATATGACTGTAAAAATTTCATCAATATTGATCAAATGGATGGGGTACTTTACTTAATAAATTTTGTATCATTTTCACGTGTGTTTTAAATTACCCATAAAAGGAAAAAATAAGAAATGAATGTGGAAAGATTTGTGACTTTTTGAAGTGGCAATTAACAAAACATGTCAATTTCTAATCTAAATAAGTTGGTAAGTGAAAGTTGTGTGTTGCGCGCACGCACCAGATTTTTTTACTTTCACTTACCTATATATGAAATATATAGTAAGTGGAAGTATTGCGATCGTGAAAATTTTCGACTTCCGGTTTTCAACGGAAATACACGTTTTGGGACCCCCTGAGTCGAAATAACCAAGTCCCGCGAAATGGTCTGTGTGTGTGTCTGTGTGTGTGTGTGTGTGTGTATTTGAACAGACTAGCTCAAAAACTATAAGCCGTGGGAACCTGAAATTGGGTATTTAGTGTAGGTATATGCCCGCGATGTAACAGCAAAAATTTCATCAAAATTGCTCAAAGGGAGGGAATACTTTATTTAATAACTTTTTACGTTTTTTTCGATTTTCTCAAAAACGGCTCTAACGATTTTGATTAAACTGAGTATTTGATCGATTTATATGCCCGAAATATGACTGTAAAAATTTCATCAAAATTGATTAACCGGAGGGGGGACTTTACTTAATAAATTTTGTATCATTTTCACGTGTTTTTTTTATTTACTCAAAAACGGTTTTAACGATTTTGATCAAACTTGGTATTTGATGTATTTATATGCCCGAGATGTGACTGTAAAAATTTCATCAAAATTGATCTACGGGAGAGGGGACTTTACTTAATAAATTTTGTAACATTTTCACATGTTTTTTTTATTTACTCAAAAACGGTTTTAATGATTTTGATCAAACTTGGTATTTGATGTATTTATATGCCCGAGATATGACTGTAAAAATTTCATCAAAATTGATCTACGGGAGGGGGGGACTTTATTTAATAAATTTTGTATCATTTTCACGGGGTTTTTTTATTTACTCAAAAACGGCTTTAACGATTAACAAAAATAAGATATGAATGTAGAAAAATGTGTGACTTTGGGAAATGATTATTAGCAAAACACGTCAATTTCTAATCTAAGTAAGTTGGTAAGTGAAAGTTGTGTGTTGCGCGCACGCACCAGATTTTTTTTTTAACATGTGCTAATAGTACTCGGCTAAACTTCTTCCCTTCCAGCCTTACATGCACAACACTCCCTCAAGATGTGGGGCATAGTCAAGTGCACCCCGCTGGAAATATGAGAAGAGCTTTCTCCATGGAAACTGTTTTGAAATGGTTCAATAAAATAAAACAATTAAAAAGACCTTAGTTTACTTGTACAATGACACTATTCTGTTCTGTGTTTTTGTTAGGCTTATTTTTCGATATTAATTGTTTTGTTTAAATTCCAGTTAATATTGTAATAACTCTTCATTTAATATATTTTTGTGAAAAAACCAATTTCTACATTTTATGGAGTACTTAATGTTTTCAAGCATGAAATTATAGCATCTGCCTTAAAATAGTTGGAACCGCCTTAAATTTGTGCTTTTCCGCAACATTATAATATATTTAATTTTTAAATTAAATTCAATAATTTATTTTATTTTTTTCATTAAAAATGAAAGGATAATGGCGGGAAATATAAATGAATTGGAGTGTTGGGGGTGCGGTAACATGACATAAAATAACAAATTTTTTGTAGATGTCAAATATTTAATAGTGCCAATTTTTCGACCTAAATTTCACTTGTCACTTAAGTCTTAATGTAAAGAAACGTTACTGACTTACATACCACCGTAGTATGTACCAGCTTTAGTCATAGTCTTGAAGTTTATTTCTTTTCGTTTCTCTCTTATTTGAGCAAAGGTCATTTTATTTTTAAAATTTGTTGAGAATACGACAATATACGTTCCTTCATTGTAAAACTCTGAATTACCATTGTTCCAAAATTTTATTTATATAATTTTAAAATAAGATTCTAAGATGCTTTTTATAAGTGAAACTCTCGTGGAGAAGGTTTATCATTTGCTATCTATGATGACTTACTTACACAGTGGCACATACTACACAGCTGATTCAGAATATAAAATATAATAAATAAATTGAAAATATATTTGCTATAGTGATTGTCACTTGACACGGTTACCTGAATTTGTTTTGGCCAGCCATTTCATAATCAAGCTGGATTTTGGAGGTTAATAGCTATCAATGTGTTGTTGGGTTTTAAAGTAAAATTTTTTACAGTATAATATTGATGGATATTCAAAGTGATGGATTCAATAGAAGGTATTGAATTGCTTGATGTAGTTTCTCAAGAAATTTAAAATAATTAAATACTAAATACTCTCTGTTGCATTGCATATTATATAGGTACCAAATCATATTATATTCCCTTTTTTCTCCTTAAATAGTATTTTTTTTAGTTATTTTTATTTTTTCCTCAATGTCAATAGGAGTTTCAATTTATCAGTTTGTAGAACCTTCACGAACTCACGTTTTTTTTTTTTTTTTTTTTTTTTTTTTTCAACGGGATCAAGAATCGTGGTGTCATCTAAATTTATTTTGTATTGCTTTATGGAACCATTTCAAACAGAATATTTACAATCATTGAAATATGTACAAGTGAAAATACATATAAAAAGCTTAGAAATGGTTTTAGGTGCCCAAGAAGGTTTCTTCCTGTATTAGGGTCACCCTCACATTATGGAGCAAAACCAAAAAAGCCATAGTCTGTGTTAATTAAGTTTTAAGTAAGTTAAACATAATAATATAGTATATAAAATATAAACTAAATATTTTCATCCTTATTTATAAACCAAATAACCCCTATATTTCTTATTCTAGATCTATTAATAACAATGAGTAGGATTTCTTTTTAATTTTTTATAATTTTAAGATATTACGAGGCTTTCAACATAATTAGGTTAAAGAATGTCATCAAGTGATATAAAAATACTAAGTAAAAATGAAATTAAAAGGTAAAGTATAAGAAAGAGAAACAAACGTAGAAGCTTGGAAAAAAGGGATGCTATCTTGGAAGCCTTTGTAGGAAGACGGTGGAGAAATTAATAGAGGTCTTTATCCGAGAGACCTGGCTCTGGAGACAATAGCTAATGTTTCACCAGCTTCGGGGGTGGGGGAGTACCTTTTGTTTTAATTTGTTCCTTGCGGAAGAGCAATATCTTACAGTCCGGCCTACCCTTATTTATTGTTGCTATTGTTGATTATTCTCTAGAACGGAAATCGCAAAAATGACCTCTGGGTCCGCGAGAAATATTAATAGCTAGAATTTAATAACTATTATAAAATATTGGCGATCAATTAACTTTAGCTATTACAATATAGATAGAGAAATTAATTCTTTTTCATTTTCGAGGAAAATGTCTAGGGTAAAACTCTCTGTTAACTACTTTCAATGCCATCCATCTACTAAAACTAATTTAAAAAGCTTAGTCAATGTTACCAGGTTTTAAATTTTATTGACAAACCGATTCTTTATACTCAGCGGTGATTATTAAATAACTTTTCCTGCCCCCCGAAATTTGGAGAAAAAAAAAGCATTAGTGGAATGAATGTGTCCATCCGATTTGTTACGAAATTCACATTGTACATATCACCATTTATGTTCAGGTTTTAAAATCCATAATTAAAAAAATGAAATCTGATTATAATTTTTATCTGTAATTTTTACAAACCATTTAATGATTTTTACAAAATCCATAATTTTTTTTTGGACTCACTTTACGTCACTGAGGCTAATCGGATGATGCTGTAGTTTGTAGTCCTCAATTTATCCTATCCTGTTTTCATCTTAGGATATGGATTATTAACAAGCACCTGACATCGCACAGGATGGGGACCACCATTTTACGCCACATTCGAAGAACGGCATTGCCAAGGAAATTTTACAATCTTTAAAAAAACCTAGGGCCACTTGGCAGGATGCGAAACCGCGATCTCAAGGATTGTAAGCGCTAGGCTTGTCACTAAACCAAATTTGTATTTTTTTAATTATTATATTTTTTTTCGTATTAAAAGTGAAAATACTTTATATTTTTGAATAAAAAATTTACGTTTTTACACAATAATGAAATTTTGGACAAAAAAATTTAATTATTGTGTAAAATTAATTAATTGTTACTTATGAAATGCCTGATCCATTTAGTGAGTTATAATTATTTGTAATAATCATTAAACATCAAAGATCGATTTAAATTTGTACATTTCATCAAGCATGACATGATTAATTTTATAATCAAATATAGGATTTTTATATGATTCTATGGGAAACATAATTATCGATTTCAAACCCTGTTTATGCTTATGAATTTACTAGAGCTACTATTTTTATTGTAATTAAATAAACAAATAAATAATAAAAAATTAAAAAATAAGTGTGTGCTTTTTTTAAATCTTTATATTTGTATTTTTAATTCTACAGACATATCCTCCAACCGATTTTTTACTTTCACTTACATATATATGAAATATATAGTAAGGAAAGTATTGCGATCGTGAAAAATTTCGACTTCCGGTTTTCAACGGAAATACACGTTTTGGGGTCCCCTGAGTCCAATTAACCAAGTCCCACGAAATGGTCTGTGTGTGTGTGTGAACAGACTAGCTCAAAAACTATAAACGTCACAGACCTGAAATTGGGTATTTGGTGTATGTATATGCCCGCGATATGACAGCAAGAATTTCATCAAAATTGGTCAAACGGAGGGGGTACTTTATTTCAAGAATTTTGTCTAATTTTTTTTTTTTTTCGATTTTCTCAAAAACGGCTCTAACGATTTCGATTAAACTCGGTATTTGGTGTATGTATATGCCCGCGACGCGACAGTAAAAATTTTATGAAAATTGATTAATTGGAGGGGGCACTTTACTTAATAAATTGTTTGTTTGTTTATTGGGGTTTAAAGGCATAAAACCCTAAGGTCATCAATGCCTTTGTCTATTTATTTGTCTTTGTTAACTGATACCCAAATCTTGTTTAGGTACATTCCAACATTAATTTCTCCATCGCACATTCCTTCTCGTACTCCTTAGTAATTTAAACTCATGACACTATGTATATTATAAACTAAATAATTTTAATTTTAAAATAATAGATTTTTTTTTTATTATGTATTATAATTATTTGTAATATGAATGGAGGTGAGAAAAAAAAAAAAAAAAAAAAAAAAAAAAAAAAAAAAAAAAAAAAAAAAAAAAAAAAAAAAAAAAAAAAAATAAATAAATAAATAAATAAAAAAATAAAAAAAAAATAAATAAATAAATTTTAAATTTTTCTTAATAAATCTGTTTCCTTTAAGAATTTCACTACTGCTGCGACCGTATCCTCATTGTTACCAAGTGCATTTGAAATATTGCTTGTCACACCGAACTTTGCTAACCTGGTGGTATAGAAAAAGCATTCTTGGAAAATATGTTTCACTGTAAGAGTGTCGTCGCAGTACTGGCACTTTGGGGGTGGCTGTTTTACTATAACATGTATGTGGGTAAGGTTGGTATGCCCTATTCTTAGTCTGGTTATAGCAATCTCCTCTCTTCGATTTGAGCGGTTTGAGGTATTCCACGGGGTCACTGATTTTTTTATGTTTTTTAATTTGCTCGGTGGGCTCTCATTCCACATGGCTTGCCAGTTTTCTATTATATTTTGTTTTAGAGGAAAACTCGTTTCTTGGGGTGTTAAAATGGCCGGCCCCCGACCTGGGAGGTTAAGTGCCTGTTTCGCTGCTATGTCCGCGAGTTCGTTTCCTTTAATCCCCATATGGCTTGGCACCCAAATAAAGAAAATATTTTTTCCCATATTATTTAGCATCTGTAGGTAGGAATGTATTTTAAGCGTGATTGGATGTTTGGGGTACATACTATTTAGTCCCTTAAGAGAGCTCAATGAGTCGGTAACTATTGCAATATTGTTTTGTTCTATTGACATGGAGAAATGGAGTGCCGAGGCTATTGCATGTAGTTCAGCAGTATATACGCTGCATAACTTGTGTAACTTTAGTTTGTGAGTGGAATTGTGGGTGACAAAGGAACAAGCTGTAGAATAATCTGATTTAGATCCATCAGTATAAATTATGAATGGTTCTCGGATGTTTTGAAGTAGTAGTGAGAATTCGGATTTGTAATCGGAGGGAGAGGTATTATTTTTTGGAAACCTGTTCAACCGGAGTATTGTATTGGGTGGTTTGTGTGTCCATGGAGGTGTGTAGACATCTTGTTTGAGTATGGGTATTTCTTTGAGAAAAGATATTGCTGATTTAAACCTTTCAGATAACGGAAGCGTAGATTTTGGTTTTCTTTCGAATGTTTTTGAAAATTTCGGTTTGAAAATATATCTATGTGTTGGGTGTTCGGAATGTGGTAGTAGTTTTGAAATATAATTTGTTGCCAATTTGTGCCTTCTGAATAAAAGAGGGGGTATTCCTGATTCTGAACACAGACTAAGAATAGGACTAGTGCGAAATGCCCCTGTTGCAATACGGATCCCGGCATGGTGTATGGGGTCAAGTTTGTTAAGTACCCGGAGTCGGGCAGATCCATAAACAAAGCTGCCGTAGTCCAATTTAGAACAGACTAGTGTGCGATATAAATTTATTAGCGTTTTTCTATCAGAGCCCCAGGAGGTACCAGAAAGATATTTTAGAATATTTAACCTTTTTGTCGCCTGAGTTTTCAATGTATTGATGTGTTTTTCCCATGAGAGCCTTCCATCGAATATCAGGCCCAAGAATTTGTGGCTATCGGTATATGGTATGGGGGAGTTTCCCAGGTGAAAAACGGGAGCGGAGTGGATATTTCTTTTACGATGGAAATAAACACATTTAGTTTTGGTGGGTGAAAATTTGAGACCTTTATTTAGTGACCAGTTATTTACTCGGTTTGTGGCTTCTTGTAATTTGTATTTAAGGATATCGGTGTTTTCTGATCGGCATAGAATGGCTAAATCGTCTGCAAACAATAGTGGCTTGACCCCTTTTGGTAAATTTAGTGCCAGTTCATTAATCGTGAGACAAAACAAGGTGGGACTCAATACACATCCCTGAGGTACACCGCTCGCCTGTTCATACTCCTCAGATATTTCACATCCTATTCTTACCTTAAAGTGGCGGTTGGAAAGAAATTGCCTAATATAATTGAACATGTTTCCTCTGATCCCCACGGATGATAGTTTTTTTAGGATTAATGAATGTTCTATGCTATCAAAAGCCTTATTCATATCAAAGAATATGGAAATCATGTGCTGTGAATTTAAGAACGTATACTGGGCCTCAGCCTCCAATATTGCCAGGTGGTCTATAGTGCTACGTCCTTTGCGGAATCCACTCTGAAATGGCTGCAATAAGCCATTATTCTCTATTATCCACATCAGTCTTTTATTAATCATGCGCTCCATAATTTTGCTAAGACAGCTTGTTAAAAATATGGGGCGATAGCTATTTATGTCTCGTTTATCTTTTCCTTTTTTATATATTGGGATAACTATTGAGTCACGCCAGGAATCCGGGAAATACCCAGTGATCCAAATGTGATTATAATAATCCAGCAGCCAATATTTGGTTTCATCCGGTAGGTTTTTAATCATATCATAATGAATTTGGTCAGGACCCGGTGATGAACCTTTGACCGAATTCAATGCATATTTTAATTCCCACATAGAGAAAGGGAGGTTGTAATGCAAGCTCTCGGAGGTATGTGAACTATCGAATGTGGGTTCTTCGGGATTTGGATTATCTTTTCTACTTAAATATATTTGATGATAGAATTTGGCAAATTCATTTGCTATTTGGCCTTGATCGTCTGATAATTGGCCATTAAGTAAGATGGTGAACCTAGATTGTGTAGAATGTTTATTGAGTTTGCGAACTTTATTCCATACCTCACTTAATGGAGTTGATGAGCTTATGGAACTTACAAATTTTTTCCATGAATCAGCCTTACATTGATTGAATATTCTCCTGCAAATAGCTCTTTGCTTTTTATATTCAATCATGTTTTCAGTGGTCATGGATTTTTTAAATTTCCTATAGGCTCTTCGACGAATTTTAATAGCCTTTTTGCAGGAGTCGTCGAACCATGGGACTAGGGGGCGGCGTGGAAGGCCAGACGTCTTTGGAATTGATGCTTTGGCTGCATTTATAATTGTATCTATAATGGCTTTACAACCGTCAACTATATTTATATCAGAAGGAGATATTGGAGGTGGTGAGGCCAAAGATGTGAAAAGAGGCCAATCGGCTTTATTGAGTACCCATTTAGGTGTTTTGCGTGAGGTAATTGAGTTTGTAAATTGAATGAGCAACGGGAAGTGGTCGCTGCTGTAGAGGTCAGGGAGAACCGACCAACATAGTTTATTGTATAGGGATGGACTGCATAGAGAGAGATCTAGTGCAGAAAAGCTGTGATACGAAGAGCTGAGATAAGTTGACTCTCCGGTGTTTAGTAGAAGAAGATTGGTGATATCTAAAAAATTCTCTATAATTTTACCCCGCGTGTTGGTGTCTTGCGACCCCCATAGAAGATGGTGTCCATTGAGGTCTCCAAGGAAAAGGACAGGGTGGGGCAATTGATTATATATATCGAGGAGGTGTTGAGTTTCTATATTTCGGTCTTGAGGCAAATAGATAGAACATACGGAAAACGTGAAATTTCGATGGACTTTTACTGCAACGGTTTGAAGATGAGAGGCTATTGTAATTGGTTCGGAGTATACCGATTCGTGTATAGCTATTAAGACTCCGTGATGGCTGTGATTTGGATTAGGGCTATCTTTCCGGTAAATTTCGAAATTTTTAATGTTAATTTTATCTTTGGTTGTTAGATGGGTTTCCTGGAGGGCAATGCAAAATGGATCTATATCACGTATTAGTATTTTTAAGTCATTGAAGTGAGTTTTTAGACCATTACAGTTCCATTGAACTATTGACATTTTAATTTTATTTGATTAGAGTTATAAAAAAAAAAATAAAAAAAATATATATATATAATAAAATTAAGTGACGTAATACGTGATGAACTATGTAGATTACATTTATAATATTGATATAAATAATAAGGAGAATATTTGTGTAATTATATTTTTAGCTTGCTTTATTAGATTTTTTCGGAGGTCGACCTCTTTTAGATTTTTGGACTTCAAATCCTTCATCATCGATTTCCTTATTAGCCCTCATTTCAAGTGGAGGTGAAGGAGGGTCCGAAGTAGAAGGGATTGAGGAAGCCGCTGCTTCTGGAAGTAAAGGGAAGGAAGCATTGGCGGGAGGGGGAGGAGGAATGGAAGAGTGGGAAGCAGGAGCTGGGAGGCCGAGAGCGCCGGCTGCAGGGCCCGAAGATGGCCGAGCGCTGGCGGCTGGGCCCGAAGGTGACCGAGCGCGAGCCCGATCGGGAGTGATAGCCTGATCTTTGCTAATGAGAGTTTTATTTTCATTTAACGAATTCTGTTTTCCTGTAGCTGTGCTAGATTTGTTTATATCTATGTTTTGTGAGTTTTCTGAAAAGTAATAAAAAATATTTGCCTGGATGGCAACATCTTTTTTTGTTTCATTATTTTTGTTTTTTGCTATTTCCGCAAAAGTTTTAGAGAAATTGGTTGGGTATTTTTCTTTATAAATTTTTTTTGCCTCACCCAGAGAGACTTTATTGTTAACTTGGATTGCCTTGATCTCTTTTTGAAATTTGAAAATAGGACAGGATCGATCCAGAGCATGATGGGGGCCATTACAATTAGTGCACCTGGCCGGAAGGTTACACCTAGTATTTTCCCCGTGCTTAGCCTGACCGCACTGTACACACACCGGCTCTTTTTTGCAGTGGGTAGTAGGGTGGGAAAAGCCTAAACATTTAAAACATCGTAGAGGGTTTGGTATGTATGGCTGAACTCTAATTGTTTCATACCCAATTTTTATTGTTTCAGGGGGTTTTGGCGTCGGGAAGGTAACAATATAATTGTGAGTGAGAATTTCATTTCCATTAATTTTTCTCTTTATTCTAATTATATCTTTAATTAACTGAGACATTTCTTTTTTTATTTCGTCTATTTCCATATATTGAAAATCATAATAACGTATTATTCCTTTAGAATAGTTGAGTGTACTGTGTTCTAATACTTCAACGGGATATTGATCCCCAAAAGCTTTACACGATAACAGTTGGTTGGATTGTTTACCGTTTAATGTTTGAATTAATAACGTACCATCTCTTAGTTTTTTTACGTTTTTAACATTTCCTACCAAACCTGTGATGGCCTTTTGAATGAAAAAAGGGGACGTTTTTTTGAAATCGTCCTGGTCAAGTCTTTTCATGACCAGGTATGTGGGAAAAATATTTTCAATTTCTCTTGAATTACTTTTGTCCGGCGGAAATTTAATTTTGCTTCGAGACCATTTTCTTTTTTTACTTAGAGGACTAGATAGTTCAGTTGGCTCAGAGGGTTCATCCATATTTTACGAAAATAGTAAGACTATATAATAAAATAAGATTAAGAAAACAGAAACAAAAAAATGCTTATTGATGATTGAAGGTAATAAGTAATTAAAGATAAAAAAAAAATGAAAAAAAGAATCTGTGTTGAGAGTAAAAATAAAATAAAATAAAAGAACAACTTCTGTATGAAAAGAATTTAAAGTAAAATTAAAAGAAAATCAACTTGATATAAAATAAAATTAATTAATAGCTATTAAAAATGAAAAAGAAATAAAATATCAAGAAAAACTTATCGTTTCACCAATCCTTGTGTTCACTGTGACCGTTCCAGTCGGAGGTTAGCCGTCAACTGACTTAATAAATGTTGTCCCATTTTCACATGTTTTTTTTTTATTTACTCAAAAACGGCTTTAACGATTTTGATTAAACTCGGTATTTGGTGTATGTATGAGCCCGCGACTCGACAGTAAAAATTTCATCAAAATTGGTTGAACGGAGGGGGCACTTTACTTATAAATGTTGTCTCACTTTCACGTGTTTTTTTTTATTTACTCAACAACGGTTGTAATGATTTTGATCAGACTGGATATTTGGTGTATGTATATGCTCACGATGTGACAGACAAAATTTCATCGAAATTGGTCAAACGCAGGGGACTCTTTATTTCATAACTTTTTTCCAATTTTTACAGTTTTTTTCGAATATCTCAAAAACGGCTTTAATGATTTTGATTAAATTAATCAGTTTTAATCAAAATCAAGTCATCTTTTAGAAATTGCAATTAAAAAAACATGTCAATTTCTAATCTAAGTAAGTTGGTAAGTGAAAGTTGTGTGTTGCACGCATCGCACCAAATTATTTTTTTCTGACACCGACCCTGAGAGCAATAATCATTAATAACACAAAAACAAAAAATAAAATAATTTGAAATCTTTAATAGAGAGGAATTTTTAGATTATATGATCATTTAGGGACGGAGTCTAATTTAAAATCCTCTTGTATTTTGACATATTTTTTTAATGAAGGCCTCACTTAAAAACAAGTGATGATACAAATCTGCTTAATGAGTTATATTATTTATTTAGAATATAATATCAGAAAAAATATTCGAGCTAAGTTATCACTGTGATATACTACAATTCTTTTTTTTTTTTAATCTTATATTTATCGATTTTTTTTTTATCTGAACCGTAAATTATTCTCCTCCCCCCTCCTTACAGATAAAGAATAGCGAGGCGAAAACAATCGCCACCGAACAGACCGGAGACAGAGACCATTTCCGCTCGATTAGCAGAGAGAGATAACATTAGAGAAAGAGCAATATCACGGGACGAGGATCGTCACTATTGACAGTGAGGGTGAAGCTGTAATCCTCCCTTACATGTTTTGTCAGCCTCCTAACAAAGAGACCACCCGGCCGTGGTGTGTCCAAGCTGGATTACTGGCCGATATGCATGTCATTGTGGCCATCTGAGTTTTTTTTTTACCTCACTTCACTGATTGAGTGGAAAATTGTTGTGTTTTTTGCCTACTTTTTTACTGCATTGTGCTTGTTAGATGTTTTTTATTGTGTGGTCGTGTCCATTTGTGTCGGCTTTGATTGATTTGGTACGCTTTTCAGTTGAAGATGTGGTTAAGAGCTCTCAATTGATATTTTTATAATAAAGTATTTTATTTATATGCTGACAGTAACTGTGTTAAATGTTTCTTGAAAATCGTTTAATTGAATTATCTCTTGATAGCCAAAATTATATTAGCTAAAAAAACAAAAAACAAACCAATGCAATTATAAAAATCAACCGACACCGATTTCGGCTAAGCCTTTTTGAGGTGATATTAGGTTGAAAATATTTAAACCACATATATCCGGGGGTTCCGTCAAAAGCGGCCTAGGAGCCGAGAATGATATTATTATTACAATTATTTAAAAAAATATAATTTTAAAATCCGTCTTAGCGGTCTGGATAGATGGGTATATTATTGTATAATAATCGATTTTAAAATGCCTATTGTATTAAAGTAATTCAAATCTTTTAAATTTTAAAATGCCTTTTGTATTAAAGTAATTCAAATCTAGCTATATACCTATGTAAAAAAATAAACATCATTTTTCGATAGCTATGAAAACATTAGAGAAACTAGAGACAATTAGGCTTATTTTGTGAATAATTTACTAATTTAACGCTGGATTTTTGCTGGATAAGTATATTTTAATTCCATCACTATGTTCTGGATAGCTTGGAAGCAGACAGCGGATGCTCTCTATATCGGAGCCCTGCTTGGGGTGTTTTTTGACCCCCGCCAGCTGCCATCTATATCGACCAAACCCCGCATTTTACTAGGCCACCTTCATTGTCCAACTACCTCCCCCCGCACTTCCGTCTGTTTCTATAGTGTCGGAATAATATTGCAGCTATAGTCAATAGTTCTGTCCGCCCGCCCCTACCCCCAGCGTACTCTGGACATGAGGTTGTCTTGTTCAGAACTACTTTGTTCCCACAGTACTGGAAGAGGAATAGGTTATTTCGTCAAAATTTTTAAAATTAACAACTGATGAATCAATACAATAACAAATCTTTTTTTTTATATTAATCAAAAAAAGAATTTTTGCTATGATAAAAACTGAAACTATTAAGCCCTATCATGTCGTTGCTATGACGATAACACCTAACACAGGTTAAAGAAGATTTGACAAGTTCGATCAAAATCGTTAAAACCGTTTTTTTCAGAAATTGTAAAGAGAAAAAATGACGTTGGAATAATGTTCCTATGAATTTACACAATTTTGACGAAATCCTTGCTGTCACTTCACGGGCATATACCTAACTCAAATTGGTTTCGTTACAGCTAGCCAACATTTTTCACGATTCCATTACATTCCATTAACTTACTACTTTATTACTTTGCATTATCTAAGTGAAAGTTACTGGACTACTATAAAATAAATTTACAACTGTCACCCCTAATGACTATAATTCCAACCCGAAGTATTCATTCCTTTCGTATTTTATATTTAGCCATTTCTTGTTACTGGGGATAGTAAGTAAAATTAAAGTTACTTTATAGGAAGATTTTTTTTCCTTAGTCCACCTTAGTTTCAATGGAGATCACTCCTAACTAATATTAAAGAATATTTTACAAATATAATCAAAATAGTTAGAAACATTTTTTAGAAATCGTAAAAACGTTTTCCCTAAGTTTACACAAAGTTGAAGAAATCTTTGCTCACTTCCTGCACCTTCCTACCTCAAAAGCCTTATTTTAGTTTCATAACCGTATATCAAATTTTTTCTCTATTGCATTATTTTTTATTACTATGTAATTCATATATAGGAACCTAAGTGAAAGTGACTAGACTACTATAAAAAGGAATGGGGTACTATCACCTCTATATGAGTATTATTCATACTCGAAGTATGTATGACATACATTCTGGTCAAGTAAAAGAAATTAGTGAGGGACTAGTTTTTGGGAATTTTTAATTTAAAATTAAATTGGAAAAAGGTGGAATATTTAAATTAAAATTGACTGGAAACTTCGATGAGTGTATCTATTGTATAATGGCAAAAAAAAAAAAAATTATGTTCAAAATGTCACGCGAATCTTCAAGGGATTTGATTTCGTACATAGTAAAGACTTATCTATAAATATATAAAAAATTCTTCGAATGAGACATTATCCAGATAGGAGCAATCCATTCGCATTGAATACCAGATTTAAAGCGAAATCCTTAGATCAATCGAACAGAATATATGTAGGGTAGAAGAAATTCGGACTAAAAAAGCGAAGAAGACAAAAAAATGTTTGCTTCCACTTGGGTAATATTATTGGCAGAACATCTCTTCTCACTAAGCCAGGAGCAAGAGCGAAAAGCACGAGCGGCGTGATCGGGACAATCGTAGTCAGGTGGCCACCCAAGGGCTATGGGTTAGCTGCTCTTCTGGCTGGACATCCTCTGGTCGGACCTCCAAGGACTTCTCTCTTCGGCTGCGAATCTTCTAAGATTTATTTCAGTTCAGGTTTCAGAAAAGAATTGTACTAAACAACTAAGAAGCTGAAGAATGAAAGAGATTTAAAGGAGTCTTTCCTTTCTGTCATACTCAGGCCTAGTACCTTATATTGCTCTAAAGCATTTTAGATTTACTGTCATTTTGAAAACAAATAAACTGACTGATCTTTTTTCAGTCCTTCGAATATATATATATATATATATATATATATATATATATATATATATATATATATATATTTCCATATATTGCAATATTTTTCCAAGAATGCTCATTTTTCATTTTGCAACTCAATCATTTATGGCTAAAAACAGATTTAAATCTTGTTAAAATAGTAGAATTACTCCTAAAAATTATAAATCTCAAATTAATTGGAAACGGAAATAAGAAATGTAAAATATAAAACCGGAACAAAGGATTAGGTATTAAAAACAGAAATACTTATAACAAATAAGTATAAAGGGTTATAGAAACCAAAAAAATTAATAGATGCAATTAGATCAATATGTCATTATTAACCATTGCAGTTTTACGCCAAAATTCACATAATGTCTAGTAAAGAAAGATGAGCCATCGCCATTGCGATGATGTGCATACTTATATTCCAGGCTTTAAAACATGCATTCTTTAAGTTTTTAAACGATCTTATTTCATTTTTTTCTTCTATTTCGACTCTGAATAGATTCAATCGGAACTCTGAATCACCAAAAATAATATAAATAATAATAAGTATTGAGGTTAAAGATTTTTCTTGTCATATAAAAATTGTAGTAAACACTACAAATGCCTCAAAATACTAAAAAATAAATATTTTGTTGTGTAAGAGTGTGAAATGAATAAAACAAAATATAGAACTGGCAATTTATTATTTTTTTAACATACTTAGGAAGTGTAATGGGAATATTTTTTTTTTTTTTTTTTTTTGTCATTGGATTTAGATATATAAAGATACAATAATAAGATCTTTGCAATGATATACAATAGATGGCGAAAAAATGCATATCGAGTGGATGAGATTTCATATACTAGGAAAAACCATCTATGTCAGGCATTACAAGAAAGGATAAATCGGTGGTTGTGATGTATCTATTTATAAATTGAGAACATAGGTTGGAATATGAAAGAGTATATTTTATTCATGACACAACAATGATTTGAAGATAATTGGACCTTTCTTAGATGAAAAAAAAAACATGTGTTTTTGCAAGCTAAAAATATATGGTATTTGGTATTGTATAAATAAATGAAGGGTCAGAGGGAAAAACCACGGTAGTCCACTTTTTGTAGATTTGAAACAAGTGGTGCCATCTGATAGTATAGGAAGTTTACTTTCTTTTCATACTTGTTGCAGTCGAGAAAAAAAACGATAGTCCACATAAAATCTATAATTTAAAATCGATATAAGCGGGAAAAACAGCTGAAGTCCAGAGTGTCGGGGAAAGATTGACAGTAGTCCATTTCTGTGGTTGAAGATGAACACAACTGTACAAAATTAATAAAAAAGAAAGAAAAAAACACGGCCGAAAGTCTGATGTCATGAAAAAACTCAGTCTTTCAACTCACAAGTCAAGTGAAAACTGATTTGTAAACAATTTAAGTGTTTTGAAAACGTTCCTTTATCAGTAAGAAACAATTAGGTATTATTTAATTTTATTAATATGTTGTCACGTGGTCATAGCGGTCTCATACCTGCTATACCAATCCAAAGTCGTCGTCCCAGAACTATTTCTGAGGTATCTATACCAAATAAATCTTCTTACGTTCATAAAGTTGCAGTGAAAGATGAGAACAATAATTATCAATACAGTGGTATTCAAGTTTTTTTGAAGGTTTTTTTGTCAATTCGTGAGATTAATGAAACTCGAGTCCGGTTCATTAATAAAAGTTTAACTAATACTGGGATCGGGCCAAAAGATCAACGCGGGTAACATAACTATCGACCTCACAAAAAGTCGATTTTCGTAAAGAAAAACTGACGTGATTTGACTTGGTGGAGTTAATTTTGATTCTCCATTTTTCGAACCACTCTTCTAGTTCAAATGGATGGTTTTGAAGGGTGAAGGATGCGATAGTAAAGGGATCGCCGTGTCATCAGCAAAGTTAAAGATGGTGGTGCGAGGGTGTTCAGAAATATATGATTTGTAGACAGAATAGAGAAACATATTTATTTCTATTAGCAAAGAGAAATAAATTTGTTATTTAAAGTATTATTTTTTTGTTTGTTTACCCAAAAATGTAATAATAATTTACAGGTCACAAACAAATAAGCAATGGACTACAGTGGTTTTTCCCGCCAACAATGAGCAGTTTGGTGATGTTTTGTTATTTCATTGGCATTTAAATTACTATTTGGTTTTGGAAATTTTGTATAGTGGTAAATAATTATCTGGGTTAAAGGAATATGCCTTTTGAAACCAATTTTAACTTTTGGAAAATGGATCAAGGGGACCATAAACTTTAAATTTCATTCTTCTCAGAATGGACTAAATTGGACAACCGTGTTTTTCCCCATGACCCTTCAAATGGTACATCAATATAAAACAAATCGATCGTTTGGTCGATAAGATCACATGGTTAGGTAGGTCCGTTCACGGCCTACATTGGCGGTGCCTACTTCCCTCAATTCTTTCTGTCAATCTTGCGATTCAAATTTTCCAATATTTCATTTCAAACTTCTTCTCCCAATTAAAAACCTGGTTTTATTAGCGGTTATCGTCCGATTTTGATTATTATATGAATTTCATAAATAGATGTCCTGGTTCCTTGACTGCCCTGGTTACCTGGTTAATTTATATAATCAATTTTACCCTAATACAATTTTAAAAGAGTAGGATTCGTTACCTTGAGCTTAAAGATTTTTTTTTTGCTGTTATTTATTTGTGATACATTAGAGTAGGATATATTAGAAACATTCATTTTTGCAAAGTTTTTCCCTCTATGGAAAAGCGAAAAAAGTTTTACTTTTGCATTCCCTGGTTTTAAATTAATTTCTCCGAAACGTGTATGGATGGATACATTTGATGGGGGTATTAGAGCTTAGAATTTAAAATATAATTCTCATGAATTTTAACAATCAGCCTGTTAGGAGCGCAAAGATAAATAAAAGAAAGAATCGAAAATTTTAGGCATGACAGTTTTCGCAAATAACTGATTCAGCTACAGATAAATATTTTCTTTATTTATTCACATTTTTCAATATTCGTCACATTTATTGTTTACAAGTTTTATAGTACTGGTACTAGTACGAATTCTATACATGCTTTAACAATCTTTACTATTATTTACCACAAAATTTGAATATTAATGACTTATGCTTAAATTTACGAACTTAATGAATTTGATATATTTAATACTGGGTTACTCCCTATCGTCCTCTCATATATCCTTTGGGTTACATCACTTTTCGGGCAAAGATGACTACAGTTTTCGATCGGCAGGACCTCCTAGTACTTTCTTTCGCGAAGACCCGCCCGGACTAGGGGAACCTTTTAGGGTATCCGGATCAAGGTAAGTCCCGCCGTAAAGGCTACGTCACCGGATCACAGCCTCTCCTCTTGAGGTCAAGGCTCAGCACATCCTCGGTTCTATTTCGCCACATAATGTCCTCGTTCTGTTACGGTTATTGTTTGTTTTATATCCACCCAGATACGCTTTTTATTACACCAGAGGCATTTGCTCCGTGCATAGCCTAATGCTCGCTGAACTTTAAACCTCTTTATTTATCTTTATATGGCCGCCGTACATAAGATAGAAAAGACATTTCTATGGAGTATTAAAAAGGTTTAATACGGAGGCTGAATATTGAATTATACAACCATAATTAGTTTCCGAGTATTTTAAAAGAAATTCGGTGAGGGAATTATTATTCATCTCGATTTATTTTAAAGAATATTTAAAGTTTTAACCGTAATTAATTTTATTAATTATTATTATTAGTATAGTATTATACTACACCATCCAATTTCCATTACCGATAGTTAGCTTCTACCCTTGGAGCCGTGGCTATGCTCGATTTTTTTTTAATATTTCGATCTAATTAGTCCTTTCTAATCTTTCGATTTAATTAGCAATTTTTAGACTGCCTAAGACTCCGCTCTCGTTCAATTTGTATGCTTTCGAGGTATGATATCTGTAGCCCGAAAATAGGGTTAAGGGGGTGGGTAAGAGCGGTTACACCGATTTTTATAATATTCCCGCACCTACCCCCTATTTTTGGTCTCATCCAATTTCCATCACCGATTGTTAGCTTCTACCCTGGGAGCACGTGATTCCGCTCGATTTTTTTTTTTTAATATTATGATTCAATTAGTCCTTTTTACTCTTTCGATTTAATTAGCAATTTTTAGATTGCCTTAGACTCCGTTCATTGTAGTTTAGTAAACTACAAAAGTTTTGCTTAAAATTCACTTATCATTTCTAACCAATTTAATGAATTATTATTATAATTATACTAAGAATTATAATACTATTATACTAATTTTATTAATTATTATACCAATTCTTGTATTATAGCGTTTGATTGATTATTTAAAAAACTACCATGAACTTGAAGAGGAAATTAAAAAGATGTTGGATGAGATATCTCCTTTTTACTTTCACTTACCTATATATGAAAACTATTGCGATCGTGAAAAATTTCGACTTCTGGTTTCCAACCGAATTACTCGTTTTGGGGTTCCCTGAGTCCAAATAACCAAGTCCCGCGAAATGGTCTGTGTGTGTGTGTGTTAACAGACTAGCTCAAAAACTATAAACCCTACGAACCTGAAATTGGGTATTTAGTATATGTGCGTGCCCGTGATGTGATAGCAAAAATTTAATCAAAATTAGTCAAACGGAGGGGGCACTTTATTTCCTAACTTTTTTTCCCTTTTTTTCGATTTTCTCAGAAATAGCTTTAACTATTTTGGTTGAACTCGGCATGTTTAATAATTGAAGACCTTCTGTTCATTAAATGGCAATTATTTGTTTCATGGTGACTAAATGAAGTTTTCAACAACTACATAGGAAATTATAAAATAAGACGTGATGGAGTATTATGCTTGCATTACCGAATTGTCACAAATAAAACTTTTATTTAATAATAAAAAGTTAAGTGTACTTTAGAGAGCAAATAAAAAAAAAAAAAATAATTTATATATAACATTCCACCAACAGGCGAAATGCCCGTTTAAATGTGGCAAACAATAGAAAATTAGAACTAAAATAACTAAAAATGGAAAAAAAACAAATCAAGCAAATAAAATAAAATAGAATAATAAAAAATGTAAACAAATTCATAATAAATAATAATACTAATCGTAATAAAAAATAGATATGCATGTCATTAGCTCTTATTTTATGGAATTTATTTGTTTCATGGGAACTATATGAAGTTTTCAACAACTACATACAGAATTATAGAATCAGAAGACTTGGAGTATTAAGTTTGCATTGCCGAATTTCAACAAGTAAAAACTTTTATGTAATAATAAAAAAAAGTAGTGTACTTTAAAGAGAAATACAAACAAAAATAACTAAATGAATGTGGAAAATTTTGTGACTTTGAGAAATGGCATTTAACTCAACACGTCAATTTCTAATCAAATATGTACACATCTAGGTAAGTGAAGGTTGTGTGTTGCGCGTATCGCACCAGACCTGGGGGGTGGGGTCGTTGAAGAGAGAAGGTAAGATAAGCCCCACGGTTGAATCACCACCACCAGATATTTTAACTAACTAGTGAAACTGACTCTAGAAAGGAAAGTGGTACTTTAATAGATTATGTGAAAAGTTATATGTCAAAAAAGGAGATATAATTCTATGCAGTTAATAACTACTTAATAATTTAGGAACCGTGTCCTAATTTTTCACCAAACTGACGACAAATTCAATTTTTTTACAATATGGGCGTAGTAAATAAGTTTTTGGGAAGAGACTATTAAATTATAGATATAGAATGCAAGGCCTCAAAGTCTCGTATAATTTCAATAATTCACTTAATCATTCAGGTTACATGCCAAATTTTCGCCTATTCAGGCATCTTCAGGGCTACAACAGTTTCACATGCAAGCTAGAAACAGACTCTCAGAGTCTGACAGACTAGTCTGCTGTAGTAGACAGACAGAGTCTGTTTCTAGCTTGCATGTGAAACTGTTGTAGCACTGAAGATGCCTGAATAGGCGAAAATTTGGCATGTAACCTGCATAATATGGGCGTAGCAACGAAACCAAGTTTGGACATAATGAAGTTATTTTGAATAATAATTTGCGCTTTAAGAACTCCTTTATGTTTTAACCCGAAAGTGTGATTCTTCCACTCAAAAGTTTCTCTTATTTTTTCTTGGAATATGTTTAAAATTAGATTCTAACTTATGGTAATTTTATACAACATATTTTTTCTATATTGGATAAAATCTCCTCCAGATTCAAGCCTTGGTTAATGTTGGATGACAATTTAGGAATTGAATAAAAACTGGTTAAGTAAATGGTAACTAAGTCATCTTTTAAAAAGTTGGGTTGGAAATTGTGATAAATTTCATCTGTTGTTGAAATATGTTTTTTTTTTTTAGCGTATACGTAGGAAATAAGACCCAATTACCTTTGCATGCTAGTTTAAACTATACTCTGATATGAGAATCTGTAGATATATTAATAATTTCAGTGATACATTAAAAGTAAAAAATCGTTGTATTACAGAAATGATCCATGTTAAGATATAGAAGATGCAATCGGAATCCTTAGTACCTAATGCGAACCCTTTGAAGCACACGTAACAAGGTAAAGAATACCGAACCGAGACGGATGACGGGCGGTGGTTGCTGACAAAAGACAGATACGGGAGCCGCTAAAGACTAGCGGAACAGGAGGAAATGCTCCAGAGTGTATAACGGGAACTGTTTACACAATTGTGCCAGGACCATTTAGCTGGCCGTCGACCTTTTCTCCGGGGAGTATATACTGCAGTGCGCACTATAGGAGTCCATAAGCTGGCTATAGGCGGCCAACACGATCTCCGCCAATCCTCTTAGCTATTCTAGGGCACTTTGTCCCAGTCTCTCTTGTCTCTCGCCTATTCACTCCTACCTCTTGCTCCCGACGAGCTGCTCAATGCCGATCGGAATGCTACCTCCGGGTGTAATGCTCACGAAGAGGTAATAAAGGCTCTGTAAGATATAAACATATATTAAGCTTGCCACCCTTAAGTACTCCAATTAGTGCAAAAAGAGTTTCTTAACCTGTCTTGTCAAAGTGATTAGATCGACTTACATTACAAAATTGATTTCATCCCTATCAGGCCGGATCTGTCTCGGGGTTGCAATATCGAGAGTGCAGTTGACATTTATGCATCAACAACACTACTGTTAGTGGCGTTCTCTGAATATTATGGATCCAAAGCAGTATCCATAGCTTAGTAATTGTTGACAGGAAACAATCAATAACTGTACATTAGATTGCTCACCAATATCAGTGAAAGTGAAGGCGTATATGGAATACGTCGATTACTTGAACTGAACTTCATTAGATACTTTGGAAATTTTCATTACTAGCGCAGATAAGAGTGGTGAAATAAGTTCAGGTGGCGTGGTCCTAGACCAGAACCTACAGCCATAATGGCTCGGTAGGGAAGAAAAAATACTGATGAAAATCTCATTTCTCCTACAAACATCTTCTGATCTCCTTCCACCTTATTTTCAAGGCTCAATCCTTTCCATTCTCGACAAGGTCCCTATTTCGCTCGTTCTTGGCCTTCCTTGGAATAATCCAATCATGTCACCCTCTATCTTAAGATAGATATGATTTTTAAATAAATATTGCTCTTGAAATGTTCCTTCTCCATCTTCCTCCTTACGGCCATGTAAGAGAACTATGCAGAAGAATAAGAATAATCCTCCCAACTTCTTTTTAATTGACTTCGAAAGAGGAGGTTACTCAATTCGATACGTATGTGACTTTTTTTTTTTTTTTTTTTTTTTCTATGTATGTCCACTGATTACTCCAAGATGGATGGACCAATTGGAACGAAACCTTTTGCATCTTGTAGAGTATTTTCCCAATGTGGTCCCATTAAAACCTTTTTGGGGTTCTTAATTTATTAAAGAAGTTATTGGGAAAAAACATGAATATAATTATTTAATTATCGCTCAAAATATTTACTTATTTGAAAAACATATGGCATATATATCATAAGGTATGCTCCAACAAACTATTAAAACACGTTGATAAATAACAAACTGATCATATACTTTTTTTATTCTAAATTTGATTGGTTGATTTCAAGCAATGCTCAATAATGTTTTAATGGTCGATGAATCGGTTGGGAAAACAAACCAATCAAATTCAGAATTAAAAGAGTGGGGGAGAAAATGTGAAGTGTGTTAGTTATTGTCGTGGTTTAAGTGCTTGTTGGAACAAACCTTATGCATAACCTTAAATAAATTTTCAACAATAGATTTTAATAAAGATATATAATATCAGTGGAATATCGCTGTCGTTTCCTGAAAAATGAAACACTTCTTTATAGTTCTGGCAGAGTCATTGTTGTTTCCTCCCTTTTCCTGGAAAACGTTGCCAAGAAATAAAACTCAAGAACATTTTTTTGGGTTGCTTAAAAGATTTGTTTTATAGATTTAAGAAGATTAAACACTGATAACAGTAAAAAATCCTAAATGAATGTCTAAACGACGGATGGACAGCATAATCATAAAACCACAAAATTCATAGAATTTAAGGAAAGGCCGAGCATAATTAACCCTTTTTAAAAGAGATTCGTAAAATCGTAGCCATTATTGTTTTTGATTTCCGACTCGCTATGCACATTAAAAAGGAATTCAATACTTCCTGGAAAAGCTTTTTCAGTTGATATAGAGGCCTTAACAAAGGATTCAGGCACCTCTGTCAGCTTCCGGATACACTCGATCACTGTCGGATATTGATATACAATGTAATCATATAATCTTGTGCGGATTCTTCACTCTGGAGTGACACTTTTGTTATATTATCCTTCTTCTTCTTCTGCTCAACAACCCGCTAGCGAGTCGAGGCCTCTTCATTCAGTTTCCGCCAGTTGTTCGGGTCAAGTGCGGCCGCTTTCCAGTTTCGAGATCCAAGGAGCTCCCTGTTGGTTCTCCGTCTCCAGATTCCGTCCTCCTGCACTCCCCCGGAGGACACGTCTCTCAAACGTGAGGATCGCCTGCATATCGCTCCTTGTCATGGTCCATGCTTCAGACCCATAACACAATACTGGGCGTATGAGGGTTTTATACATAAGCTTTTTGGTTGACCTTGTGATGAGGTTGCTTCTGAGCTGTGGCCTTAGTCCAAAGTAACATCTGTTAGCAGCTGTTATTCTCTTCTTAATCTCGGATGAGACGTCATTGCTGGTATTGACAACCGAACCGAGATATGTGAATTTGTTGACCTTCTCGAAGGAATAGTCCCCGAATTTCACGCTCTCTCCAGGAACTGCAGGTTGATCCGTAACCATGTACTTGACTTGGTCTTACCTTCATTTACCAGCAATCCTAATCTTCTTGCTTCTGCTTCCAGACGTACAAAGGCCTCCTCAACTGCTTTTTTGGACCTTCCGACAATATCCAAATCATCCGCATACCCCAACCGCTGCACACTCCTGTTGAAGATAGTGCTTGATGTTTGTATGCCGGATGCTCTCACAGCTTTCTCCAGCACCAGGTTAAAGAGGAGGCAGGCTAATGAATCACCTTGTCTAACGCCAACTGTCACTGGGAATGCAGTGGAGTACTCATTCTGTACTCTAACTCGACAGTTTCCACCATCCATTGTCGCTTGGCTCATTCTAATAAGCTTCTTAGGGATATTCAGCGATTCTAAAGCTGTATACAGTTGCCCCCTGTTAACACTATCATAAGCGTTCCTAAAATCGATGAATAGACGGTGTGTCTGTATCTTGTACTCCCGTCCTTTTTCTAAAATTTGGCTCAAGGTGAACAGCTGGTCAGACGTTGACATCCCTTTCCGGAATCCGCACTGACAGGGTCCTAGGGTTCCCTCTGCAAATGGAAGGAGACATTGGAACAGCACATTAGATAATATCTTATACGCCACCGGTAATAAAGATATTCCTCTATAGTTCCTGCATTCTAGAGGGTCTCCTTTCTTGTGAATCGTAACTGATTGGTGCCTGACTTTAGGGATCTTCTCGTCAAGCCAAATGCACAGAAGCAATTCTGGATCGCCTTCTCCAGCTCCATCCCACCGTGTTTGAATAGCTCCGCATTGAGATTGTCGTAACCAGGAGCTTTATTGTTCTTGAAATATTCTCAGATTCTCAGATACCGAAATAACAAACGAATATGTTGTGTATTATATTTACCAATAAAACTGGTCGAAAAACGGCCAAAATCCAAACTGTTCAGTGGCATACCTACGACATCTTGAAGTATTCATGTTCATAATATTCACCGGATTCATGTTACAGCCGAGCAAAACTGAACACCTCCTCTCGGAACACAGATGTATGTATGTAATAAACAAGTACCGAAGATAATATTCCAAGAGGAAAAAGATTGTCATTGGGGAAAAAAGTTTTATGGGTCATCCCGATGGAACATTGGTCTTTACAAAAAATCAAAGTAGACAGGGTGTTGAAAGGTGTGTACTGCACCTACCGCAAACGATTTTCAATTTTCTGAGCATAATCATAAAATTGATAATGTGACTATTATAATACAAAGTTGATTAAAATTGATATAATTATAATATAAAGACCCGGGATAGACAAACGTGGTATAGCGCTACCTGAGTGGGCTGACTTTTATTTCGTGAGGGACCCACGGAATAGATCTCTTCCTTCCCACCATGGATAGAACAACCAAATAAGAATAGAATAGAATATATACTTTATTTGCTTTCGGGGAATACCCCATACAAATAGAGATGGCTTATCTAGATAATACGTATTATGTCTACCAACAATAATATTTGAGTTGAACAACCAAATAATCAACCAAACTCACTTGTAGTATCTAAAGAGGGGTACCAAAAAAAAAAAAAAAAAACCACTTCGAAAACCCGAAATTAGTTCAAAATGCACTTAAAATCTATATAAAAAAATACATACCGAATTTGTTTTCCGCCACTAAAAAGTATGAAATAAAAAACATTTTATAAAAAAAATTAAACCGACTTCGAAACTAGGATCGACTAGGAACCAGTAAAAATAAATGCACTGAAAAGTATGAAATAATTACCTTCTGGTTTTTATGAATACGCAGCAAAATTGAAAATCGTATGAAAAGCGGAAAAATGCATTAAAACGGATAATTTTATTTTGATTAGTATGAATACATACTAACTGTTAATAAAAATTATTAAATTAAAGTATAAAATACCATGTTCAATAATTAACAATCTTTTCGGAGGCGGCGCAAAATTTAAAATTGTTAACACTAAAAATTAGGAAAATCTTAAAATTCTCTGTAGATTTTCTATTTTGCGCTGCCACCGAAAAGATTGTTAATTATTGAACATGGTATTTTATACTTTAATTTAATAATTTTTATTAACAGTTAGTATGCATTCATACTAATCAAAATAAAATTATCCGTTTTAATGCAATTTTCCGCTTTTCATACGATTTTCAATTTTGCTGCGTATTCAAAAAAACCAGAAGGTAATTATTTCATACTTTTCAGTGCATTTATTTTTATTGGTTCCTAGTCGATCCTAGTTTCGAAGTCGGTTTAATTTTTTTTATAAAATGTTTTTTATGTGTCTTTTCTATCTACTGTTTTCCCTTCGAATTTCACCTAAACATTTCTAGTTGGTTCCCCTCAGTCTCATTGACGATGCCTCGGTTAACTTTAAATTTACGGCTCATTAATAGTCTTATTTAGCTGTCTTTCAGTACACGAAATTTTCTGAAAATCTCTAATAATGGACTGAATGCATCTATATCTAAGGTATAGATTAATGGTTAGTGTTGACAATTTATAACAGATTAATATTGAAATCCTTATTTTAAAAATATTTCATTTTCTATACATCAACGATTATGTTATTTATTTTTTCACAAACGTTAGTCCAATATTTTTAATGAATTTTAATGGTTTGAAGCACACCTGGGCAAAAAGTATATTAATTTTAAAATACTTTATTTAGCAAGTAGCAAGTATTTAAAATAAAATGCATTTTAACCTCAAATCATTTAAAATACTTTTAAACTTTAAAAAGTATTTTAAATACAAAATAAAAAATGTATTTTGTATTTTGAATTAAAATGAAAATAAAAAATACTTTTTAAATTTATTAGTTAGTACATTGTAATTGATTAATAAATCGACAGTTTTTAATTATTTTTTTTCGCTTGTCTTCGTTGGAATTATTAAATTTAATTTCTTTTTCTACAGATCCAATCTGATTCGGCACCTATTTAAACTAATTGGGCTAACCATTAGACTATTCGCTACCCATACACTATCCAACGACCTAAGTCCAACAGGAAATCTGCCCTAACGCAATCCTCCCACCTACTTCTCAGCCCTTACTTCCTTCAGACGATTTCCATTCCTCACCGCGCTATTTAATTTCTATTTTATTATTATTATTATAATAAAATAGTTATTGTTATTATTATTTTTATTATTCGTTATTTTATTTTGTTATTTAAAATACAAATGAAAATACCTTTTTTTTATTTTAATACTTTGGAATTAATTATTAATGGAATTATTTTTATATAATGTAACACTGTAATAGAGTGACACGACCTAAGGGCAAATTCCACAAATTTACTTTTTCTCTCAGTAAGCATTCCATGGATTTAAGGTTACATAAATACTTCATGAGGGAGAATGAAAAATAATCACATCCTACCAGCGCGTGGTAGAATATTTAAATGGCTAAACCTAAAGTGATCCCAGGAGCAGCCTTACAGAGAGTGGACTAACCTTGTGACAAAGGCCATTGATGGACAGAGCTTTTAGCCCCCTTTCGCCTTTCAAGATTCAGTGTTCTTTCAGGTACCCATCGTTTGGTTTAGACGAGCCTTTTTAGATATGCTTGGCTTATATTTACATATCTAAGAAGAAGAAAAGATAGTCGAGAAAGACCGTCTTTCTCTTCTTCTACAGTTTGTCCTAAAGGGGCAAATAGCCACCGCAGAAAACTGGCAGATGTTTCACAGTTATAGCCTCACTATGTTTGTGCCAAAATTTTGGCTAGAAGTCATGTATATATTAATAAATTTTAAATCAACTTTAGTACAAGAAAAGATTATATTTTCTTTAATACAACAGAAGCTCACTAAAAATTGACGAATTCGTATTTTCTAGTGCATGTTGTAGGAAACTGATTAAAGAAAGAAACCATTTATCTTTAAAAAAATATGCAAAGACGTTAAACATAATAGTGGCCCGCTCGAGTCCTAGTGTGAGGTCTTCCTTCTCTGCTACTAGTACGTCCTGGAAAGGTAGCTTCTTGTCCTCGGTCTTCATTGTGAACTGTATGTTGGTGTGTATGTGGTTTGAACTTGGAACTTCTTCAAAATTTTCCATATATAGATTTGCTATGACAGGACTTGGTGGATTGCCCTTGCTTGCTCCTTCTTTTTGCTTGTAATACTTCCCGTTGAAGAGGAAGTATGCTGTGTTCAGACATGTCTTTGCCAGGTCCCATTCCTCCACTGTTAGTATCTTCTGTAGTAACAGTATAGTTTCATCAATAGGAACCTTAGTGAACAATGGTTTTACGTCAAAGCTCACCAGGATACTGTTTTCTGAAATTTTGAGCTCTTTAATTTTCATCTTGATGTGGTGTTCTGAGTTTCCTACGTGTGGTTTAACGATTTGTGTAAAATGTTTTTCACTGTGGTAAGTGGGTGATCCTATTGAGCTGACTATGGGGCGCATTGGATAGTTGTCTTTGTGGATTTTGAGTATTTCGTAGGTTCTGGGTAGAACTGGGTCGGATCTCGTTACATTCTCAAGAGACTGTTTTTTTTTCTGGCATTTTTTTCATTATGTCCGTCAGTTGCCTGTTCACGTCTTTCGTACGGTCTTTGATAACTTGTGTAGCCTTCGAAGACACCAAAGCCGTAGTTAGGATTGACAACTACTACTACAGATCCATCAGGGAGGAATTATAAAACAACCATACAATATAAACAAAGAAGACGGATACAGACTTAGCAAAAACTGGTACCCGGCTCTAAACAACATTAGACAACACATCCTATCTCAGAGAGCTGACGACATCCCCCCTCCCCTAGGCCCTACACTCTGGCGTTGGCCAATGAGAACGCTGACTTCGCCCCCGATCGAAGATATATAATAAGCTACTGATCCCCTTGTCCACTCTCATTCTTGTATTGGCCTTGAAGAAGCCCACAGAAAGATGGTTGAAAGCTTACATGGCCAAACCCTGAACAAGATATGCAAATAATGGACTCAGACTATGGAAGCCTACCCAAGAAAAACATTCATCACTTGTTTTAGCTTGTCCTAAAACATAGAAAATAGAATCTACAGAACTACCATACTTCCAACAGTTCATTACGCTTGTATAACACCGATTGTGAATTGCGAGAACTTAACCTCTTTTATATCTTCGAAGATATAAAGGCGCGATGGTTAATGTCGCGATGTCGCGAACGGTTGCCTAAAAGATTAATAATTCGTTTGCTGACTGGAAAATGTCTGATAGGTAGCCCGAGATGGGATGATTCTGGGGGGCTGACCCTTTGGAGTTGCGTTTTGAAGGGGGTCGATGTATGGAGGTGTATAGGATGCGTTTGGTTGGGTCGGCCTCAAACCTTTGGGTTAGCTAAGCCCTTATTTTTATTAGTATTATTATTATTCACAATCGAAATCTTCTATGAATACTCTTGTGTATTTGTTTTCACAATTCCATATCACTCTCTTACCTATAAAATAAAATATAAAAAACCATTAAAACACCCTAGTACTAATTTTCCCCCACACCTGAATCCCTACACCTCGCTAAACCTCCAAAATCTATTGCAAGACTACTCCTAACCACCTTCAGAACTACTTAAAATAGAGCTGCCGTGTACATCACAATATGGCTGCACCCATAGGACTCCTAATTACTAATTATATTTCAGAAACTTTTGTGGAATGACTCTCTTTCATTTTTCATTAGCCCATAAGTTCAATTACGAAAGAATGATAACCGTCAAACGTTTGTCTGTTAAGGCAATCCGCAACTACTGGTTATCGAAAAGCTAATTAATACTTCTCCTGCTGGCTTTTCGTAGGACATTGTGTATAGGATTGTTTTCTCAATACAGTTTATATCCTGCCGTAAGACAAAAATAAGCTGCTTGAGACTGAAGTAGACGACGAAGATGGAACTAAGAGCGGAGGACGCGAGCGACGTTGCTGTCAGTCAGTAGAGCGGGACAGACACGGCACTAATATGTCTCTTCCTTCATGAAAAGGTCACTCCGCAGTTCAAATTCTCCCTCGTCAACAGTTATTCACCTTCTTAATAATACCATTCGTCTTACTTGTCTTTCATTTTGAGACGGCTTACCAGACCAAACGCTGGTGGATTAAATCATAATTAAGTAGTCAAACCAATTTCTAAGTGTTCTACGTTTTTGTAAAATGCATAACAAGTGATTTGTAACTTACTACGTTATAACGTATAATAGGCCATTCGCAGATGAGTTTTTGATAATTTTACAATTACATAAATTCTTTACGTAAGAATTTATCATCCCATAATGTGTAAGTGACTGCCTTGGTACTTGTAAATACTACATAACATGTTACTAAATGATCAGAAGAGTTTTGTTGAGACCTTTTATCATTGCAGACAATTAACCATGAAAAAATAATACAGTCAGTTTTTACACAAGTTTCTCAATTTAAAATTAATATATCGGGAGGAAAACAATTCACAAAGTAAATTACGTTGCATTTTCATTAATCTGAGTTTAGTTAGACAAACTAGTTTCATTAAAACTCTTTCTTAACTCACAGTTTACCCATTATAATCTTTAAAACGTAGGATCTTCTCCACTCTTAAAAATAGGTACCATTCAGGAGAACAGAAAATCTAGCACTATATCCTTTAAAATGATTCCATTACTGTAATACCACTTTTCTGGATTACAAGAGCTGTCACTATTCTAGCTCCTCTTTTCGCTTCTGAGGAAACTAGGTAAAACAAAATTAATTGAAGCGTGTAATTTATTTATTTAATACATTAATATTTAATATATTATTTTATATATTTTTTTTTCATCAAAGGGTAGTTAAATATGAAGCATGAATGTATTATCAATGGTGGCCAGTTTGTTAAGTTATATTGAAGCGTATATCTTTATCTGCATACGTGTACATATATACACACATATATATATTCTGTTTTCTTTACTATACGCTGCGTATTTATCTAGGCTCTTCTCGCTCGAGTATCCGTACGCCGCACAGTGGTTCCGATTCAAGCATTACGGTGCAAAAAAATCCCAAAACCAACTTTTTTTTCTGGATCTAATAATTTTTCTTGGTTTTTGTATGAATGCTGGACATTGAAAATATAGTTGAAACAAAAATAGAACAAATTTTGTGGAATATACAACATTTCAAAGTTGTATGTTCCTGGCATCTCCATCCGCGCCCTTTTTGCAGCCCGGTAACCAATGGTTGTATCATTCGCTAGTTAATTTCTATCAATTTTTACTTATGTCACCTTGAATTTTCATTTCATGTACAATATACAGCCATCCAAATGATTTCTGTATCCATTGATTTAAGCGAATGAACTATTTTTTAAAGTAAACAATTGTTGTCACCTATTCTTCATATTGGGGAATGTCTGAATAATTTTGTCCGCAATTGCCCGTGAAGTTTTTGCCACTACACGTTACAGAAACTATGTGAGTTTCAATTCGTATAAGTTTCACGTCCCACACGACACTACAATATTAGGAAAAGGGGAGTTTTTAGAGATAAGGCATAAGTCACGGCCGGCCGGCTCGAAGGGTGTGCCACCTTAATTTGATATTTGTGGTCCTAATTTCTGTTAATTAATAAATCACTAATTACAGGGAAATGAAATGTTCTGTGTTTAATTTCTATTTATAGTATTAAAATTCTAAACGTATATAATTGAAATTCAATATGTGAATTTTAAAACGTGTTCTTTTTATTCCACTGTTGTATACACTTCAAATTATTCCCAGTGAACATTCTTATTATATTCTTATGTAAATGTGCACATATGTTTTCTTTTCGTGTTTTAAAATTATAATGTACCTAATACAAATGCTCTAGTGATGACTTGTTAAATGATTACATAGTATGAGTAATTCTGAAGATCATTAAAAGAGTTCTTTTTGTTATAAATTAAACATTTTACATGATAAGTTAATATAAAATGAAGTATATATAAAACAACTGAACAGTCTACTGATAAACACAAAATCTCCGCCGCGGCGCACAGTGGTCCAACCTGGGAAAAAACCTTATAAATGAAAGTAGCCCAAACCTAATTTTTTCTTGGTTTTCGAATACTTAGATACTTGTAGAACAATGGAAAGAATATATTTTTTTAACTAGTTCAAAATTAAAACGTGTGTGTACCAGTAAAATTGAACTTATTAATGATTGAAAAAATCGTACTTTTCTACCAACATAAATTTTTTTTTCGACTCTGTATAAGATTAACAATAAAATATTCCCCAATACATCAGGAGTGTGTCATCTATATGTGCACTGTTATGGACTAAACATGTTTAAATAATATCAATAGTTAGAGAAGAAATTAATTTTTCGAAATCGTTGCTGAAATAAGTCTGATTTTTTGACTGTGTTGGTTTATAAAAAGTTTGCGTTACGGTCACAGTGGTTTAATATGTAACTGTAGGTAGCAGAGGAACTGTGGTAAAATTTTCAGCGCCAACTTCGGCTAACTTTGGGATTTTTAAGGATTTAAACCTTCAGCTGCGGTGCGAGTGGAGAGGGCGGATGACCTTGGGGAGGAACTATTAGTTAAGAAAAATCCTCCTATAGGTCACTGAGATAAGGGGACTGGCTTAAAATTAAAATAAAATAAATCACACGTCATTTTCATTTTAATTCTAAAATACTAAAATAAAATAAAATCATTTTAATTTTAATTCTAAAATACTAAAAAAAAAAAAAAAATTGTTTCATTTTGTATTTTAGTTAATCAAAAAACTACAACTACTAGTAGGTTGTTTGAAGTTGCACAGGTTCCTTACAGCGTATGGATCCCTTGCACTAGAGCTCTCACCCCTGAAAATTGAGGCGGTACATTTATTTTTTTTTTGAAAATCCTTCATTAACCGAGCAAATTACAGGGATAAATGAAGAATTAATTATGAGATTAAAAACAGTACAAGATGCGATTTGCTCCCTGTACCCGATTGATACTGCAGCATTCTGCAAGTATACAGCGGAAGCGGCTGAGATGGCAGTGGTACTATCTCCCATCGACCGTCCACAAAATTCTTTTCCATGTAACAGACATGATTGAGCACGCAGCGCTTCATATCGGTTCCCTGTCAGAAGAGGTTCATGGAGAGTAGGAACAAAAATTATAAGCAGTATAGGGAACAGGAAGATAAAATTCCAGGAAGATATCTCAAGTCGCAACAAATGAAGATGTTTTCCACAAATTATTTGTAACAAGCGACCCATATATTACGGATTTAAGACCAGTTTACAAGTATAAAAAGAGCTAACCGAGGAAGCATACAATTTATTTAAACAAAATTAAATAATTATATCCTATTTGTATTATTGTACATAAAAATGTTAAATAAAAAAAAAATCTATTTAAATTTTTATTTTCCACGTCAATTTTAACTTGATCTGATGCTCTGATTTCGTTGATATTGATTCGTTGATATTCTGCTCCTCAAAAAACATATAAGACTATATCAAACACGATTTTTTAATATTTTTGACTTTTTGACCTCAAATTTGGACTTGATCTGGTGATCCCATCGAACTGATTTTGATTTCATTAGATTCGGCACCTCAAAAAATCAATACACGGGTGGTTCCACGCCGCTAGAAAAGAAATTATAATAGATATTAGGTTTTTTCCAATTTTCACCATTTTTGGATCACTGTGCGCCGTTGCTGCGACCCGTTGCTGCAAGTGAACTAGGCTGACTTAAATGTGCATGCAAGGGACTATGACTCAAACTAGAAGCTTCATCCAAGCTGCAATGTACCTATATACAGTCCACTCAACTCAAACTGGCCAATATTCAATAAGGTTTTTACCAAACCAAGTTAAGTTGATGTTATGTCAATAAACAAGTATATATAAATCGAATGTTCTCTGTCATTACAATCACCTCTACGTTATAGTCTACTCCTTGTCATGTGTCCATAATCATTCCATAGGTACTCCTTTTGGGCATAAAATCTTTAACAATAATTAATAAATATTGTATATATTTACAATCAATGTCCTCTAAAATGTTAAATAAAACGATATTCAGAATTAGCTTTCCTTTTGTAATATGGCGAACGAAATTAAGTATAGAAGAGATAAATTACTTGAATAAAGACAAATATTCAGTATTTAGTATTGCAACATTGTCGCAATTAAATATCAGTTTAAAGTTTTTACAATATCTAACCAATCACTCAAATCACATTCTTTGAAAAATATTATATAATCTTGCAGGAGTTGTATTTTTAGATCATACATATTGTATAAAATGTTTATATAATGGTTTGAAGTCGTTAATCAAATAAAAATGGATGGTTGCATAAATATTTATTAGTTGTTTTATTTGCAGGGTTCCTAGGTAAAGGAAAAAAATAATAAAAAACATTTTATAAAAAAAATTAAACCGACTTCGAAACAAGGATCGACTAGGAACCAGTAAAAATAAATGCACTGAAAAGTATGAAATAATTACCTTCTGGTTTTTATGAATACGCAGCAAAATTGAAAATCGTATGAAAAGCGGAAAAATGCATTAAAACGGATAATTTTATTTTGATTAGTATGAATACATACTAACTGTTAATAAAAATTATTAAATTAAAGTATAAAATACCATGTTCAATAATTAACAATCTTTTCGGAGGCGGCGCAAAATTTAAAATTGTTAACACTAAAAATTAGGAAAATCTTAAAATTCTCTGTAGATTTTCTATTTTGCGCCGCCACCGAAAAGATTGTTAATTATTGAACATGGTATTTTATACTTTAATTTAATAATTTTTATTAACAGTTAGTATGTATTCATACTAATCAAAATAAAATTATCCGTTTTAATGCATTTTTCCGCTTTTCATACGATTTTCAATTTTGCCGCGTATTCATAAAAACCAGAAGGTAATTATTTCATACTTTTCAGTGCATTTATTTTTACTGGTTCCTAGTCGACCCTAGTTTCGAAGTCGGTTTAATTTTTTTTATAAAATGTTTTTTATTTCATACTTTTTAGTGGCGGAAAACAAATTCGGTATGTATTTTTTTATATAGATTTTAAGTGCATTTTGAACTAATTTCGGGTTTTCGAAGTGGTTTTTTTTTTTTTTTTTGGTACCCCTCTTTAGATACTACAAGTGAGTTTGGTTGATTATTTGGTTGTTCAACTCAAATATTATTGTTGGTAGACATAATACGTATTATCTAGATAAGCCATCTCTATTTGTATGGGGTATTCCCCGAAAGCAAATAAAGTATACTCAGGTAGCGCTATACCACGTTTGTCTATCCCGGGTCTTTATATTATAATTATATCAATTTTAATCAACTTTGTATTATAATAGTCACATTATCAATTTTATGATTATGCTCAGAAAATTGAAAATCGTTTGCGGTAGGTGCAGAACACACCTTTCAACACCCTGTCTACTTTGATTTTTTGTAAAGACCAATGTTCCATCGGGATGACCCATAAAACTTTTTTCCCCAATGACAATCTTTCTCCTCTGGGAATATTGTCTTCGGTACTTGTTTATTACATACATACATCTGTGTTCCGAGAGGAGGTGTTCAGTTTTGCTCGGCTGTAACATGAATCCAGTAACTTCTAGATGTCGTAGGTATGCAACTGAACAGTTTGGATTTTGGCCGTTTTTCGACCAGTTTTATTGGTAAATATAATACACAACATATTCGTTTGTTATTTCGGTATCTGAGAATATTTCAAGAACAATAAAGCTCCTGGTTACGACAATCTCAATGCGGAGCTATTCAAACACGGTGGGATGGAGCTGGAGAAGGCGATCCAGGAATTGCTTCTGTGCATTTGGCTTGACGAGAAGATCCCTAAAGTCAGGCACCAATCAGTAATAGTTACGATTCACAAGAAAGGAGACCCTCTAGAATGCAGGAAATATAGAGGAATATCTTTATTACCGGTGGCGTATAAGATATTATCTAATGTGCTGTTCCAATGTCTCCTTCCATTTGCAGAGGGAACCCTAGGACCCTGTCAGTGCGGATTCCGGAAAGGGATGTCAACGTCTGACCAGCTGTTCACCTTGAGCCAAATTTTAGAAAAAGGACGGGAGTACAAGATACAGACACACCGTCTATTCATCGATTTTAGGAACGCTTATGATAAAGTTAACAGGGGGCAACTGTATAAAGCTTTAGAATCACTGAATATCCCTAAGAAGCTTATTAGAATGAGCCAAGCGACAATGGATGGGGGAAACTGTCGAGTTAGATGAGTACTCCACTGCATTCCCAGTGACAGTTGGCGTTAGACAAGGTGATTCATTAGCCTGCCTCCTCTTTAACCTGGTGCTGGAGAAAGCTGTGAGAGCATCCGGCATACAAACATCAAGCACTATCTTCAACAGGAGTGTGCAGCGGTTGGGGTATGCGGATGATTTGGATATTGTCGGAAGGTCCAAAAAAGCAGTTGAGGAGGCCTTTGTACGTCTGGAATCAGAAGCAAGAAGATTAGGATTGCTGGTAAATGAAGGTAAGACCAAGTCAAGTACGTGGTTACGGATCAACCTGCAGTTCCTGGAGAGAGCGTGAAATTCGGGGAATATTCCTTCGAGAAGTTCACATATCTCGTTCAACAAATTCACATATCTCGGTTCGGTTGTCAATACCAGCAATGACGTCTCATCCGAGATTAAGAAGAGAATAACAGCTGCTAACAGATGTTACTTTGGACTAAGGCCACAGCTCAGAAGCAACCTCAACCAAGGTCAACCAAAAAGCTTATGTATAAAACCCTCATACGCCCAGTATTGTGTTATGGGTCTGAAGCATGGACCATGACAAGGAGCGATATGCAGGCGATCTTCACGTTTGAGAGACGTGTCCTCCGGAGTATCTATGGGGGAGTGCAGGAGGACGGAATCTGGAGACGGAGAACCAACAGGGAGCTCCTTGGATCTCGAAACTGGAAAGCGGCCGCACTTGACCGGAACAACTGGCGGAAACTGAATGAAGAGGCCTCGACTCGCTAGCGGGTTGTTGAGCAGAAGAAGAAGAAGGATAATATAACAAAAGTGTCACTCCAGAGTGAAGAATCCGCACAAGATTATATGATTACATTGTATATCAATATCCGACAGTGATCGAGTGTATCCGGAAGCTGACAGAGGTGCCTGAATCCTTTGTTAAGGCCTCTATATCAACTGAAAAAGAGCTTTTCCAGGAAGTATTGAATTCCTTTTTAATGTGCATAGCGAGTCGGAAATCAAAAACAATAATGGCTACGATTTTACGAATCTCTTTTAAAAAGGGTTAATTATGCTCGGCCTTTCCTTAAATTCTATGAATTTTGTGGTTTTATGATTATGCTGTCCATCCGTCGTTTAGACATTCATTTAGGATTTTTTACTGTTATCAGTGTTTAATGTGCTTTAATCTTCTTAAATCTATAAAACAAATCTTTTAAGCAACCCAAAAAAATGTTCTTGAGTTTTATTTCTTGGCAACATTTTCCAGGAAAAGGGACGAAACAACAATGACTCTGCCAGAACTATAAAGAAGTGTTTCATTTTTCAGGAAACGACAGCGATATTCCACTGATATTATATATCTTTATTAAAATCTATTGTTGAAAATTTATTTAAGGTTATGTATAAGGTTTGTTCCAACAAGCACTTAAACCACGACAATAACTAACACACTTCACATTTTCTCCCCCACTCTTTTAATTCTGAATTTGATTGGTTTGTTTTCCCAACCGATTCATCGACCATTAAAACATTATTGAGCATTGCTAGAAATCAACCAATCAAATTTAGAATAAAAAAAGTATATGATCAGTTTGTTATTTATCAACGTGTTTTAATAGTTTGTTGGAGCATACCTTATGATATATATGCCATATGTTTTTCAAATAAGTAAATATTTTGAGCGATAATTAAATAATTATATTCATGTTTTTTCCCAATAACTTCTTTAATAAATTAAGAACCCCAAAAAGGTTTTAATGGGACCACATTGGGAAAATACTCTACAAGATGCAAAAGGTTTCGTTCCAATTGGTCCATCCATCTCGGAGTAATCGGTGGACATACATAGAAAAAAAAAAAAAAAAAGGGGGCCGGGATAGCCGAGCGTGTAGGAGCGCGACCCGCTGTTGCACGCTCGAGCCGAACGGCGGCGGTTCGAATCCGCCCTGGGAGAGTTGACTTTTATTTCGTGGAGGCCCCACGGAATAAATCTCGACTCTCCCACCATGGTTAGACTAGGTTGGTTACACCTCTAGAGTAACCCCCCGTATGTCACACAAGGCCAGGTAGGGGAACCGAAAAAAAAAAAAAAAAAAAAAAAAAAAAAAAAAAAAAAAAAAAAAAAAAAAGATAATCACATACGTATCGAATTGAGTAACCTCCTCTTTCGAAGTCGGTTAAAATTAAAAGAATTTTAGTTAAATAAAATAAAATGCAGTTTTTTGTAAAATGTCTAATCTAATATCTATATTTGAAATATAAAATATTTTCATACTTTTTTAACCTCCTCAGCATATATTTCTTTACCTTAAGGTATTCTCAAACTTAGCTTAAGACAGTTCTCAAACTTTTTCGGGTTCCGGCGCCCTTCAGATAAAATAATTTTTCCGGACCGCGTCGAATCTCAGTCCAAACTTAATGCTACTAATAGTTTCTCTCCATCTAGAATTCTTGATACACATTTTCCATTGATAATTACAATTTTTCTTTGGTTTAAATTCTTGAAATTATAATTAAAATATTTTTTCTCTAACACTGGTATGGGGCCTAAATAAAAATAAATAAAGAAATAAATAATTTTTTTAAATATTTTATTTCGCAAAATAGATCTTCCAAAACCTTCCTCAGGTCGCAAATGATCCCCCAGCGATGCGCATCAAAAGGTACACTACATTAAAAATTATCAGCGCAAACGCGCTCAACTCATTAATTAGTTCCGATGGCCCAGTCATAATCTGCGCCAAGGAAGATAAGCGTGGGAGTAAAAGCGAAGGACCCACGGGCAGTAGGTGCTATAATTGCTATCGGGCATCAATTATTTTATTCCCCAAACCGTGAACTGTGACAAAACCTGTCCTTTCCTCCTTTTGTGATTTCGATTGTTGTCTTGTTTAGCGTCTCGGTCAAGTGAACAAAAGTAATTATATGTAATTATTTTGACGTCATTGCTTCTAGAATAGAATAAAAAACATAACTGCAACCAATTTCAGGCACCTACCACTTTCACTCCACTTTTTAAAAAGTTAAAGGCTAAACATCTTAACGCAAAAAATAAATAAAAAAAAAACAGTGGTGTGATTCTTAAACCTCGGGTCATTATTGAGACCTGTTGAGATTCTTCAGGAAATATTCGTCAAGCTCTCCAAGTTTTCATCCTGATGGTAAATAAAAGCTCATCTACAAAATCCAAAGGTTGAATGGACTATGAATTCAATAAAGATGTGTATTTTTGCTGCTTAAGATGAATACAGTAATTACCGTAGTTGCTTAAAATGACTTTTTTTGCATTTCAAAAGTATCCTACAATCTATGCCAATTTTGTAGTTCTTTTAAGAGTTGTATTATTAAGATATGAAGAATTAGAATGATCTGAAATCGGAAGAAAACAGTCATTACCAATTGAAATTGAAATGTTAGACTAGGTTTTAAGAAAACTTCTTTAGTACCAATCTATACATTGCTGTATGTCATATGAAATGCGCTGTTAAATGTCACCAATCTCAATAGTCCAAGTCAAATTTGGAAAATATCTACTGCTATTTTTAATCATAAAATGCTAGATTTATAAAAAATTTCACTAGTTTTAAATTTTTTTAATAATGAAAAAAATTTCATCCCAATTTTATATATTTTTGTATGAATAGATATAATACAACATATTTTTAAAAAAAAAATATGAAAATTTTAAAAATGCCCTTTTTGAGAAAATTGAAATTAAAATTTTTAACTTGGTTTTAAAAAACCTTTTTTAGTACCAACCTATACATTGTTGTATATCATATGAAATGGCATGGAATGCGCTGATAAACGACACCAATCTCATAGTCCTAGTCAAATTTGTAAAACATCTACAGCTATTTTTAATCATGATATTTTCTGTTTCTGGACCTACTTTTTATGACTTTAGAGACCAATAATTCAAAAACGGGTAGACATATCTCAGTAATATTTAACAGTTGTTCTAGTAGATAGAAGTAGTATACAAACACCAAATTTCAAGAAAATCTGAGATGGTGAGGCTCAAGCCTGTGTTGAATTGACATGGAATGACCCAATAGTAGAAATTTATTAATAAATAATTTAACACATGGAACTTCCTCGTTGTCTTATAATTCCCCTATAGATTTTAAGTAAATGATTAGTTTTTTTTACTTTTTGGTACCACCCCTCCCTCGCTGTTTAGGCTGTACGGCGTTTCCAGGGCCAGCGAAGAGGGTGGGGAATCGATGCCGAGTATTAGTTAATGTCCCCTGGCTCCGAGGTTTGAAATGGCTATCTTCGGGTTCCCAATCATACGTTGGCATGAGAAACGCATATTTCCTAACGCGTTTGCCCACTCGGCCATCTCGTAAATGATGAGATATTAGTCTTGGCTGAATCGATTGTATGTTTGTAATCATGCCGAAGAAAAGCTCTACCTTCGATGGTTTTTGCAGTACCCAATATCCCTTCATAGCAAGGAACCCATTGATGAGACTCGTTCCCGCTCTTAGAATGGTCCGTAGATCACCCGCAAGATCACGATTGCACCCAGCACTTCCCTAAACTCGGGGATATTTAAAGATGTTGGCGGAATATAATGAGAGGATTCACCGTGCGAGGCGGTGGAAGGTGGAAGGTGGAAGGGCTGAGGGAACCCTAATTGGGGAGGTGAAGGGGCTCGTGACGGGGTATCGTGCTCCGTTCTCGTCTCTCACGCATAACGAGAGCTCTGACAGAGACGGACATCTCATGTGCAAAACATTTTCATCTCTTTCCACTCTCGGTCCCTAATTACCCGAGGTCGGCTATTGTTGTGGAATAGATATTCTTGTTCAAAGTTGGTTTAAAATTATCAACTTGTTATAAGAACACTGACCACATAATATTCACTCAGTGATGTTATAACTGAGCTAAGAACAAAGTGAATTTTATAGTTGACATATACTCCTTTAACTAATGGTCTAAGGTCTGGAAGGGTCAATTCTTTGGCCGAAGAAAAATATTGGGGCCTATGAAATGAAAACGGGTGTCCAAGATATTGGATCTAATTTAAGCAGGTAAGGAACATATCCTTACCACAAGTAAAAAAAAAAATCTGGTGAGATGCGCGCCAATTAAATTAGATAAATGTAAACACAATGTAGAAATTCACAGAAAATAGCTTTATCCACATTTATTAACTTACTTTTGTTTTATGTTCACCATATAGTATTGGATATTACAATTACTGCAAAAGTCCTCAGTAATTTTTGATTCATTATTATTAATATATTTTTTTAAGGGGCTAAAAATAATCCTTCTTTATTTTTTTCCCCGGTATATATTTATCAAATTCTTTATATTTCATAATTAGCCATTACTTAGTACTAGACATAATGCGAGGTTCATCCATACCAAGAAAATCAAAGGAACTTTATGGGAAGAAAAATTCCCTTCAATTAAGAAAATATACTTGATTCTAATTAAGCATGATGAGTTCAATCAATAGTGGTCGAGCCTATTTTGAGAAAACCGCGACAAACTTCAAAGTGTGATAACATTTATGAAGTAATGTCCACCTCCCGTTTTGTCAATTTCGACATTTTTGCTGTCACATGTCATATCACGGTCCTGTACCTCAAATATATAATTTCAGTTTCATATGGTTTATTGTTTTTTAGCTAGCCTCTTCACACATATATACTGACCGTTTCGCGGAAATTGGTTATTTGGTCTTGGTTATCCCCATTGAAAACTGGAAGTCGAGATTTTTCACGATCCCGATACCTTCTATTACTATATGTTTCATATGTAAGTTATTGAAATTAATACATTTTAATGTTATGAGCCCGATGTTATACATTTGAATATTTTAATAATTCGCAACTTGAAGCCAGAATGTCCACTTTTATCGAATGATTAGATTTTTATCGATTTTTTTTTTTCGAATGGTCGAATCAAATGATCTTTATGAATGGAACACGCTTAATCCAAACTAACCAATCAAACTTCCAATGACTGTTAGTCCAAGACTTTTTTTTGGAACGATTCTATAATTATGTTAGAAAAATCTTGCCCTTAAAAATGGAAGGTTGCCTTAAATTTTGAAAAGTAAGAAACTCGAAATCCCCATGTTAAAATAGAAATGATGATAACACGGTGTTTTTAAAAATATATTATTATATCTTTTAGAGTATTTATTTTATCAGAATATTTGCTACTTTAACTATGGTTAACTTTGGACATCGAGCTCTTTAGGGTGGTTTAAATTGTTCTACGAAACCATAGAATGGTAATTATAATTTTAAATTTTAATGAAAGCAAGTCAGTTGTTCGATTGCTGATTATAGGGTATAAATACCAACTAGAAAATAACGGTTTGGCCAAAACGTTGTCAATGATTTATTCAAAGAAATAGATGATGTCCAGGATTACTCTTTGATTGTCGGCAACTTGCAGCTGATTTTAAAAATCCTATGACAACTGATAAATATCCAATTTTGCGAATAAATCATTAATAAATTATAAATCACCCTTTCTCAATTTTCGCAAACAGCAATTTTTGATTAAGGAACAGTATTACAATTAGGAAGATACATATTTCGTACATAAAATAGAAGGGTGACTCCACTGGGCTCCCCACCAACTAAGGGATGGAGTTTCCTCTTGGTTCGATGACATTCATAAGTGTAGAACGAAAACTTTACTAACGATTTCGCAACAAATTTATTTTTGATTTCTTCCTTCATTCTTCAAATGAAGCGGTATGTATATTAATTTTCTTATGTCACATGATTAAAATTAGATTTATAGATTATATTTCTTCATATTTATACGATTATATGATGTACGTATATAGTGAAAAAAAAATTACGAATTGGTACGTATTGTACGCAATATCTTCTACCCAAGATCTATCAATCGTTGGTTATTCTGATTTTTCATAATAATATACCGATATTAGTATTTTTGTTTATTGGAATTTTAATATCGGTATACAATTAAAAAAAAAAACTATATTCCTATTTCATTCAATAAATACACGACATTAAAAATGTTATTCATAAATTTAAACAAATTACAAACATGTAGTTCGCAATTAATGAAGTGCTTAGATATGAGCTTGGAATAATTTAGGAAAACGGGTCTTCATCTAATAGTTTTATAAAAAAACGGGGTATTAAATTGAATGGAATAATTTAGGAAAACGAGTTATCTCTAATTGACACACATAATCCATACTACAACTTTATAGCAACTATTGAATAATTATATGTAATCCACCATTAAACTTTCATATACCGATTATTGAAAAAAAAATATCACCTTCGAAATTATTTTATTATGATTGATTAATTATTATTAACAAAAACAAACATTTTTTCTTGGATATTTTGTTTGTCTTGAGTAGCAAGAAATATTAAAATTCAATGTTACTTTAATGCTTATATTGTATGTACCTATATAGATTAGTTTTAGATTTTTATATTTGATTCTTTAATTATTGATACTTATACATAGACAAAATAGTTTCATTATTATTATTAATAATTATCTGGTTGCCTAGAGGGCACTCTTAAATTCTTTTGACCAGGGGAGGGGTCAAGGTTTTCTGAGTAAACCTAATAGGTATTTGAAAACTCAAATATTCGTTTAATTAATTATTACACTTAATCAATATAGTAAATGAATAAGAATTTATTTAATTTTTAGTTGTTTTTATTTTCATATTTTCTAGGAACGCAACTGAAAAATGAAAACCTCCCCCCCACCTGCGGGGTCACTTTTATTTTCACTGGAATTTTATATTTAAAAAGAAATATATATATATTTATATAAAGTGATCGTTGGTGTCACCTGTGGTATAGTGGTTAGCAATGGCAACCGACAATACTAAAGGTCGCAGGTTCGCGCCCAGCGGTGGCGTAAATAATGGGAGTAAAAAATCCTTAGACATGACGTCCCTCGCATAGGACGTAGGATGAAGGTCCCGAGCCTGTACTATGTCAGGTACTCTTTAAAGATCTCTATCCTAATTATACCTGGATAGGCAAAATTTATGACTCTCACTGTAGCATCGTCCGATTTGCCTTAGTGGCATAAAGTGACGTTAAACAAATAAACAAATGATGATCGTTATTTTTCAGTGTAAAAATTCGGTTATCAAATGGTGTGAAAGGTAGAACATGACGGTTCACCTCATCATAAATCCACAGGTTGCCACCTACAACTTTTATCCTCTCACTTACATTTCGTTTTATCTGTACTGCACCGTTATGGTTATGCGAGCACTATTGCCACAGTAACAAGCCTGCCGTAGAGCAACTACAACTATCGCCCTGCAGTAAGATCAGCCGAAGTGCCTAACACCTCCGCCTAATACCAACATCACCTAAGGCGGAGGAGGTGTTAGATCGGCTCCCGAGGCACTTATATAAACGATTGCCGAAAGAGTCGGATGCCGAAGCTATAAATGTAAAGAGAGGCGAATAGCAGGGATTGAGGAATACAAATTGACCATTGACGAGAGAGGGCTCTATATGGTCAGCTCTGCACTTTGCATACTCTCCCATGCCGGCATCTTTGAAACCGCTCTCCTTTTAGTGTCAGAATCTAAATTGTTCATTAGCTCTAGGCGGGTGACCCCTAGGTTTCCTCTCCCCTCTAATTCCTACCTACAAATTTATACTGGATTAAGTTTCCTCCTCAGGCTAAGAGCTATATGAGCCATCGGCGGGCCATTTGAATGGATATCGCCATCGGCAGGTCTCCAGGTATTAGCGTGGGCAGCGTCGGGCTATCTAGGCGTTTCCACAGGAGAGGTTCTTCATATTGTTCAATCCACCTTTGTTGTATTTACTTTCAAAGTATCAATGGATGATGGTGACAGATATGATATCTTAAAAGTTATTTGTAATAAAATAAATTTTAGAACAACTTTTCTTCCGGCTTGCCAAGCACTAATATACAAACAATATTTTAGAATAAAAGAAAATACATGTAAAATTATAGAATAGCGTTTTAATGTTTTTCTAATTAAATATATCATGTTTTTGAATACAAATATTTCCAAATAAAATAAAAAATAAATTATTGGCAATCTTTTTTTTTTTTTTTGTTACAGCGATAGATGTATGATACAAAAAATCCATATTAAAATTTGATACATCAATTGTGATCGATAAGTTTAATAGAAGATTCGAACCTTTTTTTTTTTTTTACTTTGACTATTTGTTTAGGCCATAATTTAGAAAATATTCTGTAAATGCTTTTATCATTATTATTATTTTTTCTATAACTTTCATCATATTTTTTATCTCATAATTTCTTCTCTTTCATATAAAAGTGATTTGTAAATCTTGTAAATAACTATAGTTACCTATATACATGTATAGCTATGTACACATATAGATATATATGTAAATAACTATAGCTAACGTATCTAATGCCTGAAACAGGCTTGTGAGAATAACTACAGAAATTTCTAATTACTTTTGTCATATACGTATCGGGAAACATAATTTTTAATAACCTGCTCAAAATGCCAGATGGTTCTTGTTTAATACATTGTCAACAGCATAACTTATTTTGATATTCCTAAATGTTCAAGGCAATATTAGTCCCATATAAAAATTTTTGGGAATAAAATTTAGGTTAGTGTTAAGCACACACAAAACGTGGGACTCTGCACACTAGACAAGTCATTCATTATACATTGAATTTAGAATCTACTTATAATCTATATTCAAAATGAAACTATTTCTGACCATATATTACATAATAATAAATCGAACTCTTCCATAAGTAAAAAATTTCATCCGATAGTTTGCTGATGCCTGTTTCGATGAGGTTTTTGTACATGGAGTCGGCCGGCAAAAATAGTGACACAAGTCCAAAGTTTCAGCATTATAACATATCAAAAGAAATATTTAAATTTTCATTTTTGCAATATTTACTTATAGATAGGAAACCGTAAACAGTAATTAAACAATATGACACTCTCCTTGCTTAAAATTTACGATATCTCAGTTACGTTGGCGCATTAATCCAAAAAACTATAATTTTAATTTTTAAAGTATTTTATTAGAAGATAAAAGATTCGACCACGGCCGGGAATCGAACCCAGGTCCTCTTCATCTACGTCGCAGCGCTCTTAAAAATTATAAATTAATTATCTAACGATAACTAATTACTACATAATAATTTTAATTTGTTCGAACAATGATTCGTTTGTTTTTAATTACGCTAATACTATTAAGCTCCGGAAATCCTAGAAATTGACCTTTTTTTTTTTTATAATTAACCTAAGAAATGATGTTCCAGTTGCTCCTTTCCATCACACGTTGGCCCCGCTAGCATTAGCTTTGGCACCATCAAGGTTGAAGAAGTCTCTTTAAGTCATCCTGCTGCTAACGAGTTTTTTTGTTTTCCTCCTCCGTTCCTCCGGCGGTCATAGCTCTTCCACAAAGTAGCCTTAAACGGCCGGAAGGTGCGCGACGAAAAGCCCTCCGGAAGAGAAAAACCACCCTGAGAAAAAGAGCTGCAAGAGATAGAGAGGAGACAATTATAACGCGGACTGATGATGGGGCTAATTGTGCCCGGACAGGAAGTCCAAACTGCTACTTCCTCCTTAGGGGAGTATATTGTTCTCACAGTGACAGAGCTGTTAATTGGAACTGTTATTGGCGATATCCGACCCCGGGTCAGCTAACAGTGACAGAGCTGATAATTGGAACTTGTTAATGGAACCTGTTATTGGCGATATCCTACCCCTGGTCCAGCTAACCAGTCGGTTCCGAATCCCATCACGCCTATCTATTAGTTTATTTAACATGAACAATCTGTGCTGGCCGCCTTTGAGTTATCCTCTGCTTGCAGTCACAGATTACATTTGTTGTGATTAAATAAAGCTAGAGTTTGTGCTTCAATATGCATTATCTTATTGTCAAATTGACCGTACAATAAATTATTTTGTAAACTTTCATCCTTGTAGAGAAGCACTGTCCAAGCTGATCCTCGATTAGCTTTGCGATAGGTGGGCACGGGGTACTCCATCGTCATTATTACTTTTCAAGTGCTCAAATTAAAAGAAAACAAATGGTTTTTTTTTTTTTTAATAAATAATCTTTAAAATAGAATCTAAGCTAATATTTTTAACATTTATTTTTATTTGGTATACTTAATTAATCGGATCCAATTTCCCTTTATTTGGCTTAAAAAAATAACCACAATATCTGAAATAATTCAGCATATAATTCTTTAAAAAAGTCAAGGTGGACAGTTTTATTTTTTAACTTAAAATATTATGGCGATCAATGATTAGAGGGTTGCTAATCCTAATTTTTTCTCTAACTTTAATTCTACTCGAACATTTTTTTTTATACAAGGATTTTTTTTTATATATATTTCTATGAATTACTATTTACCCCTGTTTAAAACAAAAGCTTTTGTTGAGCTTGATCATTTTCAAAAGTTTTTAATGCGTCTGTTATGTTTAGGATTAGCGATTGTATACCTCAAATTTCAAGGAAACATTTTTTTTGGCTAAACAAAATTTTTCAACATCATGTTTAAGAAGTTGTTTAACAGTAAAATATTGCAGGCTTACCTTTGGTTACATGAAGAATTTGAGCTTATCGCAGTTAGTAATCTGTGCTTAACAATCTGCCCTCGCTTATTGGTTTTGTATAACTAACCGTAAGGTTTTACAACTTGTTATACGGTCCAAGGTTTACAACATTGCATTAGCTGCTTAACAGCTACCATGCTTTTCATCAAGGAGTCGTGATCGGATGAACATAGTTATTAAAGTTATAGTCTTTCAAGCCAAACAGGATTCGTCATAGATATATTTCCGAACGACCTATATCAACTCAGCATTCTCTAATGTATACTGAAATATAGTACACGGTGAACCAGACCCCCATACCGTGCCCCCCCCCAATCCCTATAAATTTTATATTATTGTTTTCCTTGTGATAAAAGATTAAGAAAAAGCCGATGTTCCAAGAAAAAAAGGTGGCGCACTATCCCAAAATGGCGTTCAAACATAGCAGCATGACGAATTTGATTTAATTTTTTTTTTTTTTATTACTGACACTCACCATTATGCTTAATTTCGCTATAACTGGTCTTTTATTAAAACTGGATAGTTCTATATTCAGAATAAACAAAGAAACGTACAAAAATAATTAGTCAAGAAAACATAACATACCATTAAAGTCAATTTGTGATTAAACGGCGATCATTAACAGAAATCATCCTGAAATAAAACAACGGAGCAACTATTCTTTTTTACGAATCACTGGTCAAATTTGAAAATATGTCAACTAGGTTGGTAGAAAACGGACCTTAACGGCGAATAGGCACCAGTTACCTACTCGGGCGCATCCAGTCCTCTGCCACATCGTTCAATCCTCATACATGATATAATTACTGCAGCTTTAAGATATTATTTTGAATGTATAATCATGGCTATGTAAATGCAAATATTTAATTGGTAGAAAAAAATGATGTAACCTTTTATTTTTCATTATTTTAAAAATACTATTTAGAGAACAATTAGTAATATGGCATAAATATGATAAATGATAATTAATTATTCACAGATTGCACATTATCTAAACCTCACATACATATGACAAAAAATGATTATGTTGAAATGTAATAATAATGCTCTCATCGTAGTAGTTGGGTCACAGAACTGGCTTCAGACCATTAATGGAATTTGATAAAAATGCATTTTTGTGAAATATTGATTATTTACGGATTTACAACTAATTGAAATAAAAATACAGATAAAAAGTTCTGTTTAATCGTTGATATGTAACAATTGTTTATAAGACAATTTAGATAGTATATACCTAACATCATTTAATAGTTCACAGCAATTAATGAATTAACCGTTACACTATATACATAGATCAATATGTAAATAGAAATTTCTAAAATAGAAAAAAAGCCTAAAATAATCGCGAACTTCAATTTCTTTGGTGCAAATAAAGACATTTTTTTAACACTGATCGGCATGTCTATAGAATTTTGTTAGCCCAAGAGTATAATAGATATTGTGGCAGCAGCAATGTTTACAACTTAGCTTTGTTAAAAAATGTTTGAATCAAAATGGTATGATTGTAATAAGACTGGAATATATAAATAAAGAAAGGTACTATCCATTGATATGTATCAAGTCTATAACCCAGCTTACTGTAATTAAAAGTTTATTTATCTAAATTGTTAAAAAATGAAAATTAATTACAAATGATGACAAACTAGCAATGTATATTACTTTTTTCCACAACAAATATTTATTTTCTACATTATAACATTGTTAAAGTTTCGTGGCTATGTTCCCATTATTAAACCCTGTACATTAATTTATATCCATTAACGTTTAATGATCCAATCAATAGTTTAATCGTTTAGATACAATAAACTAAATATAAATAACATAAATAATTTCACAATCGTATGATTGACAGTCTTTTAATAAATATTAAAATACCATATCAATGTCAAATGATATGATGAAAAATACACTGTTACAGATTTTCTATATGTGAGCTCATACTTGTCTATTTCCAATTGACTAAAGGCTGATGGACTTTGTCATCTATATTTTCACTCTGTTAACACAAATCCCTTGTCCCCCAGCTGATTGTGATAATTATGTTTTTTTTGTAATTATTATTTCACTATTGTTGATTAAAATCTTTTTATTTTATTTAATATGTCTATATAATGGGTGCCTTTTTTCCTATCCGTTTTATAATTGACTGTAAATTTATTGTTTTTGTTATATGTTTTGCCTCCAGTAATTTTCTATTTTTTGTATTACTTTCTATGTCCAGCATATTGTTTTTTCAAATTTATATTTATGTTCTAATTTGATACTATGAAATGCGGTGATGTGTTGATGTTTTTATATTTTTACAGTTTGATATACATATGTTGCTTTAACCTGGTATTTAGTTTTTTTGACGTTTCTCCAATGTTTATTTTTTCACAATCCATACAATCAATTTTGTAAATAACATTTGGTTTTTCATAATTATCTATCCTATCTTTCAAATTACTTAAATATTTATTAATTTTGTTACTATTATATAATCCCAATTTTATATCATCCAGGTCATATTTTTTTAGAGTCTTTTTTATATTATCTGTTAATCCCGGGATGAATGACATTCTATAAAATTGCTTATATTGATATCCACAATTCTTTTTATTCAAAATTGTATTATTCCCATTGTCATCACTCCTTGTTCTACTTTGCTTATTCGAGTCTTGATCATAATTATTATTTTCATTGGTCATTACATTTTCATTAAAAAATTGTGTAATAAGTTGTTGTTTATTTTTATTTTTGTTTTTTATTATTACTTTTTTCATTTTCTATTTGTTTCTTGGATTTTTTGTTTATCCTATGCTCTATTTCTGTTTATTTTTTATTGGTTATGCTATTCCACTATTTATTAAATAATTTCATTGGATAAAAGTTTTCTTTTAATATATCATTTACCTCTGTTTTTAATGTTTTCATGAAATCTTTATCTGTCAACTTTACGGATCTGAATATTAGGATTTTAACCGTATTAATTATTTCTACTTTGGGAGGATTAGAGAAATAATTTAGTATTCTATCACTGCATGTTTCTTTTTTTGTCCATTTCGTGATTATTTTGTTGTTTTTCATGCACACCTCTATATTCAAGAATCTGATTCTATTGTTTATAGCTCTTTCCATCGTAAATTTCTACGATTATAATCATTAATAGTAAAATAAATTACGGAAAAAAAAAACATGAAAATTTCTTAAATTCGTTCATAGGTTTTTGAAAAAAATCAAACTCGAACAGCCCTCTGATCTAAATCATAGCTAAATTTTGATTAGGTTATTTGTGTAACCGACCAGTTACAAACCATTTAATGGTCCAACGATACGCAGCTGTTTTAACATTTTTTTTTACAACCTCCGGGAAACAATGGAGTGCAAACAGGCTGCGGAAGAGAAGAACAAAGTAATTTCAACATTTAAAATGCAAATGGTGTCGATTTGGTATCCTGTCAGCGACAGCAGTTTTTTCTAATTTGAATATATTTATTTCGCTTGATTGTCTTCGACCGAGATAATAACCCGCTCTGTCGGTTGTCAATTTTTCATAACTGTTTTTGTATGCATATAGCAACAGAACCGGTTGTTTTTTTTTCGCATTTTTTCATCACACAGGTTTACTTTATATGCTTTGTTCTTCTTTTTTTATATCGGTAACAATAGTTCACCGGTTGATATATTACGATCCATATATAAAAAAGTGTATCCAAACAAAGTAACAGAAACAAGGCCGGTGGCTGATTGGGCCATCCAGGGGGGGGGGGGATGATGGAGCAGTTACAAAAAGAAAAAAAAACTATCTAAAAAGCGACGGCGGTTGATGACTGTGGGGTGGGGGATTTTTTGTGGCTCCATTGTTGCCCCATCACCACAATCACAAAACTAATCCATTAATAAGCGTTTAATGACCGACAATATAATCCCCTATCGTTTAGCACCGATTTATTATATGTATTTTTTTCATCTCTTCGTCTCAAACAAGCTGCAGTCACATCTATAATATAACCTTACATATTTTGTCTCAGAAATGCGTTTCGCATCATTAATATTAATATCTTATAATGAGATCTTTGTTTTAAGTTAGTTTAGGTTATTTTAACCCTTAACCCACAGTGGGACGAATAGCCAATCTAGGTGGAAATAATTCTGGAAGTGACTTATTTCATGTTGATGTTTGTAGAAAATTAAATTTAAGCATGAATTAATAAATAATAGTCAAAATAATATTTTTTGACCAAGTTTTCATAAAAAAAAATTATAATTATAATATTAAGACGTTTTAGCATTATTAAGAATGTCTTCCTCCGATAAATTTATATCTACACCCCTTATCACGCCTTTTCTCTCCAGCATAAATTGCGGGATATATACTACAAAGTTTTTTGTTTTTAAAATTTCCGATGTAACCAAAGCGTTCGCGTGTACTCCCAACCTGGTTTCTACTTTTATTCTATTGCGACCTGTTCTATTAATTGCCAAACTATTATTGTATATTTCCGGACTCGATTCATTCAGTAATTTCCCTATGGTCATAGGGTGAATACGGCTTATTCCGGCACCTTCGTTCGATTTGCCCTAAATCTCTTTCTTCGTATAGACGCAGTGTTTTATTCCTATGGTCAATATTTTTATTTATTTCGATTTCAGGACTATTTTCTACTAGGGTCGTGTATCGTGTATGACAATTTAGGTGTGCGAGAGCTAACTCGCGACGGTGGTGGCTCCTGGCGGGGAAAACCCGCCCCCCCCCCTCCCCAATCTATATTCTTACCAAATAAAGATTTTTGGACTAATTACCTATGCGAGAGGTAACTAGTCGCGAAAAAAAAAACCGTATTAATATTAAAAAGCCGGTTATAACCGGGAGACCTTAAATGTGTAATGCAGGCGGGGACAAGGGGTCAGTTTGATCCAGATACCTATTTTTCTTATAGCCTAAGTTATGATAAAAGTTTCGTTTCATTATTATAGTATAGTTTATATGTAATATATTAATTGAATTATTAGGTCATTAAGAAACACATGAGTAAATACTAAAAAAAAATACAAAATGTTATTGTCAATATATTATAAAAAGTACACATTCATAATTTTTTTACTTTCACTTACCTATATATGAAATATATAGTAAGTGGAAGTATTGCGATCGTGAAAATTTTCGACTTCCGGTTTTCAACGGAAATACACCTTTTGGGATCCCCTGAGTCAAAATAACCAAGTCCCGCGAAATGGTCTGTGTGTGTGTGTGTCTGTGTGTCTGTGTGTCTGTGTGTGTGTGTGTGAACAGACTAGTTCAAAAACTATAAACCGTGCGAACCTGAAATTGGGTATTTAGAGTATGTATAAGCCCGCGATGTGACAGCAAAAATTTCATCAAATTTGCTCAAAGGGAGGGGGTACTTTATTTAATAACTTTTTAAGTTTTTTTCGATTTTCTCAAAAACGGCTCTAACGATTTTGACAAAACTGAGTATTTGATCTATTTATATGCCTGAAATATGACTGTAAAAATTTCATCAAAATTGATTAACCGGAGGGGGGACTTTACTTAATAAATTTTGTATCATTTTCACATGTTTTTTTTTATTTACTCAAAAACTGTTTTAACGATTTTGATCAAACTTGGTATTTGATGTATATATATGCCAAAGATGTGATAACCAACATTTCATCACAATTTATCAACCGGAGGGGGGACTTTACTTAATAAATTTTGTATCATTTTCACGTGTTTTTTTTATTTACTCAAAAACGGTTTTAACGATTTTGATCAAACTTGGTATTTGATGTATTCATATGCCCGAGATATGACTGTAAAAATTTCATCAAAATTGATCTACGGGAGGGGGGACTTTACTTAATAAATTTTGTATCATTTTCACAGGTTTTTTTTATTTACTCAAAAACGGCTTTAACGATTAACAAAAATAAGATATGAATGTAGAAAAATGTGTGACTTTGGAAATGATATTTAGCAATACACGTCAATTTCTAATCTAAGTAAGTTGGTAAGTGAAAGTTGTGTGTTGCGCGCACGCACCAGATTTTTTAATTGCAAAATTGTTGATTAAAACAATTTTTAATTTTTGGTAATTTTTTTATATATTTTTAACAAAACAAAAAAGAATAGCTTAAATACAATACAGTGTAGTGGAAAACTTTTTTTTAACTTCAAGCATAGAACTGTTTTCCACGCGACTGTATTACGCATGCATAATCATTTTTACTTTCACTTATCTATGTATTAAATATATAGTATGGGAATGTGTTACGATCGTGAAAAATTTCGACTTTTGTTTTGGAACGGAAATCATACGTTTTGTGGTTACCTGAGTCCTTATACAAATACCGCCAAAATGGTCTATGTGTGTTTGTGAACAGGCTAGTAGGTCGTAATGCGAATGCGAAATTATTGCCTACGAATTTCAATTGCTTGTTCGAATATACCTATTTAACGAAATTCGTTTGATTCCATGGTAACAGAATTAAGTTACCATAACAACAAAATAGAAAAATAAAATTAGGCGCAATGATTTATCATTGTATTGTATTGTTGTATTTATCATTGCATTGTCAGATTATCAAAGGTAAATATAAAAACTATTTTATTATTAACTATTATATGCTGCAACAATCATCGGTTTCTGGAATTAACATTCTTCGGTTTCTGGAATGGCAATAGTAAAACTAAGTTCCAATTTTCTACGACCCATAAAAACCCTTTCTATCCATTCCCATTCACGATATATTTACAAAACACGGTAAAAAGAAAACAATAATCGGAAATTTCTCTTTTTCCCACTTAAAAATTAAAAAATAATAATGAATTGAAAATTACTAAGTAATGTCAAGTTATAATAATTATTATAATACTCTATACCTTATGAAAAATAACAAAAAAAAAAAAGTGAATAAATGTGGATAAAGCTTTTTTTTTTTTTTTTTTTTTATTGGGACTTCAAGGCTTCCACTGAAGCCCTATACTGCCTAGCTATTTTTTTTTAAATTTTATAAATCGCGTTTAAAGAATTAACAAAACACATAGGTTTATAGTCTAAGTAGGTGGTAAGTGAAATTTTCGTGTTGTGCGCATCGCACCAGATTTTTAACTTTGTGATATGACCTATTTTATTGTAATTTTATTTTCAAATGTTTTGTAAGAGTGATTGATTCGTTGCATTAAGTTTGAAAGCTGAAAGACGTCGCTGATTTTTCTCACATCTGGTAAATTATGAGAATAGGATACCTTGCGTAGAATATTGAGGAATGTGAGATGCTGTTTGTAACGGAAGATGTTTGTATATTTTGATATTTAGAGAAAACGTTATGAGCAATGGTTAAGGTAACTGATGCTGATGCTCTTAATCAAGATTTTTATTCATTTATGACTGATTTTTATTCATTTAGTCCAAATCAAAGAAAATATATCGATTGTTAAATATTTTTAAAAAAAAAAAATAGAAATATGATAAGCCAAATAATCATAGATTTTCTATACTAGTAATTACAAATCTCTACTTGTGACATCATTCTTTTATAGGTTGCCTGTGACCATCCGTAAATATCACCTTTACAATTTTTGCAGTCATAATAATAAATTTCCAGCTTTTTTTTTTTTTTTTTTTGTCTACTTTCAATGGTTTTTTAAAAACATGATGAATTATGTTGTTTTTCTTAAAATTTCATGAGATTTATAAAATAAAAAGTGAGCCATCTGTAGTATATGTTATATTGTAGTTCATTGAAGAGCATTGTAGACCATGTAATGTAAGTGAAGTCAAAATTAAGAATAGTAGCAATATTATTTTTAGTTAGCTGTTTGTTTTTGTTTCTCGCATTCAGCAATTTTTTTATGAGGTATTTTGGTTATTCAAAATAAAAGAAAAGCTATGCTTAGAGGATAAAATATCGTTGTCTTCTATATAAAAAGATTAATTTCTTCGAACATGTTCTTCCAAAACTTTTCACTATACTAATGAAAATTATAATATACTGTTTAAAGATATTATTTTTATTTACATTATATATTTATTTTTCGTCTAAATTTTTTCATCTTATTTATTTCCAATACATAACTAATGTTTATTTCGACATACATTAACAATTTAATAATCTGACTTTGGTGTTTTTAGTTGTTCATGAAAATAACCTTATTATAAGAGTACAAGAACAAGAGAGTAGGTTTGATTTTTTCATCAAATCAATAAAGAGAAGTAGGTACCTACTTAATTTTACAAGACGTAACCTAGGGAAATGATAATAAACTATGAATAATAATTTAATCGATAGATCTGATTTATATTAACACAAAATAAAGAAAAGCGTGAGTTTTATTACGTAATTAGAAAAAATATTAAAATAAACATGGTATGTAAAGGTGGCCTTTGCTGTGTAGAAAAAAAAAGAAACAGATAAAGAATAAGAAAATAACATAGGCGTCGAATTTCCGTGAATATATTTATTGAAATTGCATTTTTTAAAAATATCTACTTGTATACATATTATGCTATTTAAAATTCACTGCTTGAAATAAAACAAAAAAAATTATATTTAAGTATTTTTATATTTAGCTGAATATCATGTCCACTTAATTATGTGTCATTCGCTTAATTATGTAATATGTTGTGTGCAGTGTGCCTATAAAAAAAATCCCATTGAAAATAAAATACAGAAGGGGATCTATTTTTTACTTCCAAACTTTCTTCTTTTCAATTCATACATTAAAAATGTTTATATATATATATATATATATATATATATATATATATATATATATATATATATATATACATATATATACACACATAGATTTATATAGCTACACATAACTATATACACAAAAGACCGGTAGTCGACAGGCAGGGGGTCACCTGGTATTAATTGAATTAGTGATCCCTCACCCCAGGGACCTTCACAAAAAGTGTCCATTAGTATGCACACTGTAATTTTTTTCTTTTATCTATTGGCTACCTGGGAGCCGTGGGTACCGGTGCAAAAAACCGCGCACCCCAAAGGGTTGAACAAAGCCCGGACCCCAGAGGTTTTCATCCTCACCCCTCGGGCCTGGGTTAGCAACGGCGTCAGGTGTGCTTAGCATAGCAAGGCTGGATACCCCGCTGCTGTTCCCTTTGTCTATACCCTCAGCTAATACCGTCGTAAATTTAAATCCAAGCCTCCGGGCTCTTGGACAGTAACGGACAGGCGATCTGTGGGAACTCGGGACATGGGTTGTCTTAACCCATATCACATTATTAAACTACATATATAGAATCTACAAATGATCGTTATAAAACCTGTTCTTGGGTAAGGTCGAACTAAAACAATTAATTAATATAATCAATTAATTTATTTAAACTGCAGATTAATTTTTGTCGAGCATGTAATACCAAAAACGTAATGCATATGACCGAAATATAAAGTTATAATCAAATCGATCATTATTTTTCCGAGAGGTTTGAGGTTTGTTAGTGTTGAAAACAAGAAAAAACTCTTTCTCCTGTTTTATTTCTTTGATCGAAGGGTAAAGTGTCAAATTAAAATATTCGGATCAAAGCCAACCGTTTATACTGAATCAACTTTTAAGAAGATGATTTTGCAAAAGCCCAACGTTTTCGATAGCGTTTTCCTCAAATATATAAAAAAAAAATCTGGTGCGTGCGCGCAACACACAACTTTCACTTACCAACTAAGATTAGAAATTAATGCGTTGTGTTAATGCCACTTCTCACTCAGTCACACATTTTTCTACATTCATTTCTTATTTTTGTTTTCATTTGCTCTATAACAAACACTAATTTCTTTTATTATTAAATAAAAGTTTTTACTTGAGATTATTCGGCAATGCAAGCATAATACTCCAAGTAGACTGATTTTATAATTCTCTATGTACTTGTTGAATCTTTCATTTATTTCTCATGAAACAAATCATTTCCATTAAATGAACAGAAGGGCAGTAATCATGAACAATGGTCTGTCATTAAAAGAGTCATGCGTGGGCTCAACGTGTTTTATGAGTTGACTGAATATTTTTCTTTTTTTCTCCTCTATATATTTACTAGGTTTTTATCATATCACATATTTAGCCATTTTTTATTTTTAGGCGTAATGAGAGACAGTTTATTTCTCCATATAAACAAAAACAAAGATACTTTACAGGAAACAAAAAATGCCCCTACCCCATTTAAGCTCCCCCCCCAGAACATTTTAATAATGATAAAGCTTACCTGATATTAAAGAACACCTAATTTTCATTAAACATGACGAATTTGATGAAAATCGTTAAAGCCGTTTCTGAGAAAATCGAAAAAAAGGTAAAAATTGCAAAAATAGTTAAAAAAATAAAGTGCCCCCTCCGTTTGAGCAATTTTGATGAAATGCGGGCTATCACATCTTTAACATATACATACGTCAAATACCCAGTTTGATCAAAATCGTTAAAGCCGTTTTTGAGTAATTAAAAAAACACGTGCAAATGATACATAATTTATTAAGTAAAGTCCCCCCTCCGGTTAATCAATTTTGATGAAATTTTTACAGTCATATCTTGGACATATAAATACATCAAATACCCAGTTTGATCAAAATCGTTAAAGCCGTTTTTGAGTAATTAAAAAAACACGTGAAAATGATACGAAATTTATTAAGTAAAGTCCCCCCTCCGGTTAATCAATTTTGATGAAATTTTTACAGTCGTATCTTGGGCATATAAATACATCAAATACTCAGTTTGATCAAAATCTTCAAAGCAGTTTTTGAGTAAATAAAAAAAACACGTGAAAATGATACGAAATTTATAAAGTAAAGTCCCCCCTCCGGTTAATCAATTTTGATGAAATTTTTACAGTCATATCTCGGGCATATATATACATCAAATACTCAGTTTAATCAAAATCGTTAGAGCCGTTTTTGAGAAAATCGAAAAAAACGTAAAAAGTTATTAAATAAAGTACCCCCTCCCTTTGAGCAATTTTAATGAAATTTTTGCTGTCACATCGCGGGCATATACCTAAACTAAATGCCAAATTTCAGGTTCGCACGGTTTATAGTTTTTGAGCTAGTCTGTTCACACACACACACACACACAGACACACACACACACACACACAGACCATTTCGCGGGACTTGGTCATTTGGACTCAGGGGACCCCAAAACGTGTATTTCCGTTGAAAACCGGAAGTCGAAATTTTTCACGATCGCAATACTTCCACTTACTATATATTTCATATATAGGTAAGTGAAAGTAAAAATCTGGTGCGTGCGCGCAACACACAACTTTCACTTACCAACTTACTTAAATTAGAAATTGGTGTGTTTGTTAATTGCCACTTCTCAAAGACACATGTTTCCACATTCATTTCTTATTTTTTCTTTTTATTTGCTCTACAAAAAACACTAGTTTTTTTTATTATTAAATAAAAGCTTGTAGTAATTCAGCAATGCAGGCGTAATACTCCAAGTCGTTCTGATATTATAATGTAGTTGTTGAAAACTTCATTTACCATGAAACAAATAATTTCCATTAAATGAACAGGTTGGCTTTAATTATGAACAATGGTCTGTCATTAAAGGCGTACTCTGCATGAGTGGGCTCAACGTGTTTTATGAGTTAACTTAATATTTTTCTTTTTTTCTCTTCTATATGTTTACTTGATTTTCATCATATCTCATATTTAGCCATTTCTTATTTTTAGGCAAAACGAGGGACAGATAATTTCTCCATATAAACAAATACCAAGGTACTTTATAGGAAAACAAAAAAGGCCCATTCCTCATTTAAGCCCCCTCAGAACATTTTAATAATAATAAGGCTTACCTGATATTAAAGAACACCTAATTGTCATTAAACACGACGATTTGATGAAAATCGTTAAAGCCGTTTTTGAGATAATCGTAAAAAAGGAAAAAAAGTTGTAGTTGTTGAGTTATGAAATAAAGTGCCCTCTTCGTGTGACCAATTTTGATGAAATTTTGGGTATCACATCTTTGGCATACACATACATCAAATACCCAGTTTGCTCAAAATCTTTAAAGCCGTTTTTGAGTAAATAAAAAAAACACGTGAAAATTTTATAAAATTTATTAAGTAAAGTCCCCCCTTATTGATCAATTATGATTAAGCTGAAATATTTACAGTCATATCTCGGGTATATTAATACATCAAATACCAAGTTTGATCAAAATCTTTAATGCCATTTTTGAGTAAATAAAAAAAAACACGTGAAAATTATATAAACTTTATTAAGTAAAGTCTCCCCTCCGGTTGATCAATTTTGATGAAATTTTTACAGTCATATCTCGATCAATTATGATTAAGCTGAAATATTTACAGTCATATCTCGGGCATATTAATACATCAAATACCAGGTTTGATCAAAATCTTTAATGCCATTTTTGAGTAAATAAAAAAAATCACGTGAAAATTATATAAACTTTATTAAGTAAAGTCCCCCCTCCGGTTGATCAATTTTGATGAAATTTTTACAGTCATATCTCGATCATATAAATAGATCAAATACTCAGTTTAATCAAAATCGTTAGAGCCGTTTTTGAGAAAATCAAAAAAAAATTAAAAAGTTACTAAATAAATTACCCCCTCCCTTTGAGCAAATTTAATGAAATTTTCGCTGTCACATCGCGGGCATATATATACACTAAATACCCAATTTCAGGTTTGCACGGTTTATAGTTTTTGAGCTAGTCTGTTCACACACACAGAGACACACACAGACACAGACACACACACACACACACACACACACACACACACACACAAAAACTCACACACACACACAAACACACACACACACACAGACACACAGACACACACACACACACACACACACACACACACACACACACACACACACACACACACACACACAGACCATTTCGCGGGACTTGGTTATTTTGACTCAGGGGACCCCAAAACGTGTATTTCCGTTGAAAACCGGAAGTCGAAATTTTTCACGATCGCAATACTTCCACTTACTATATATTTCATATATAGGTAAGTGAAAGTAAAAATATTTTGGACTCAACGCTTTGCGCTGCAAGCACAGATGTGATTAAGAACTAGAATGTCATTAGGGAGGTCATACGTTTTAAAAAACTTTGTTTCTTGGTCAGTATATACCAGTGGTTGGTTAATGGATTAGAACTTTATTTAAAAAAAAAAAAATAAGAGAAAATCGATCAAGCCGATAAAGAACTTGATCTAGGAATAAATACGGATTATGGTCATTAATATAGAGTGGAATACGTTTGAACAAGTATAGAAGTTTAGCTATCTAAACAATTACAATTACATAACCGAAATCACAGAGGAGTTAGTTATAAAGGCGGAAAATCCTTGCTGCTTTTCAGTTGCGAAATTAATTAGTTGACGCATTTTTTTTTCACGAAAATTATAAATTCGAATTGTGTAAAGGTTTATTCCTTTTAACCTTTATTGATGCGAAGCGCGGACGCTTACTATGAGAGATGAGTAATGGCTAAATTGCTTGGAAAGTAAGGTACTGCCTAGAATATTTGGAGCTTCAAGGTACGAATCAACCGGAGTATTTGGACGTTTAGGCATCGTCGAACTTGGTGAACTGTTCCCGGTCAATATAGATCGAGAAGAATAAGATTGAGAAACATAGTAGTGAACGAATTTCTAAAAGATAAGTGTGGTGCCGATTGGAAAACCTCCATGGTATAGGAAGAGAAGGAGCTTGGAGGATTGCGTTAGGGAGTCTGATCTGTCGAAATTCGGCATGGACTGTCATTGGATGATGGTGTTGAGAGAGCGATTATTGGTGATGGCGTCGAACCTTCGGCTTACACAAGCCTTCCTAAGTATCATTACTATAATAAAAACTGCAGGATTTCGACCCAACTTGAATCTTCCATCCATTTAGTAGGACTGGTAAAATGACTGGATAAAAAGTATTTTAAAGGTTGATTAATACAGCTTCGAAAACCCTACGGATCAGATTATCCCACGAACAGTGCACTGGGTACTGAATATTGTGGTTTCGTAAACTAACATGGATGACGTTAAAATATTGACAATTATCACTTTTGCAAACAGTTATTATCCCTGTAAACCCCAACAAAAATTAGCCAGAGTAAATAGTGTCACCTAGCTTTTTTAATAAATACAATACCATAAAATAAGAGAGCTACAACTCTTGCTAAACTTCCCCAAAAGTCACACTAGAGTAGAAATGATACCTTTTCGTGTTCGAGACTTTTTCGCATTCCCATACTACACCGTAAATCGGGCCCGGGTCGGTGCACTGTAAACGTCTCTTATTGGCCAGAAAGTAAATGATTTGAATCAACTACATGCCGTAAAGTTATTTGGTCCTAAACATCAGCATGCTATAAATAATAAATTAAATTCATTTTTTTCGTTATATTCCAATTATATATGAATGGTAAACTGAAGAAATAATCATATAGGAGTAAATTAATATGACATACATATTCTCTACGTCTTTTCTATTAGACCTTATTAGTAATTTAAATCATCATAAATATACATTTTTACAAGAAATATTACATCTCATAAATAGTATTCATATAGAAGTTTGAATGCTTGTCCTTTTATTTAAATCGGAGAATATAAATAACTGTATGTTATTATAATCATAATCATATCTTAAGCATATTACATGTCTGATAACTTGTACACTATATTTTCAGGAAGTCTTGAAAGTAAGTTAAAAATAGTAAAAGCAATAGGAAACAAATCTAAAATATAGTCCTGTTTATAAAGCATTGTCATAAGAATTAAGAAATATGTAACCAAAAAAAAAAGTATGCAATTGTTCCTTTTGGAATAACAAAGAAAAAAAAATTATGGGAATTGAATATTTTTTTTCTTGAGCCAGAGGCTTCTCCGTTATGTTCTAGACTCCTCGGGGTGATTCCTGACAAACAAAGCCTGGCAGATCTCCTCTACTATCATCTCCGAGACTAACATTTTTTTGTTTGTAATTTTTTTTACCCCTCGCGGACTGTACGCATAGTTTTTTTACGCTACATCTCATTACAAAGGGGCCCTTTTCTTAAATGTTTTTTAATTGATGGAGGCTCTTGAGGCTGACCGAGCCGGAGCGGTACCCGAGGTTGAAAAAAAAAATGTCCCGTCAATAGGGTGAATGGCGGATTTTTCTGAATGCAGACCCGTTCCTATTCACCGTGTCCACTGGCACGGACGAGGAATTCCCCTTAGAGGGTAAAAAATCGGCATGGAATCGTTCGCCGACAAAGGACCAGAGCTGATCTAAATCCAAGGAACATCCAACCGCTGCAGTACCTATATGTTTTCTACTGCAGATCTATTGGCAGGACCATTCCCCGTTATAGTTATATTTACAGCAGCATTGAAAAGCCTAAAAAAATTATTAACTGAGAAACAATTGCGACTAAGCAATCTTTTATAATTAAGAAAAGGTAATTTCAGAACCTTAATTCCTAATTAATGACTTCATCACCATTAAATAATTTAATACTTCAACTTTTCGCAATTCATTCATAAAATATTACTATTATGCTTATATTATTACAAATATATTTTTCTCCTAATAAATTGTTAATTTATTTATTAACATTTTTGGTAAATTACATTTATCATTTACACACATAATATACAATTTCATGAGAGTGAGAAGCATGCACTGTATATTATTCATCTCGTTCCCTATCGGACCCTCCGATTCCCAAATTTTGTATATAAAATAGAAGTTTTATTATATCCCAAGACAATTTTTCAGATAAATTATTGCCTCATTCACTAAATGTTAGAAACAGTTCTTACCACCTCGTAATCTCAAATTAAATATTTTTTTTTGTGCTTTTATTTTAATTTATATTAAAGTTAATAATTTTACTGATTTAATTTTTAAAAAAGTATTTAGCAATATATTATTGGTTATTAAACTTTTTTATTTCTAGCCTTTTATTGAGTATATAACGCCCTCTTATTAATGTATATAACTGTACTCTTATGTAAGTCAAATATTCACAGATCATTCCTGTTTGGACTATGGGTTAAATGTTAAATGTGTAGTGATGTGATGTTGAAATGATTCAGTACCTACTTATATTTTTCCACGAAATATTTTTTAAAATAAACTTCGCTCCCCCTCCTCCGAAACCATCCCACCACACCCCCTAATTTGAGAACTCATGAATTACATCTTAATTGAAAATCTATGACTCATGAAAGAGTGAAATTGCTATAATAAAAACTGCAGGATTTCGACCCAACGGGTTCATGATAAAACGCGAATGTTAAAATTCTTTCTTTCCTTGTAAAAAAAAAAGAAAAAAAAAATTAAAATAGAATGTTTTGCCAATCCACTGACGACGTTCTTTATCGATTTTGTTATCGGTAAAATTAAATCCATAGCATATTAATCGTTAAGATGAAACATATTGGGTCAGTTTCTATTGAGAGAAAACATCAGTAGACATCATTCATGATTATTGCGTTTATTGATTACATGCATAATTTGTGTATAAATTAACTATTATTTAACTGAATTCCTTAGAGCCTCTCATTTATTATTCTTATTCGTTTGAATTTAAATATGTTCGTGGTGTGTGAAAAAAATCCTTAAATTGGCAATTAAACAGTTAATTTTCGGTTATTTTTCTGAGGATAGGAATGTATTCCTAATTGGTGATTGTTTTTAATAGTATTGGATCAAAATTATTATACGCTGATTTTCATAATTTTTCAACTCTAACAAAATTAGTTCTCCTTACATATACAACGCAATCACTCCTTACCTCATTTGTATGCCAATATTTTGATTTTACCTTAATTATTTTAAACGTGCGAGGGGGGCTGCTCAAGGTTAGGGATTGAACTGCTATGCTTTAAGTCCTGAATTCGAATCTGTTTGGTGGGATTCTTTAATGTCTCTGGGGCCGAGAGACCCTCCTGGAACGAACCAAGCCCCTATAAAGTAGGTACTCTTACTTGAAACATTGAGGAAGAAAATCCTGGCGATTGAGCGTGATTACGGTCATATTACCCCGTTGCACGACCGCTGACCAAGAAAAAGAACTTATTTACACATTACTGAACCCAAAATTGGTTTGTACTGGTAAAGGTATGTACGGTTGGTAAAAACGGAAGTCCTTCAAGTATCTATGTATGTAGTCCTCATTTAGCTGTGGCTAGCGTTATAAAATATTTGACTTCATCAAGGATTCATAAAAGGGAAATACCAAACAAAATAGAACGAAATGGCGTACATTCAACTTAACTTGAAGTGAAGTGTCTCCTCAGACCACACCCCCAACTGACCACTGGTCAACGCAAGCGCCCAACCCCTTACGTAGTCATAGCAACTCCCTATATCCAATCATGTGGCAGACTCACCCTTCCCATACACTGATTGGTCAGTCCTATGTGATAGATTTTCTAACTCGAGCTTAAGCTAAAGTCGAATGATGCGTTTTACTATTATTATAAATAAAATTTCCTGAGGCTCAGTTTTGTTAAAAATAAATAATAACTTCATTATTAATATATTGAGTATCCAGGAATTGAAGTAGCAGAGATTTCAACGGAAGAAATGATCTTTAAGAGTTTTCTTACTTATGACAATACATGAGGGTTCTGATGCGTAAATATTAAAAAATTTAAAGAAGTAGTAAACTAGTTAGTTTAGTTAATTCAAGTTTAATGAAAAATAACACTTTTACTAAACTTGAATTAAAAATAATAATAAATAACTTCTGGAAAAATTATTAAAAAGTAAAACAAACATAAATATGGAAACTAATGAAAGCCATATGGAGGAGATTAAATATCAATTAAGAAATGGATTGAGGAATCTTCTAGAAGAACAAAAAGAAGCAATTGTTTCCTGAAGATGGGGTGGGTGCCCCGAAACATTAAAAAATGAAAAAAAAAAAAAAAAAATTATCGGAAGTGTTATTTTTCATTAAACTTGAATTAAAAATAATAATAAATAACTTCTGGAAAAATTATTAAAAAGTGAAAGTAATGATTATTTAATTTATACTATGGAAACTCAACTGACAATATCAATAAATTGATTAAAAAAATTTATTACTACCACGTCTTTTATTCTTATAGATAGCAATAATCTATTGCGATGAGTGCAGTTGATGATCAGAACAGATGTTTTAGCTACACTTGTTATGCTCAGACAATATTAAAGATATAAAAAAACATATACAATTGTTTTAATAAATCTATAAATAGGTATATTTCATTATAAAATTAGCATAAAAATTCCTTTCGAAGTGATACGAATACAAAGGTAAAAATATTCGTAGAGCGTATTTACACACAAGGCTTCTTTTTATGATGTAGGTACTGGGGTTTTATAAAATATTACTTAGAAATAACTGTTCAGGTGGGAAAAATTGACCTTCATTTTAAAAAATGGAAGAAGACGGATTACTTGCAATTAAAAATTAATTTTACTTCATAAAAATATTATTTTATTGTAAGTGTAGTTTCCGAAAAAAACTATATTTCTAAGTATATATATGGTTTTATTTTTTAAGAAAAGAATAAAAAGAAGTTACTTCCTTTGCAGACAAAAAAAAATAAATAAATAAAAAAAATAATAATTCTTATTCGTAGTTTAGATTATGGTCTAAAAAAACTTTTTTTCTAATTTCGCAAATATTAAATATTAATATTTATCACTTAAGGCCGATTCTTTTCCTTTAATAAATATTCATGTACTTTTTCTCTTAGAAGAAAGCTCTCAAGGGTCAGCGAGTCATGAAGGGAAGAGGAAGTAAATAAAGGAAAAATATATACATTAAAAGAGAAATAATAAAATAATATGAAATGATAAATTTGAATTTCTTAGAGAGTTTCCCCCTTCAAAGGCTCTACCGCCTTAAAGTACTCGTTCCGTTAAAAAAGTAAATTGGAAACTGAAATTCATTACAAGGCGTTACGGAATAAACTTTACTACTGTGCTACACCTTTCTTTTTTCTTGCCAACCGGCTTCCGTTGAAGGCTCCCATCCCAGATTAATTTTGCCTCTGCCGAGAATTAGAAAATGAAAGAAAAGAGCATAAGTACGCGGGGAGGGATGGACTTTAATTTTTCCTTTGATTCATCTCCGGGGTTTTATGTCGGATGGCTAAATCTTCATTGAACGTCGCGTGACGACCTCAGATTTCCGCTATAACTTGTCTCCTTTCACAATTAAAGAACAGCCCGCGTTCGTTTCTTTTATTAAAGTTTTCATTTGATAATTAATTAATTTATTTTATTTTTTGTCATTATATTTTCTATTAATATTACTTACAAGCACTTTATTCGAAAAACGTGGCGTTTTTCATATTGTGAACATAAGTATTATGAGCGTGAACAACAAAAATAATATGACCCATTAAAAATTAGTTCTATGGCTCGTCAATTTATATCTTCGCGGTACCAACTTGAACCTTAAGTATATTATTCTTTATCCAACGTTTTCGCTTTAAAAAAATACCTCTGAGAAAATTACGAGGTGAAAAGTGTGGGTTCATACTGGCTACTCTTCTTTCTAAATCCTTTTAGATTCGCACGTATTTTATTTTATTTTTTAAATCCTTATCGTTAAATAGAAAACTTAAGTTTTTTTTTTAAAGTAGAGCCACATATTATATAAAAATAAATAAATTAATTTGTATGATTACTGAGAAAAGTTCAAGAAATTATTGTGTATATTCAAATATTATTTTTTTCATTTATATTACATGGACAGGTCTAATTTAAAGTATTTCCAAGGATCATGGAGAATTCAGAATTCCATTTTTAGAAAAACTATCTTACTTGCACTGAAAACCGGTGTAACTACATTCATCATTCATTCATAGGAAATATATTTGTTATTTTTAAATGGTTTACTTTAAATGTTCATTGCGGGTCTGATTAATGTGTATTTCTCTTCCAATAGCTTAGAAGGATGCCATATTAGAATTGGAAAGTTCGGATATACAAGACAAAGTTTTAAAAAACGGGTGCGTAAAGGTGAGCCCGGTGGCCTGCCCTGTGGCTTTGGGTTATCTATATTGTGGAAGATGTCGGGTAACCGCAGGCAACCTCCTGTCTATCAACTTCTTTATAATTCCTTTTGCTATTCCTTAGGCCTTTCCGGTGGTATCCGATCTGGAGCGGGTATCATGACCTCAAAGTATTACCGTTAAATCGGAACTGTGATATCCTGAAATACCTAAACAAAATAATGTGATCAAAAGAACTACATCGATTACTTTTCGCAAACTTAAATTTCGGCGATTGTTAATTATTCTATAATATCGGAATATATTATATTCATACGCTGAGATTTAAAGAAATGATAATCATTTAAAGTGTGTTTATATAACTATGTATGTCGTGTAGTCCAAATCTGACCCACGTGGGTATTTTTCTTTTTTGGTTGGAATACCTACAAAAAATGTGTACTGAAATAAATGGGATTACTTCATTTGAGGGACGGGTGTAATATAACGATGCAATATAAGCCCATCCTCGTAGTATTGTTATTATTTTTGTTATCGAGTGTAATTAAATGATTGGGCAATAATCATATGTTGACGCACTATAGGTCCGATAGTGAATATAACAAACGACAACCGAGCTTATAATTTTTTTTTCAAATAACACCTATATATTCCCCAACCTATTTTATTTTCTCATAAGAATGCTTTAATTGTTTTTTGACATTATAAAGCTCTAATTATAAATGTATTATTCTATATTTAGATCCATGTGATTTCTTTTTTGTCTAATCTTTTTATTGACTCATGGTTAAGGATTTTTTTGAGTATTTCTATTTGTAGTAGCCTGTTTCGGTATGAAGGTATTGGATGTATTTGCTAATTCTTCTTAAGATTAATTCTCCAGAATGTTTTTACATCTGGAATGGTTTTCCAAGGCAATGCATGTGAGAACTGCAAGGAGATGCAGATTAGTGCACTGTGTTGGCTACTGGTACTGGGCTCGGCTACGGGACCATCGTGACCACTCGAATTAGAGACCGAATAAAACAGTGCATCTCCTTGATCCCCACTACAAATGCCTCCTACATTTATTTAATCTATTCATATGTAAAACTGATGCTTAGTAAGTTTCTGTTCTTAGCTCAAAAATTGTTTCATATTTCTAAATAATCTGGTGCGGCAAGTGCAAAACACAACTTCCACTTACTAACCTACTCGGTATAGAAACCGACGTGTTTTGATAAATGTTTAAATGTAATTTAGAAAATTCACAAATTCATAGAAAACCTACATTTAAGGTAATTATTGCAAAACTTGAAAGTTTCAGTAATTTTCAATTCATTATTGATTTTGTTTTTGTAACTATATTTGTAAATATATCGTGAATGGGAATCGATAAATGGGGTATTTACGGGGTATTTTTTCTTTATTTCTCCTGTATATGTTTATCAACTTACTCCATATTTCATATTTGGGAATTTCTTATTATTACGATAGATGAGAGACAGTTAATTTCTCCATTTAAACAAAATCAAAGGTACTTAATAGGAAGGATTTCTTTTTTTTACCATTTAAGTTCCATCAGAACATTTCTATGATGATAAAACCTTCCTGATATTAAACAATACTTGATTCTTATTATCAATTTATGATTATAAAATAATACAGTTTGCATGAATTTAATATATAATATCTCAAAACAATTAATTAATATAGACTCACTACAAATGATGACCTTTATACTTTAAAAAAACTAAGCGTCAAATGATAAGTAATGTGGAATTAAATAATTTATGGGATTATGTTAGTTAATCAAATAATTTTTTACGAACGTTGAAGGACGCTATTACAGGTTCCAATATTATAGGCTCTTATTCAATTTATAAGTAATAAACGTGGCTGTTACGAATTAATTTATTCCGGCTGGTTAGCGTCGAAATGCCTCCTTCATAAAATGGAGGTAGCTGTTTTGATCATCGGCCATTATTCCTTCCTTCGTGTCCGATCAATTTCCAATCGCTTCATCTTCGTCACGGTCCTGACATGGAGAACCGTGTTTATCCAATCCATCGGTTTTTATAAAATACATCTCTACTTATTTGTATCTTTATATTGTTTAGATAAAGTAAAGTTTGAGTATCATAGATTCATATGTATGACTAAGGGCATGAAGCAGATTCCATTACTTCTTTCGATATTAATATATTAAACCTTTGGTGGTCAAACCTATTTAATACATTTCGTCCAAACGAAAGAAATAATATGAATTTTGGGTTGGTGTTGATTATTTCTACTGTTTTTTTAATTTCACTTACCTATATATAAAATATGTAGTAAGGGAAAGTATTGCGATCGTGAAAAATTTCGTCTTCCGGTTTTCAACGTAAATAAACGTTTTGGGGGCCGCCTGAATCCAAATAGCCAAGTCCCGCGAAATGGTCTGTGTGTGTGTGTGTGTGTGTGTGTGTGAACAGACTAGCTCAAAAACAATATACCCTACAAAACTGGTCAAACGGAGGGGGTACATTATTTAAAGGTTTTTTTCCTATTTTTTACGTTTTTCTCAAAAACGGCTTTAACGATTTTGATCATACTTAGTATTTAATGTTTGTATATGCCCGCGATGCGACAGCCGAAATTTCATCAAAATTACTAACGGAGGGGGCACATTGTTTAGTAAATTTTTTCGTTTTTTTTTTTTTTCTCAAAAACGTACGTAACTATTTTGATCATACAGGGTATTTAATGTATGTATGTGTGACAGCCAAAGTTTTATGTACTGTATTATGAAAATAAAAACTTTAATTATTAAGAAGAATTTATTTTTACTTATGAGAGTAAATACGTGATGCTCAAATTTTTTGAAGCATCGAAGCTGTGTAAAAATATGGTATAAGATAATATTTAATTAATTATATTTAAGTCTAGAAACTTTTGTTCCATAATAAATTTCTGAAAGCAATATAAAGCGATTTTAGAGGAACAGTAATCGTTCTCGATTTCCAGATAGGCTTGAGAGACAAACAAGACGTAATACACCTATCGATTCACCTATATTTACAAAAAGCAACTCGTAGTAAAATACAACCAAGCAGTAAAAAAAATCGACTGTTGATGAAATTAGGTCTCTTCAAAAAATAAATAAGCATTAATGAATCGAAAAGGGCTGAGAACTTCCAAATTTTCCTATATAGATACTATATAGCTTTTGGGGATATACAAATATAAGCATATAAATGTGTGAAGTTGCGGGTAAAAAAGGAAGTAAAACCGTTTATCGGATACGCACCTCTGGGACATTAAGGGGTAAATAGTGAAAAAATCAATAAGCCCTTTTTTTTTTTTGGTTTTTTCCTGATTGCATTAAATTAATCAAGATCACCCGTACAAAACATATTAAAAGTTGTTAAAACCTTATTTAAATGACATTCTTGAAAAATGAATAGTTAGCGCCTCAATTTTCGAATTTTAAATTTTGCATTTGAGCATGTAAAATGCTTTACACCCTTAATAACTATCTTTAAATTTTTAAAAATAATTTAGAACCTTAAAAATTAATTAAATACATAACAACATACTTAGTTAATTAATTAAATTAATTAAATCACATTAATTAATTTAAGCCAATTAATTAAATTAATTAAAGCACATTAATTAATTTAATCCAATTAATTAAATTAATTAAATCACATAACATCATACTTAGAAGAAAATGTTAAAACCCCAATGTACTAAAAACTATTATAGGCGTGTTGCCCAAGATTGAAAGGGCGAAGATTACTTAAAAGGGCGAAGATTACTTAGCAAAGACTTGGTACTTATGTTAACGTTAAAATGAATGAGTTGCCAATATGTGGTAAATAAAATCAAAGGGAATAAAAGAACGACCAGAAATCTGTTGTCATAAATATTTAACTAGCCTCTACCTTTATCATAAATTCTTTAGAATCTCACTCTTTATTATTTTTTTAGTATGTGTAACTAAGTTGGGTAGACGGAGTTGTGAAGGATTTACCCTTATATTTTTTTAATTACATGTATCAAATTATATGTTTTAAATTAATTCAGTGATGAAAGGATTATGGCCCGTTAATCGTGTCACGCACACACATACACCGATACGTGAAGTGGCCGTGCTGCGAGGGACAGATCACGACAACAAACCAGCTGGGTCCTAACAGGCAGATCTAAAACAGACATCAGGTCAAGTAGAATCGTGAGGTGTCCGTTGGGGCTATATTAGCTGACGGCATCAATGGGGCTCGCCCGAGTCGTGATCCCCCAAATGGAACCCATGGCTATTGTGGTTGCCACCTATCATCTCTGAATCACATCAAGTTTTTAATCTTCGAAATGATTGAATACTTTGAATTTTTATTTTAATGTGAAAAAACAATACGCAAATGGTATAAACACATATTAAATATATACATAACCTAATTAGTATATTTTTTAAATATAGAGCTACAAGTAAAAATGAAGAAATAATTCGCAATTTTTTAAGACTTCTTTCGGAAAATTAAGACCTAAGTTAACTGTAAATGACAAAACTTTTTGATTCTCAATTAGTTTTTCTATTGAAGTTTTCTTACTTCTCCAATATCTATATTTGTGTTTATGTGCTGCACAGCGAGCATTACTACCTGTAGATATTCGAAAAGAAACATGATTCGCCAAATTTTCAACCGAAGTCATTATATCAGAAAAATTGGGGCAAGAAGGGCATTGTGCAAAATCAAAAGAAAAATCAGAGACAAAAAGTATGACCATTGTACAACCAAACGGCCAAACTTCAAGGATCGATAGAGGATCGAAAAACTAAGAAAAAAGTCCTCTGGCATATGCCTCGATTTCGCTTTGTTTTCGAGAAAATCACAAAAAAATAAAAATAGTTTTGCAAAAACTAGTTAAGGCCATGGAAGAGCGGATTTTATTCCTTGAATAAATTTTAACAATAATTTTTATTCCACTAGACTTATTAATAGAAAGGCAATTGAAAAAACATTATTTTTTATTCAGAAAAAAATAATAAATAATTTTTTAAATAATTTATTTTTTGAAGAGAAAAGATTTGGCTCCGCCGGGAGTCGAACCCGGCGTTCTCCCGAATGACATGTGCGGATGCTAACCACTTCACCACAGAGCTCGGCTCCAAGTAGAGACAATCCTTCTTCTTCACTGATACCTACTACCCGATCACGCAAAATTAGCGTTTAACGGGAGGTGGACAAAGTTTGTCTAATTTATGGTATTTATTGACGTACGTCAATTTTAAATTATTTTATATTAATCTAATCTTTATCTGTGGGTAACCACCTTTTTACTTTCACTTACCTATATATGAAATATATAGTAAGTGGAAGTATTGCGATCGTGCAAAATTTCGACTTCCGGTTTTCAACGGAAATACACGTTTTGGGGTCCCCTGAGTCAAATTAACCAAGTCCCGCAAAATGGTCTGTGTGTGTGTGTGTGTGTGTGTGTGTGAACAGACTAGCTCAAAAACTATAAACCGTGAGAACCTGAAATTGGGTATTTAGTGTATGTATATGCCCGCGATGTGACAGCAAAAATTTCATCAAAATAGCTCAAAGGGAGGGGGTACTTTATTTAATAACTTTTTAAGATTTTTTCGATTTTCTCAAAAACGGCTCTAACGATTTTAATTAAACTGAGTATTTGATCTATTTATATGCCCAAGATATGACTGTAAAAATTTCATTAACATTGATCAACCGGAAGGGGGACTTTACTTAATAAATTTTGTATCATTTGTACGTGTTTTTTTTTATTTACTCAAAAAAGGCTTTAACGATTTTGATCAAACTGGGTATTTGATGTATGTATATGCCAAAGATGTGATAGCCAGCATTTCATCAAAATTGGTCAAACGGAGCGGGCACTTTATTTCATAATTTTTTTTTCCAAATTTTCCCTTCTTTTCGATGATCTTAAAAACTGCTTTAACGATTTCTATCAAATTCGTCATGTTTAATGAAAATTAGGTGTTCTTTAATATCAGGTAAGCTTTATCATTATTAAAATGTTCTGGGGGGGCTTTTTTTTGGGGGGGGGGAGAGCGTTGGGGCCTTTTTTGTTTGTTTGTTTCCTATAAAATACCTTTGTTTTTTTTTTTATATGGAGAAATTAACTGTCTCTCGTTACGCCTAAAAATAAGAAATGGCTAAATATGAGATATGATAAAAATAAAGAAAACATAAAGAGAAGAAAAAAGAAAAATATTCAGTCAACTCATAAAACTCATTGAGCCCACGCAGGCGGAGTACGCCTTTAATGGCAGACCATTGTTCATAATTAAAGCCGTTCTGTTCATTTAAGAAGTGGCAATTAACAAAACGCATTAATTTCTAATCTAAGTAAGGTGGTAAGTGAAAGTTGTGTGTTGCGCGCACGCACCAGATTTTTTAAATTATTTTTAAATAATTTTTTTGAAGAGAAAAGTATTGGCTCCGCCGGGAGTCGAACCCGGGTCTCCCGCGTGACATACGCGGCACGGCACATAGCCCCTTTTAATGGGAAAAAAATTAAGTCATACTAAAAATCCTTGGCTACGCCATCCTTCGTGTAGGACGCAAAATGGTGGAAGGATTGTACTCCTTAAAGATCCCTATCCTAATTATGTCTGGATAGAAAATATTTAGGACTCCCATTATAGTATTGTCGGGTTAGCTATAGTAACGTAAAGTGACTTTAACTGTGTGTTAAATGATGTAATTAATTCAAACTTTCAACGTAAACATTACTGTTATCAGGAAAGGGCTAGGGCATTTTGTGGCCTTTGAGGCTTCAGTTCCTTGTTTTTAAGAGCATGTTTGATATTTTAATTTTAGAAACAACCCTTACGAGGAGTGATCGTTAATGAACCGCAGAGGTGAACCTGAGTGGAGGGAAGTTGAAGGAGACGGAGTGAGAGGCAGGTAGTAGGAGCGAGGAGCGAGGAGCGAGTAGCATTAGAGGAAGCCGAAGGAGCCTTTGTAGGTCAGCCTCGGCGGTGGCACGATACTCGTGAAGCGGCACCAATTGAATTATTTATTTCGGTCTCGGGACCGCTCTCCGATCCAAGGCCCCCGCCTCGCGCCTTTTCGGAGGGACAAATTAGCCGCGAGGAACAATGCCTCGCTTTGCGAAATCTGCCGCCGCGCAATTAGTAACCTCTTTGCCAACCATTGTACTCTCCTTTCCTCGCCCGAATTAATCATTGATTTTTCTCTAAATCCTCTGCTCACAATATTGCCTCATCCACGAGACACGAGGTTTGCCATTGTTTCAGCCAGTTCCCACAGTACGCTTTAATTGGGCTTTCAACGTGTATTGGGGTGTTAGCACGCCATGTCTGACAGGGAGTATATATATCAGTGAAATGTGTCAACTTACACAAGTTTCAAGAACTAAAATAAATTTAGATAAACTTCAGATCCTCACCTATACTAATATAAGGTCAAAATATATTAGAAGTTGAATGAGAATAAGGCTGATATTAGTAAATACACGTCTATTTTTTTTATACTTTTGTAATCCTTAGCTAAAAAAAGAAATAGAAATAAAAAAACAAAAATACAATTGTAGATATTCTAAATCTATTTGCAATGAGCATTGTTATTATAACTGTTTGTCATGAGAAGAGATGACGAAACAGTTATTCCTTTGCAGTAAGTAAATTTTATTTTTCCACTTTATTCTCTAAAAACCAAATCACTATTAAAGTTTTTCTTAAGATAACTAATGAGAAACTGCGATTTGGTCACTATGGGGACCAAAGTAGTATTCCAGTATTTTATATATAAATTTAATAGTCTCCGTATTCCCTAAAAAATAATATACTATTAGTTAGTTATAGCCTTTTAAATCCTGTTCATGTTTTAGTTTACAAAGCGAAAAAAGTCTTCTCTTCTTTATTAAAGTGTGTTTACTTAGCCTTATATTAGGGATATGAAAACATTGATCAATATTATAGTACGCTTCTTTTTCAATTATTTGCACTAGCCAATTAGTAAATAAATCAATGTAAGAAAAACATCAATATCTAAAGTAATAACAACCTAGCTGATGCGTCTTTGCTGAAAATACTTGCTTGGTTGACGTTTGCAAATTAAGAATATCAACCAACAAAATTTTTCACAATAGTCTTTACTCTGTTGGTTTGGAATATATCCAAAAGGATTAAAAACGTGATGTCTTGTTTTTAGTGCCTTGCCATGCGGAAACGCTATCAGCGCAAAGAGGGTTAAAGAGCCAGGATAAGGATCTGAGGAGACATCCTGGCTACGGGCTACAGGTGTACTCTCACGGCAGACGTTGATTACCCTCGCTAATTAGCAGCGGTGACTGGACAAGACAATGGACTCTTCTCCACCATGTCCGTCCTCCAGGTCTTCGGTCCTCGGCGTCCTTTTGTAATTGTCGGCCTAATTGCGACTCCTTCAATGTCTCAAAGGCTGATGCTCTACAGATTGCTATTTAATTGCTTTAGATTCCTTGTCAGAATACTTATAAGCACATAGATATTATTTTTCAGATGTCGAAGACCTGAAGGCATTTAAAAATATGGTTTACAGCCTAGGCAATTTCTTTTTTATAAGTCGATCCTTATTGCTGTGTCAGTAGTGATATTTCAAGTTTTTCGAAATATATGATATTTTCGTGAAAAAAACTTGTTGGATGGCGGTAGCAAAGGAATCAACAACATTATGTTTACTGAATGGTTTCTCTCGAAACTGGTCTCAGGAAGTTCATTTACTTCCCCGAAAGGCATTATTTATACTGATCTGACGAGGACCCAAAACTTAGGTCGAAACGCACAATATAACGTGTCTATAAGTGTTTCTTCTTTTCTTACCTCACCTAACTATTTTCTCTTCAATTACCACCTGCGGTTAACAAACCTTACGCCATTATTATATATTTCCTTACCGATTAGGTATTGCCAAATGATTAAAATTCTTTTTAATATTACCATATCATTCGGAAATCTCAAGAATGAGAATTTGTTTCTAAAAGATGGAGAGTTTCTAAAATGTAGGTAAACGAAATAACCTGTTAACGAAAGTAGATTCATGAGTTATAAGACGGCTGACAGAACTGAGATGTGCGATGTTTCAGGTCTCCTAGGAGAACCACTGAAGTTTTTGTAGACAAAAAAAACCAATAACAACGTGTCAATTTATATGAAGTAGAGTAGTGATGGCAATTATATGAAAGGAAAATATCCATCTCATAATAAGTGAAGTAAATCATAAATATTCGAAATAAAATAACGATGTAACGTCTGTCTGTATTACCTACCCTACAACTTTGAATCGATTAGATACAACAAACTATATTTTTGATTTAAATTGATCAGGAAAACACTAAAAATTCAGCAATTGAATGTCTCAATTTTTCAAATACGAATGTTGGAATTTTGACATTTTCGAAACGGTGAACATTTATTTTTGGACGGGTTTTCAGTTACTTAAGCATCGTGTATTTTTCATTAGTAAATATTACCAGTATAATGTATCTTAAACAAAATATGATTGTCTAATCATGTTTCATAATTCGTCTTAATGCGACCTAATTCTTCATAATTTTGAAACGTTGGTCTTGTACAAGAATTTTGGTACATTCTCATCAATAAGAACCGGATGGTTATGCTTCGAGAAGAAGATTCTTACTAAAAATTAAGTTTTTTCTTACGTATGACTAATCTGAGGTTTATTTTTACAGCAGAAGGTATCATTATTAGGATAGAGCAATACATGTAATATAGCTTTTGTAGGTGAGGCCATTGAATAGGACCATATCCTCGCTGACAAAGGCGGAACGCCTACCCGAGCCGCGACGGACCGGTTTGAATGAGCCTAATGTAATGTCGCTGGAGTGGTCCCATCAAAGAGCAGGCGGGTGATGGATGCTGGATGGGCCGGCCAATGTCCATCTTGATGATTTATGATGAGCCTCGCCTCTCACACTCTCTCGGGTCAATCTCTGCTTGCTCCTTCATCAACTCTCCTCTCCTTCTTCAGTCTCTGCTATATAACGTGTTTCCATCCGCATTCCTTCATCTAAGGCTTAATTCCAGATTCGATGTTATACTAATTCTAGCGAGAAATTGTGAGCTTCTCATTCACTTCGCAAAATGAAAAACTACTGTAAATTTTTAAATAATTTTAATTGAAGAGAAAAGGTTTGAGCACTGCTGGGAATTGAACCCATATCCTCTGCATCTCTTTTGCAGCGCTCTTACAATTGAGCTAACCATGGGGTCATTCCCAGCTGTGTAATCTTTTCTTTTCTGAGATCCTACCAGTTAGGTATCGCCACATTCCAGCATAGTAACATACATTGTATAAATTCTAACGGTATACATATAAAAGAGCAAATAGGAGCTCAAGGAAAAATTATATTATTAGGAATTAAGGGAAAATCTGCCCGGAATGTAACCAGCCCTCTTACTCATGTCATTGTCTTTTACCTATTGTTTTATTATCTCTTATGTTTATCTCGCTTATTTTCTATTGAGTTTTATTGCTTTTAATTTTGACCTTTTTTTAACTGTTTGTAATCTGTGTCATTTTATGTTTTAAATCAATTCGTTTATATTTAGTAAAATTTATCGTCACAATTCAGGAGTTGCCTTCTTTAGAATTTTTCTGTGTCAAATGCCCAACAATCATATTCACAACCATCCGGGAAATTACGTTGAAACGGAATTATGTATCTAACATAAAATCATCAATTATTTAGATAAATGGAATAACAATTAATGTAAGCTGTAATGTAAGGTAGTCTGATTTTTATTCCTCGTCCTAAATTTGCAAAAAAAAAAAAAAAAAAAAAAAAAAAAAAAAAAAAAAAAAAAAAAAAAAAAAAAAAAAAAAAAGAAAAGGAAAATATATTTATATCATTACGATTTCATGCATCTTAAAAGGCTGACAGGAATAGCTGTAAATGAAAAATAATTGCGTCTCTTTAAATGCGACAGAATTTTATTTCTGTATCTGTTTTCTCCACCTGACTAAATCTTTCAGATACTACTTTGCTCTAATAATTTCTTATGAGGATTGGGGAGTTACGGTGTCGTCTTTTGTTTTAATATTACATGTGATTTTTGTTACTTATTGTTTTGTTTTTTAATAGTTATGTTAATTATTTTGTTTTTTAAAAATTATCGAGAATCGATAGATTGGAATTGTATGGCATTGATTGATCCCTATTTCACTTTAAGATGACCTAGCTACTTACTGTTAGCCATATCATTTTGAATCGCTGAAAATCCTAGTTAATTATGAAAATGCTACAGTTCATCGTTATTGATTGAGCATGTTCCGTGTTATCATTATTACCACAAGTTGATTTCTATATAATAAGAAACCATAAAATTAATATTATATTTAGACATTGTATTTGTTTGTTTACTTCAACGGGTTTTTTTTTTTTTGCGGTATGAAATAAAACATATATGTGAGAAGATGACTTTTAAATTACCTGAAATGCGTGTCATTGACTTTAGTAGACGGTTCTCATCGTTTAGGTTTAATGAAATGACCATATTTGGTAATAATGTTTGGTTTTTAAGGTATAGTGAACCTTTCTACAGTTAATGATTTCCAGATGAACCAGGCATACAACTCATTTATTCCAAACTGCAAGTTTTAAAGTTACTGAATGCAAGCAATGCTCTGGTGAAACTAGGATAATTAATGCAAAATAATTTCTGAAGTAAATAGGATACATTTGGATTATTTTTGGTTAAAAAGAAATAAGGGCTAGGGATGCATTGTAAACTTGAACAGTTTTCCGTCTTGTCTTATCCTTCAAAATGTGTCTTACATATCAAGAAATTGACCCAAATAGTAATATTTCTTTATAAGGGCTGAAACACAGCCGATATCTCGGATATCTTGGTTGAAAATGGAGTGTTGTGATAATTTTGTGAACTGATGGTGAATTTTGGCATTTTACAATGTGATGAATTCGTTCCAGAAGGATCTTTTCAAGATTATTTAAATTTCGGTGGAAAGGGATGTAAGTTAAGATTGTTAATGCTTAGGCGAATTTTGTATCACCATGTTTATTCTTTCGCTATCTTATTCATATTTTTAATTTTACTATATTTGATTTAAATTTTTATTTTTCCTACAAATCTTATTATCTTAAATTGTTATAATTTTAAATTATATAATTTGTTTGTTTAGGGTTTAGGGGAAAAAAATTGCTGATTGCTACATGTAACGAATTATATTATTTTATATGCATTTTGTCGTTAGCATTATGTTCCTTATGTTATTTTTAATGAAGACAGAGCTCTCTGGGGCTTTCCTCGGAAAAATGGAACTATAAATAACTTAAAAAAATATATATAAATTCTTGAATATTTTTATTAATATATTACGTAGGTTTATTATATACCCCAATTACTTCATTAGCAATATTTTAATTAATTAATAATTTATTGTTAGTTTCCCAAGTTTTTTATAATGTCACGTATTTATTGATAAAACATTGGCTAATAAAAGAATTTCTCAGCACTTAAGGCCACAGGTAGATAATTTTTGTTTAGCAAGGATGACATCCTCGTTATATCATTCTTTGGCTAAGAAGAGCGACCTGCTATAAAATGAAAATGGACAAATAATCAAACTGCTAAATTGAGAAAATCCTACTTATTTTATTTTATTTTTCATAAAACGATACAAACGAAAATACATTATTTTTTAAATTTAATTTAATCGGCTATAATTTACTAATAAATTTTATAGAAAGGATATATAGTATTTCCCGTGATTAAGAGAAGCATTGTTGTTACAAACAAATTTAGTAGTGAACATTTAATCGACCATCAGCGAGGAGAATTATTAATTACTAATTGTGAAGTTGGATGTTTACGCCACGTGATTAAACTTATATAAATCTGAGAAATGTAACGTGACCTAGCCACCAATGCTAACATTACAAACTTGGGTAAGTTAGCAGGCATCTTCATCCGGCTTTTGAATAAGTTTATGCAAATTATTCGATCCTAATATTACCTTCGATACTCCTCTGCCTCTGAAAAATTGTTTACCTAATTTGAAGAGTTCTGGGGAAAATCGAGGGAAGACTTTATTTCCAACTCCCATAATTTAAAATGTCAAGCTGATAACGAATTACTCAAATTAAAAAAAAAAAATTAGCGTTTTGTTTGATATAAAGGATTAAAAAAAGCGCTTTGTTTCTCAAATCATTCACCATCTCCAGTTCAAAAAACAGAAATTTTGAATTATTGGACCCACTGTCATAACAATTAGCAATTTGGTAACTACCAATAGTTGATAGGTTAAGAAAAAAATATTAGATTATTGACACTGTTTCCTAAAATATTGATGTTAGGTTAATCTTTGTTAGGAATTTAGTTAGGCCAATCCCTCAAGAAAACTGGGAATACAATATCCTATGGTCTACATTTATGGTTTTAATAAAAAATGATTTCTTTGAACCTAAAAATGTGCCAATAGTAGACATTTCAAAATGGAAAGGTTTGGAAAGTTGACATTTATTGTGTCAATAGTTGACACTTACATTATTTTTTCATTTTCCGAGGAAAATATTAGGTAATAAGGACTGCAATAAAAGTTAATCATTTTTTTTTAATAAAGTATTCAAAATTGAAACGAAACATATACAATTTCCACAATTTAACTACTTTATACACAAAAGGTTAATAGACAAATGAAAAAATATTAAACTGAAAAATGAGATCATCCAATTAAGAATAATACAGATACCATATAACAACTATGATTTTAAATTAATCTACCTGAAGAGGGAAACTAAAATCGTACCTTTGCTGTCCATTAAAGGTAAAAACTTTGGGCATAGGTATCGCGGATATAATATCACATGATGGGAGTGTGCAACATCGGTGTTAATAAAACTTGTTTTCATCGTATCGCATGGTTGTAAAAGTAAAACCAGAATCTCTAATTTACTGACAACTTTAGTAACTTGAGCCAGACATTTTTTACACTTAAATATCTTATTTGAGAACCCAACTATTATAAATTTTTCTTCATCAATACTTAAACTACCTTGCTCCTCCTCTTGAAGAAATATTCCTTGATCAACATTAATTCTCTGCTCCCGCTCTTGGGGATCTAAGCTTTTCTGATTTTCTTTCTCGTCACAAATTTCTGGTTGGGATAGTATGGTTTCGTCTACTTCCAGTGCTGCAGCATTTTCGGGTATCTCCTGATTAACTGAATTTTTCTTAAGTTACTTTTTGAATATCTATTTACTACATTTATTTACAACAACTATTTACAACATCTATAATTATTATATAAGTTGAATAATAAGTTATAAGTTTATAATGAGCTGTATAATTCAATCCATTCAACTATTTAACTTTACGATATAGTTTATTCCCTAGTAAAATAAAATTGTTATAATTTCCGAACAACTATTTACAACATCTATAATTATTATATAAGTTGAATAATAAGTTATAAGTTTATAATGAGCTGTATAATTCAATCCATTCAACTATTTAACTTTACGATATAGTTTATTCCCTAGTAAAATAAAATTGTTATAATTTCCGACTGTTAAAATTGTTACTTAATTTAAAAAATAAACAAAACAAGATTATGTCAAGTAAAGCTCAGGCTATGCATGGGTGTCAACTATAAACACACACGATGTCAACTTTACAAACAGAATATTCTACTTGTTGACTCGTTTGAACGGATAGTTGACACCCCTGTCGAACATTGGTTAGGATGGAGCTAGATCAGTGATTCCACTACCGATATTAAACCCAGATATTTTTCAAATCAAGAATATTATTTTAAACTATCAGTTCCATTACAGTAAAAAATACCAATAGTTGACATCGATGTCAACTATTGAAATTAAAGATTAATTTTTGTTCAAATAGTTGACACCCACATTTAAGCCCTAAAACATTGTATAAATAAATCGAAAAGGATATCAAATGATTCCTATGAACTTAATGAATATCATGAAAGTAGTTAACAAATAATTGAACACAAATAAACGAACTAAAAAGCTCATTTAATGTGACTTACCACACTAATGAAACAGGGAAGCAGAAACCACATGTTGAGGCCACTAGAATATTCTCCATTATAACCTCTCACAAATAAGTTTCAAGTTTTCATCACACTAATGCAGATGGCAGCACAGCCAACTAGTAAAACTTGGGAAATTACCACCAAATTTTGAACCAAGACAATCTACTATGAATCTTACTATTGGAGCACTGTCAACTTATGGTACAGTTACCTTACCACTACAAAAATTGACTAAATTCTAATAAAGAATTTCAAAATAACTGTCCAAAATGACTTAAACGAAATTTCATAATTCGGTATGGTAAAAAATATTTTAGTTAGAAGAGACCAGGGTAGGGAAAAAGATACGCTCCTGATTAGGTTAATATAGTATTGAACATTACCCTTCAACTGGTTCCAACTTTTAATACGTTCACGCCGGGACTGTTTAATGCTATTCGCTCTATTGGGCGGGAGATATTCCAGGGCATTATGCAGTATTGGCAATCCGACAATAATAAAATAAACAATAAAAAATACTATCCTACTAGTTATATTTATAATACGGTATTAATTATAATAGTTATTATAAAATAAATGTTTATACGTTTATGTATATTATATAATAATTGTTGTTAAAAATAAATGTTTATACGTTTATATGTAGATAAATATAAATATAAATAAATATAAAAATGAATGAACTTACGTTAAATGTTCATTATTTTAATTTTCAGCTTTATAGAAATTATTTCTACTTTCTCAACACTTTGGCTGCCGTGTCCCCTGAAATCTAGTAACTGTTGTCAGAGAATTAAATATTAAAATTGTCGCGAAACGAGAGCGTGACTCAATATGGTAATTAATATTTTTCGGGGACCGATCCTTTAAACTGGAGGCTTTCTTTCGATTTTAGGTTATTCTAATTGTTCATTTCTGAATATAAAAACTATTAGAACCACGATGTAGGGGTAAAAGTAATCCAGAACTGTGAACAACATTTATTAGAAAAACTTACGGCCATTCTCGTAATTCCGTCTTGGTAGTGATCATGGAAACTTGGCTGGACACGAAGCTGATCTTAACGTGAACAGAAATGTTTATATGTACAAAATCCTGACCACTTTATATTTTGTTAATATGTTTAATCATATTATATTTTCCCTAATTATATCTTCTGTAAGGACTTTCTTAATTGATACTGAATGGAAGTGTTTCTTGGGCATACTACCGTTGTGTTTTTATTCATCAGACTAATAAAAGTGATGAGATTACTAGCATGAAATAATACATAAGAAGGTAAAGGGGATCTTGGAATTCTTGGTCCATCATCTGATGGTCTTAAATTTTAGAAAAAGAAAAACGTATAAACATTAGCTCATCAATTAGTTTCGTCTAAGGAATGACTAATAACAATAAAACCTAGATAGATAGAGACATAAATTTTCATAGCACATTGTCCTGACAGACTGCGGAAATTCGTCCGGTACAGGAGCTGCCGCGGGTCTCCTTCAATGGAAGCTTGGGCCATTTCTATAAGATTATATCTCTAAACAGCGAGCTTGTTCTGGAACCTTGTATGTTGTTCGCGACCTTCCAAAAGGGGGAGCGTTACAACTTCTATCCCTTCCAAATGCTCCTCTTTAATATATTAGTAATGTTATTTCTGCAAAGTCTCTCATATCTTCATTATAGCTTCCTTTTTTTCTAGTCTATTTTTTACTTTCACTTACCTTTATATGAAATATATAGTAAGGGAAAGTATTGCGATCGTGAAAAATTTCGACTTTCGGTTTTCAACGGAAATACACGTTTTGGGGTCCCCTGAGTCCAAATAACCAAGTCCCGCGAAATGGTGTGTGTGTGTGTGTGTGTGAACAGACTAGCTCAAAAACCATAAATCGTGCGAACCTATTTAGTGTATGTACATGCCCGCGATGTGACAGCAAAAATTTCATCAAAATTGGTCAAAGGGAGGGGGTACTTTATTTAATAACTTTTTACGTTGATTTCTAAAAAACGGCTCTAACGATTTTGATTAAACTTAGTATTTGATGTATTAATATGCCCGATATATGACTGTAAAAATTTCATCAAAATTGACCAACCGCAGGGGGCACTTTACCTTAAAAATTTTGTATCATTTTCACGTGTTTTTTTTTTTATTTACTCAAAAACGGCTTTAACGATTTTGATCAAACTGGGTATTTGATGTATGTATATGCCAAAGATGTGACAGCCAACATTTCATCAAAATTGATCAAACGGAGGGGGCACTTTATTTCTTAACTTTTTTCCAATTTTTACCTTTCTTTCAATTATCTCAAAAACGGCTTTAATGATTTTGATCAAATTAGCCGTGTTTAATGAAAATAAGGTGTTCTTTAATATCAGGTAAGCTTTTTTGTTATTGAAATGTTCTGAGGTGGCTTAAATGGGGAAGTGGCCTTTTTTGTTTTCCTGTAAAGTACCCTAGTTTTTGTTTATGTGGAGAAATTAACTGTCTCTCATTACGCCTAAAAATAAGAAATGGCTAATTATGAAATATGAAAAAAATCAAGTAAACATATAGAGGAGAAAAAAAGAAAAATATTCCAACCATAGGTTGGAATATTAGTAGGAGGCAGTTATTTAAGTTCCAGAAACCACTAACACTACTAACACTAGTTTTCATACAAAATATATTATTAAATGAATTAACTTTAGCATTTAAATCTCATAAAAATTACATTATCAGTTTCTGATTTTTAAGACCAGTTGCAGAATGTAGCTTCAAGATAAAAAATAAAATGAAAAATCTATTTTTTTCAGTTATGTTAGCATTGAGGTTGCGATGTATACCTGTAAGGTTATTCATCGGAAAAATGTTTTTACTAACTGGACTGGAAAAATATTGAAGCAAATCGCACTCAATATCGGTGATGACAAACTGAAAAATATTAAACTATCGGTGCAAGTTATTTTAATTTGTTTAATAACATGACAAGTGCTAATAAAGAAAAACAAATCAAGGCACTAGCAAATATTATTATATATTAAAACAATGATTTCTCAAAAGTTTCTTCTTTTCCCTTTCTTTTATATCCGTTCCCTGCTTTGTCTGATTGTTACAATGTTTCAGGAGTCATCGGTATCGCAGTCAATTCACAGTCACCTACAGAGATAGTTGAAGAAAATTGAAAGATAATTTGTGAGAAAGATCTTTGAAAAAACTAACATTGAGTTAGACCACGCTTGCATTGATTATGTTCATACAGCGATATTGGGCCCGTTTCTCAACACGGATCCACCGAATAACTGAACTATGAAATTTCAAAAAGATATATTTAAACTCCAATGATATTTCTTTAGCCTTCAATTATGATATAGTAATTTTGATATTCATCCATTTCAGCTCCCTTCTTTCCCAGGAAGCCCTTTGTGATGCCTAGCGATATGTAAATATACGTCGATTCGCTGTAAAGGCATGGAACTAACGAAAGGATCAATAGAAAGGATAATTTGTTATTGAATGGAAGGTCGTTCTGAGAAGGACTGTTACAGAAAAGAAGCTGGCCGCGGCAGGTGATTTGTTATGCAAGAGCTATCCATCACGGCAGGTCAGCCATCCAGATAGCCTTAACGATAATTAATGGAGACGCCTACGCCAACGGTAGTGCCCCTTCACGTATCCATGCGGTTCCTGACGTCCGAGCTGTCCGGATCCACGGGGTACTGTTCCACTTTCGACACTCCTGTCGGTGCTGGTTTATCACCTGTGTCAGATCGCCGACACCTATGGTGCAGTAATTATCGAAGGAATTGGAGCAAGATAAGCTTTATACGAAACTTAAGGTGCGGTCTACAGTCTTAAAATAAGTCGAAAACATTTGATATCAAAGAATGATTAATTCATACAATAAGGAGCAGTTTCAACTAAATTAAGTCTAGACTATTAAGAGCCACGGTGGTGTTGATATTTTTGATGCCCCTTAATAAAAAAACCTCTGTCGAGGGGCCTTTTAATAAAATATGTAAATAATAAAAACATTAATGTTCTTTTTTGGTTGTACTTAAAATCTTCTTCTGAAAAGTATTTAATAATACGTTTATATTCAATCATATTCTGCAACAAGTTATTCAAATTCTGTTGAATTGTGCTCTCTTTCAATAAAAAATAGCCTGAGAAGAGCTGAGATCTCCTGGATCCTACTTCGCCATCTAAACCTGGAGATATCGCCTAGATTATTGAAGACATTCCAGTTTTGCAATAATTATAACTAGCTGGACCCGCGCGAAGCATTTCGCACTTAGATTTGTATCAGATTTTACTTCCAGGTTTAACATAACGATAAGCAGCACTAACTTTTTTGTTGCCTCTTTACCACCCCCCCCCCCCCTCCCCAACCACCCAGGCCTTAAGGAGAAATTATTTTTCTACAGCAGCGTTTAATAGCTAAGGAAGAACTCCATTTTTTGACATTCTTCTCTTCAAAACTATTTCTTGTAATCTTCCTGGTAAATATGAAATCACTATGAATATTGCATAGTCCCTAAAAATTAATCTTTCTACATTCTGATTTTACCTATCCTTCTCCACGGCTCAAATTATTTAAATTATTGAAGTATTAACAAAATAAGTTAAATTTCAATAAAGGAAATAAATTAGTTTCTTTGTGTGCAAGAAGGCACAGACTCTCTCTTATTAGAGGAAAAATATAAAACCTAATACGTCATAAATAAAAATCATAGCATCTATACCATTAAAGTGCCCAATTTATTAAACTTATTAAGTTTTTTTCAAAACCAGTTCATAAGGTGTTTTTCACGGTTATCTTTTTGACAATGAAGGGGAAGGTATTCTTTTAAGTGGCAAAAACGACATGAAATAATTTTCTATCCATGGAAAGGCAACGAAACAATAAGAAGCCTCGTAAAGCTGAGGGGCCCAATCCATGGCTTTTCTTAAACACCATAAGTTTCAGAGATTTAAAACGCCTGGCCCATATATGTGGAACGTTTAGGGGCATGTATGCATAAAGCCCACGTAGAAACCATTGAAATGCATTTTTCTCATTTCGATCCTTTAATTTACTAAAATTCCTGCTATAAAAACGATTTTATTAGCTTTGATAGGAAAAAAAAAATGAGCCTGCAATTCGCATACACTCCGTAAAAGTCTGAATCAGACAATACTAAATTTATGGCATTTGAGCACGATTGGACAGTGCATTTGGCGAAAACTACATTTTTTTTAGCTATTTGAAATAATATACGTAAGATTTTTTTTTTTTTCACAGATACTTTCTAGTGTTGCAAATCAGATTTCATATAATTTTTAAAAAAAGCAGCTTTGCTGGCAGTGTACTGTACTAAGCGTAAATATGAATGTAGTATTTTTTCAATATACTTCAAATAATATAACATCTATAAGTATATAATTATTGTCATGAAAATATTCTTTTGTAAACATTGTTAACTTTAACAATCACAACAAAACATGTTATGTTCTTTAAAGGAGTTAATTTTAACTTTGTAAAAACAATAGCTAATATAATATTTAAGCCATAAATATCAAAATTATAGGAAAACATTAATCTATAAAATCACATATTGTTCGCTTAAAATATCTTTTGGATTAATCTTTTACAGATATTTAAGTTGAATTTTTATTTAATTTAATAATTTAATAGAAACAAAAATAATATTTTTACGCTAATAATAATAATACAGACCTTTGTTACAATTAGATCAAGGTATAACTATTATCAAACCATTTGCTTTAAATTAATTTTTTTTTATTTCCAAAGAGACTTTTTATTGTAATAAAATATAATTTACTTCAAATTGTTGTACATCTATTTAAATAAACATTTATTGGAATGATAATCATTCATGTTTGAATGAAATCACTGACCTGTTCTTTTAAAATATCTTTTGGGTGGGTCTTAATTATGAAAACACATTTTTTCCTGCCTAGACATTGATTTTCATAATCTTTGACAAAATAAAAAGAATGATTGTGGTAATAATTATAACCCAATTTTTCTACCTAGGCTATTTGAAGTTTGAATCCAACTACTCTACACACCTATTTAATTAAATTACACCACATTTAAGCATAACTGAAGCTTACTTTTAAGAGAAAACTTTTTTTCTCTTTTATTTTTATTTTTCTGAAGTAATATATGTACAGATATATAAGAAGGTACTTAAATAGTCCTTAATGTGCTGATCATAATTGATAAAATCCACCTCGATCTAACGCATCACTATGCCACTATGTATCACTATAAATAGATTTTATTTATTTCATACTCATTTCTGACTTCAGTAGACTCCAGCTTTTCCGTCCTCGTCGGAACCGATTCATTGCCGTTTAAGCAAGAGAGCCGGTCAATCCGGAAAAGGGTATAAAAAAGCTAAAAAAATATATTATTACAACTTCTATATTGCGATAAAACCCAAAAACAAAAAAACAACCTAATTTACAAAGGTTATATAAATATTAATTTAAGAAAACATTTTTTGGCTAATTTAATTTAACGATTTACGAAAATTTACACAATCAATCTATTCAGTTTTCACAAAATGTTTTTTGTTTTTTTTCCGTTTATGCGCACCTTAATGTCATCTCGTCGCTACTGTCTAAATATACGAAGTTATTTCTTCTTAATTTCTTTATGAAATGAATGGAGGATAAGGATTTTGTTTCAAGATCAATTTTACTTCGAACAGATTTGTTTTACTGGAGTTGGGTCAACAAATAAAAAACAAAAGACTTTTTGCCTACATTTCAATTTAATTAAGATCTATCAAACCGCTACAGAATACAAATTTCAACAACATTTTTACTAGCGATTGATAATACGACAAAGCTATAAATGCTTTAAAGGATCTTAAAAATAATATTTTATCTTTCACAGCGTCCTTCTGTTTATCAGGAGAGTCGGTTAAACGGGAGCCGGTTAAGCGGGAGTATACTGTAATTGCTAAATGTGAGAGTGCTATTTTCTAACGCTACAATTAATTATAAATCAGACAAAACCACATTTATAGAACCTAAGCACGACAGGACTTACATTTGCTGTAACGTAACACAGTATGGTAAGTAGTAGACCACGTTCTGCGGACGGGCCTAACCCAGGCGTTATCTCAAAACTGGAAGGTTTTAGGGCTTCAAAACACAAACTTGGTAAACTGGGTCTTAATTTTCGTACCGCAATTTATAAAACCCAATTTGATCCGTTTCGATCCGTTGAATCACTACATTTAGGTCGATATTTTATTTTAGACCGAAAAATGAACAATGAGAATGCGATTGGCAAAAGCTCCGTGAAATTCTGAATCCAACGATACCACATTCATGGCATTTGAGCACGACAGGACCTTATAATTCATGAAAAACCGATTTTTAGGCTTTGTGAAATAATATATGTGGGATACTCTACACCTTATGGAGAATAACAAACAAAAATAAGTATATAATAATTAATTGCGTTTTCATTATTATCATACTGACTTGTTCTGATAATTGTCTATTCTAAGTATGTTGGTAAGTGAAAGTTGTGTGCTGCGCACTTTGCACCATATTATGTTTTTTAACTTCATATTTTTATTCACACCAGTCCCAACTAAGCAACAATCAGCAAATGGGATATATACATACAAATTTGAATCTTAAACTTAATTAAATTAACTGTTTTATCATACAAAACGTAGTTATGCATAGTAGATTTTTTTTAAACAAAGCAAAGTTTACATAGTAGCTCGACCGTTTACCTCGTTATCATCAGCTGCTATGGGTATTTTTCAAATCTTGTTTTTTCAGCTATAGCAATCTTTCAGCGACGCCTCCTGGCATGGGGCCGGTTTTGGGTATTGGCGACTACAGGAGCAATTCTTCTTGCTATTTTGGAAACATCTGCTATGGCTGTAATTAATCGGCTGCTCCCAAGAAAGCAGCAGACGGAGGACCCGAAGACCTTGCAGACCGCAGAGGAGCACCGAGCACCGCACCATCGCGGGAACATGGGTTGACCTCCCGACCTCCACTCCCGCGGTTCATCTGTTTCTTTCAGTTGGTTGGTCCTATCAGTTATCCCTGTTAGCATATCCTAAGCGATTAGCTTGCTAACTGCTGGGGGTGTCCCACGCTATACTCTACAGGTTGTTATTATGAGAGCGTGTTAGTGAAAATGTTAGCTACGCAAGATTATTTATGCAATGTATAGTAGACTATCATGGTACCTGATGTATTTTCTAGATATCTTATGCTCTCTGAAATGCTTATATTTACTTTCCTAAACTTTATTTTTAGACTAAGCCAAAGGAAAGCGTGACCGAATTCAGCTGGTATTGCATAAATAATCCAAGAGATGACCATTGGACGTTATTTATTACTTTATTCAATCTAGTATATCTTATAAATCTATGGAATATATATAAAAAAAATATTTATTTGTGAGATATGAGGATGAATTACTTCATAATATGCAAAATTTAGACAGATTGAAAAATAAATTACCAATAATATAATCTATGAACATATTGAAATGACCAATAAAGTTTGCATATAATGATCAATATAACTCAATCATATTTAGCAGGGGGTAGAAGATACCTCGCATACCTCGGACGGGGCGAGGTCATAGTTCGCGACCCTAGGCCAATCCTTAGCCGACCTCCAACAAGGGCACAATATACTTTTCACAATTTATTCCAATCCGGACTAAAAATTAATAAGCTTTCCAACGGACTTATAATGCTTGTCCCTCAAAAGGTATACACTGGAATAATCTCACTGCCTAAGATCTACGAAAAACAGAGGCAGTCGAGGAATTTTTTGGAATTTTCATGGTCTTATGAATTAAATGGTTGGTGAAATAAAATGTTAAAACTAATTTTTTCCGTAACACTTTAGACTGAAAGGAATAAATGTTTTGTAAGTTGAAACATTTTCTTTAGAAATAATCCCAGTTAAATCAGAATTAGCTTTTGTAAAACTTGATAAAAAGTTAGTTTTTTGTTAAAAGATAATTTGAAACATCTGTAAGTAGGCCTCGATGTAAGTAGTAGTTCTATAACCTGAATAAGGAATCTTATCGTCGGTTTAATTTTTTTTCTACGCCTCAATGAGTTTTCAAAGCCATGGACACTGATCTTATGCAGATCAAACTCTAAATAGTTAAAGGATATTTTTTTATATTTTTGGGGACAAGCTCCAGTTTAGTTGTGAATATTCGTATTCAGTATTTTATTTTATTTTATTTCAAATTTATATCCCACAGCTGGCAATATTGAGCAGATCATTGTAAAGCGTAGTAAATGATGGAGGAGGATTTTTTCTTTATTAACGGTTATCGTTTTCCGTAAAAGTAGCGAGTAGAGTATGATTGTGTTCCGTTCTAGAGTAAAGAACTCGACTTTTGATGAAATCAGGTTCCCAAAAAAAAAAAGAAATACCCAATAATGAATCGAAAAGTAGTGAGAAATTTCCAGTTTTGCATTATAACTTATGGTGATGTACAAATATAAACATCTAAATGTGGAAAAGTGTGGCGTTTACATATTATCAAAACACCTCGATTTCTAATCTAAGGAAGTTCGTAAATGAAAGTTGTGTGTTGCGCACATTGCACCAGACTTTTTCGTTATGCTGCTGTTGTTATTTCATTTTATGTCATGTTCATGTTATTTTGCCTAGTTTTTAAGTTTGCTAGTTTTGCCTAAGTTGCCTAGTTTACTTAGATTTTATTTCTTATTATTATATGTCTATATTAGTTAGTATTTAGCAGCCGGTAAATTCTATAGAGAGAAAATATAAAAAAAAAACAAAAAAAAAATGCTTCTTTTTATATACAAGATATATGAATTGTATTAGTTATTAATAATTAAGATATAAAAAATAATTTGTAAAAGATAAATAAGTATGCTGTGTGTTGCCCAATACAATTGGGCGGCATCAGTTTTTTCAATAAATTGTAACTCTCTTCCTAATATACATTCTTTTTTTTTAATATTTTTTCTCTCTAAAATTTCTTCTATTTTCCCTGACATTAAGTTAATTTGAGTAGCGGGCTCAATATATACCTATTACGTGTTACAATACATTTATGTGTTACAAATCAGCGCCATCAAAGCTTTACATAAAAAACTCAATAGAGCAAGTTTCAGGTATTCCAGCGATGATTACTATTATGGAAATGTTACAAGTTGTTAATTAGCGAGAACAATGAGTAGCTGTCAGGGAAGGAATTAAAGACAACATTGAGCTGTTAGCTGCAACACAATAGCCGGGCTTCAGTTCCGAGGAAAGGCCTATCTCGTGATCTCGGACCTGGGCCGGCCAGCTTGGTGTTCGCGCATAATGGCTCATGGGAGAGTTCACTAAACTCTTTTCTGATAAGGATCTCCCAATGATACGCTGGTTTTCAATTTATAATTTTTTTTTTTTTTTGGTTTTTTTGCTGATGAGCTCGAATTTTAAAATGTATATTGGAAAAAATATAAGATGGTTTTTTAAAAAATTATATCCATACAATAAATAACATTAAAATTTAGGTAACAAAACGTAAAAAACACTAGAGATATTCACGAAATGTAGGTCATTTCTAATCTCATAAAAAATCAATGAAAATTTGTAATTACTTACTAATGGTTAATAAGCATGGCATGGGCGGATCCAGGGGTGGGGGTCACAGGGGCTATGACCCTCTTCAAATATTTTGGCTATTTCAATTGTGTTGTTTTAGAAGTTTAAACGAATAATGATTGTTAGGTAGTTACTATGCCCTAAAATTAATACTTTCTGTTTTTTAAATCGGAGTCCTTCTTAATAATAAATTGGAATGGATGAAATTCCGATCGCTTGATTATTCTATTTACTGTTACTGAAGGGACTAATGTTTTTATTAGTTAGTTAACAATAACGTTCAAAATTGTTTGAGGATAATATATGAACTACAATATCTTTGATATAGAGCTTCCATCCGTTTGGAGCAACATCCAAAAGACTTAGCCAGAGGCGGAAGGAGGAGGAACGGTGCAGACACGGGCCAGTTGGCAGCAGGTGCTGTCTCGCTCGGTTGTTGTGCATCTGTCAAAACCGCATCTTCCGCCTCCCTCAATCTCTTCACTGCTTCCTTCAGCCTAGTTTTTAAATGATCTCTCTCTCTCTCTTACCCTTTCTCATTCCCTTCCACAATCTCCTTAACCCAAAAATAATGATCCTAAACTTTCAGCTACAATAATGAAATTTTCTTCCAAAAGAACATATCTTATAGTAAGCAGACCTTTGTTAGTGCTCATGTTCTATTCGTTTTTTGTTTTTTTTTTTGTTTTGTTTTTTCATTTTCTCCTCTACTCCAATAGGCCAATGGCATTTTCTTCTTTCTATTATTTATTTTGAAAGAAATGAATTTCCGCTCTTCCTCTTTTAACTTGCCTTATAGCGCTTTTGCTATTTCCTTCATAACGCTTTGTCAGTACAATTATTTAAAATGTTTTGACAAAAACAAAGATGCTTTCAACATCAATGATTTGACAAAAACAAAGATTTTTACAACATTGATGTGTCGGAAAAAGATAAAGTTTTATTTATTTATTTTTTTTAAAGCGATTCATTGAAAACACAAAGACTTTTTTAACAGTAATGTTTAAAAAAAAAATATTGTAACATCGATGTTTTGATATTGACATTTATGTCGGATCCTTACTATACGAAATATATTTTCTCAATAATACCTCATCCTACCCTTGGTTCTTATTTTTTTTTAAATAGAAAATATCCATCTTCAATAAGACAAATCATGGGAAAATTCATCATGGTGTAACTTACAGAAACAGCCCACGCACTCTAGCGCCCAACGTCCTATTGAATGATATCTCAAAACTTACTGAAGGATTTTAGCAAAACGCTATTTCATTATCTTTATTGAGTTAATGTAGATGCTAACAAACATATCAGAAATGGGTTTATACGTTCTTACTGAATTTTTGAAAAATGGTTACTAAAAAAGGTCGATGTTTAGTTGGGGGCGCTAACAGGCAAGAAAATGAATATTAAAAATGTCGATTTTATAACAAACTCAACGTTTTGCTGTCGATCTCGCATCCTTAATAGAAAACCAGTAAAACGTTTTTATTTTGTAAAAGAATAAAAAAAAAGATTTCAAAATGATTGCATTAAAACAGAGGTCAAAATGTAAGCTTTAAAAAAATCAAGCCCCAATGTCCCAAAGGGCCAAAAAATCTAAGTCCTAAAGAGCCAATAAAATTGCTTAAATTAAATATTAAGTTTCGTTATTTAAAGTTGTAATGTTGGAAGTTATTTTTATTATCTTTTTTTTTTGGCTAAATTAATAACAACCAATTGGTAAACAGAAGTATAATTTATTGTAAACCAATTATACTGCCTGTTTGAGCAGAAAGTTGCTTGAGTCAAGCAGGCTGTTTTAAGAGTTCTCAAAAACGAGAACTGATTGCAAATTTGTTCTGTTTTTTCAACCTAAAGCTGTTAAATGTATTCTTTATAATACCTCAAAATTCGGTAATTAAACTATTGAGCAAGTTAAATAGTATAATATGTACTGAATTTTTAATTGAAATTTAGCCACACTGGTAAACTTAAATTTAAGCTTTAAATGTAAAATTTAACTAATTTACATGTAGAGAGCAATATTTTACTTTTATTCATCTGATTTCATCTCATGTATACCTCTTTCAGAAACAAAAAGAATTATATTGACTGTGTAAATAATTTATTAATATTAAAATAAATAAATATATATCTTTTAAATTACAATAATCAAATATGTTTTTTCTGAAGTGACAATTAAACTCAGTGGGTGTTGTCATATGTATAAATATGTTATTATTAGTTTACTTCGTGATGAGTTCTAATTAAGAGTTAATAAAATTAATTAAATTAAAGTAAAAAAAAAATAATAACCTTCCATCTTGTAAGATAACCATTTACAAGATTGCGTCCTACAGGTGGCTTAGCACTGAACTAAGAAAGGCCATTAGATCGATGTTGTCTCGCCTCGGGCACATAGATATTGAGGTAAACAGAGTAAATTATATTTCTATCATTCTGCAATTGATCAATATGATGAACAATTTAAATAATTTTTTCTGTAATCGTTGAATAATGGTAACATTACTAAACTGAAATGAGTGAAGAAAGTGAAACATTTTGCAATAGAGTGAAGAAAGTGATTACTTTCTTCACAAGTGAAGAAAGTGAATTGCCTTCTTAATTAGTAATAAGTATAAATTAAAAAATAATTTGAAGTTGGAAATTAAATGCTTTTAAATGTTTCTTAACATTGTAAGAATTTATTTTAACAAAATAAATTGAAATGTGAATGAATTATTGGTGGAAATAATCAATATATTTTAAAATTTAAATATAATAATAATTACCTTCCTTGTTTATAACCTGCACTTGTTTATAACACATAACCTTTCACAACCATGCTTATAACCTACCAACAACATACCATAATCTTCACAACATCCTAATTTTGTTCATATTCTGGTTAGATCTGATCATATATTACACGATTACAGAAAAAAATTAATATTACACTCGTGAAAAAAGTAGAATTTACAACTCTCATGAAATTACCACACTCGCTTCGCTCGTGTGGGTAAACGTTTCACTCGAGTTGTAAAATGATCTACTTTCGTCACTTGTATAATAAATAACTATTATCAATGTATTTTATTATTGCAATCATTACCAAGGGACACCTGAATTTTGATAATTCAGTTTTGATGGCGAAAATCATACATTTACGTTATAAGCAAATGTATTGAATGGTTTACATAGAGTACTAATTATATTGTTTACATAGAGAACTAATTAAATTTATTTTTTCTTAGTCTTTTCTAAATTTTCTAAGATAAGCATGAAAATAGTGTAGTGATGATGTGTGACATTGTACGAATTTAACTTAGTATAAAACCTTAACATTTTTTTTTTTTTTTGTAACAAACAAAAATGTACATGATGTCCTCAGAGCTCCTACAAAATAAACCACGGACATATCTGAGTCTACTCATACTTGTTTACAACTCTATCTTTTTTTACAAATATTACAATTTAATCATTATACTAACAATAATTAAATTTTAGTTTACTAAAATTAGTTTCATTATTGTTTAATGAAATATAAGTTGGCCCTACTAGAACAGAAATGTTGTCGGTTTCTGGATAGGCATCAGTCACAATCCGAAAATCAGGTTTCAATAAACTACGAGCCGTAAACATCCCTTCTATTTCCTGTTTAGTATACCAACAAAAATTGAAAAAAAAAAAAAAAAAAAAAAAAAACGGCTGAAATACGAATTTATTTTTTAGATCCCTTAAAAAATGAACGAATCGAAAAATACTAACTACTGTCACGTTTTGCAATAATTGTGATATTCTATAACTTTCGGAGAATAACAAACAAAAATAAGCTTCCTGTGAAGTCGCTAAATGGCATTAATACAATTAACTAATGATTAACTTATTAAACACGATGATATCTACTGCAAGTAGGTTAGTAAGTGTGTTTTGTTCGCATCAAACCTTTTTTTTATTTCTTTTAAACAATGGTGCAAACCAAAGAATTCATCTTAAACCGTACACGTAAGGTATAAAGGATTTGATTGGACTGTTTCGCAGTTCAGCCTCGCCGTTCTGAGCTGTTGGATGCAAATGCATTCTATGCTAATGAAGAATTCAATCTCTTCCCGAGTTAGAGTTAGGCCATCAACACATTCACTCGTAGCGACAAATTGAAATAAATCTCGTATCAAATAATCTTCTGTTAATGTTTCCTATCAGTGATGCATACTGTGAATAATGCAGCATAGATCTGCATTAATTTTTATATTAAGAGTTTGTGGTGATATTTTAATCTCCACAAGGAATTGATCCTTCTACCTAATCACTTGAATGATAATCTTATTAATTATAAAGAGATATTAATCAAACAATCTCGTATAAAAACGACTCACTTATTAACTATCTTGACTTTTTTTATTATAATCTTCAAATGTTTATATTTCTTTATAACATCTTTTATTCAGTCAATTCATAATTGTTGTTAACGTTTCGCTTTTTTCATTCCAGCATTATCAAAACTAAAAAAATAATAAATTATAAAATATTTTCTATATTTCGTACAATAGTTCCATAACTACTTTTTAAAAATTCGAATCGGAAATAAAACCTCCCTGACAATAAGGAGCAAATTATTTGAATATCGTTGGAAACTAGTTAGATTTCGGAGAATATTAGAAGAATGTTCTAGAAATAAACACTGTACTTCGAGCAATAAAGGTGTATTCTATAGAACCTTTTAATAAAATCTGAGAATAATTGATCAATTGATAAATAATTGCAAACTTGATTCCTGTATCTTTCTTCCATTTCATGGAAGGTCAGTTTTGTTTTGATTCGGTGTAGATGCAATAGTAAAATAAGTATCCAGGATGTTTTGAAGGATTGAACTATAATCCAGTCTCTTTCCCAAAGATCAATCTCATTCTTTCACCAGCGGACTCTTATGACATCCCTCCATACAAGAGAAGGTAGAAACATAAAACCTTCTCATTGAAAAAGTATTTTTTGGCACTTACCCCCTGTTCGATGTAAACGATTCAATCCGTGTGGCACCATGGGCGGAACTAGGGTGGGGGTTTACAAGGATCCTGACCCCCCTCAAATAGTTTGGCTATTTCCATTTTTTTAAACGAATAATGCAATTAAGTAGTTACTATGCCCTATACATAACTCTTTATGTGGTTTAGATCGCATTCCTTCTTAATACAAGTTGATAATATCATATAAAAATGGTTCTGTCAGCCACGCCATTATGTGACAGGGGGGGTCGGGAGCCCCGAAATCTCTTTTTAAATCCCCACAGTATAAAAACTTCGCTACACTTTATACAATCATGTGTGTCACAGACGATTCCTCTGCAGGCTGCGCTACTTGATCCCATGTTCAAACAAAGTAAGTACAATCACTACCTTAGAGAGCGGTCGCATTATGATTTGCAGGTTACCTGCTGAAGCAGAAACTCGTTGTACAACGTACCGAATACGTTGATAGCCCAGCTCCAGTCATCTTGGCCGAACATTGTTTATGCATGTTCTTTACTCTTGGCTTATCCATTCCTCTTCCCTCTACCTCCTCATGTCAGCCAAGCTGGACATAAACCGCTCCTTGTTTTTGCTTAATAGAGTAGTATGAAAAAATTGTCAATTTGTAACTATAACTGAGTAGGCTAAGCTGACCTAATCATACAAAAAGCTTTACTAACCAGATGCGTGTATACATGTTCTAGAATCCTCGAGACATTCGTTTGAACATAAAAATTATTTCTAGAGTTATTCATTCGAATTTTTACAAATTTAGATAAATAATTTATGCTAAAAAACGTAAATATTCTGCTACGTAGAGAAGATGTCAACTTCACCCATTGTTTAAATTAATAATCTTTCATATCTTGAAGCATTAATTTTCTTATTTGCGTATTCAATTGCAAGTATAGCCTTCTAAAATCTATGTACGTTACATAGGCCTATACTTGGACCAAGACTAAAAAGACGAGAACGATACAGAAAACTGTCGCACCTTCTAGACACCAGATCATCATTTAACTATGATTAATTTGACGAAGAATAAAAAGGCAATTGTCGAGGGGCATGTTCCAATACAGGAATTAAATCAAGCAAATCTTAGATAATGTCTGCATATTCTGCAAATTTACTAGATGTGGTCCAGCACAGGCACAAATTATGTTAAATATGAATAAATAACCTGCGACTTTAGTGATGTTAATACTTATCCATCGTTTCTCATTAATATATCACAGATAGATAAGTTTTTTTTAGTTTTTTTATTGGAAAAATTGTTTTAATTCTTCTATTATTTTTTACTCTTTTACCTAAGCTAATCTGCTGTGGCAGTGTTCAAGCTTATTATACCCAACTTCTTAAGACAGATTGACAATTTTGATTTTTTTTTTATATTTTTGTAAATAATCTATTAGTTAAATATAGAGACGGATTTTTAGATCTATTGAATATTTTAGGCCCTTTATTTAGATTTAGGATTATAAACTTAAAATGGGGGTATTTGGGTATGTACATGCATACATACATACCCAATACATGCATGATAGCAAAATTGACGTGTTTTGTTAAATACCATTTCTAAAAGTTTTTCCACATTAATTTACTTATTTTTGTTTGTATATACTCTTCAAAGTACAATAAACTTTGTTGATTATTAAATAAAAGTTTTTAATTCTGATAATTCAGCAATGCAAGCATAATACTCAAAGTCGTCTGATTTTATAATTCTCCATGCAGTTGTTGAAAACTTCATATAGTTAAAATGAAACAAATAATTTCCATTAAATGAACACAACATCTTTAATTATAAACAATGATCTGTCATTAAAGGCGTATTCATAGGTACTTTATAGAAAAACAAAAAAGGTCCCTTCAGAACATTTTAATAATAATGGAGCTTACCTGATATTAAAGAAATCTTAATTCTCATTGAACATGACGAGTTTAAACAAAATCACTAAAGCTATTTTTAAGAAAATCGACAAAAACTTAAAAAATGGGGAAAAAAGTTATCAAATAAAGTGCTACCCTCCGTTTGACCAATTTTGATGAAATTTTTTCTGTCAAATTGCGGGCATATACATCTACCAAATACCCAATTTCAGGTTCGTGTGTTTAATAGTTTTTGAGCTAGTCTGTTCACACAAACAGACCAATCTGCGGGAATTGGTTATTTGGACTCAAAGCATCCCAAAACTACTATTTCCGCTGAAAACCGGAAGTCGAATTTTTTCACGATCGCAATACTTTCCCTGACTATATATTTCATATATAGGTAAGTGAAAGTAAAAAAAAAAGACTTGCAGAATAGAAGTTTTAGAAAATCATATTTTTGGTTCTTGGGTACTTAGATGTTAGGCTTTACCCCAAAAGTGTGATTTATTCTCATACATTAGACAGTACTTGCGTAGAAGTTATACTTAGCATTAGATTGGTAAAAGGTTCCCAGGTATCATAGCAATTATATCTGGTAGCTCCTATGTCTTTTTTCTTCTTCCTTGTGTGGCAAAGTCGATGTCGAGTTCAACGGACAACTAACGGCGGTGTGCCTCCAAGCTGTGACTCCGCTGTGACTCCAGGGCTATGGACTCGTGACGAGAGGTCACCCGTGACCAGTACTCACCCCGAACTAGAAGAAGCTGCCGATCTGTCACCTCTCCCTCTTCACAGGCCAGTAATTCCCTCATCTCATTGCTGGTCTCCTCAGTCCAACTGTCGGACATTAAACTCTCTTCTTTAGGGTTAATCGTTTTCTTTTACCGGGTCGTCGGTCACAGTTTTTAGCTACCTACAGGAAGATAAAAAAAGAAAAGAGAGACCAGCTAGATCATTATGTGATCTAACCTCGTTTAGGTTTGCTAATCCAGCATCCTGAAAGACAAGTCACATATTTGGATACAATTTCATTTATTTAATGATAAAAATAGTAACAGAACAAGCTTTTAGTTGAAGGGTTTTGGTCGAAGGGGGTTGGTCCTTCAATAAAAGAACTCGCAGAAATTTTATTTTTATTTTGTTGCTTATGTTTCAACCTTTCGCAAGGTTCAATAAATACATATATCCGAATTGGTTTCTCATTGGATGTTACTTTATTTTAGTTAGTCTTGATTATGGTCTGAAATTTTAGCACATGACAAAGGAAGGGTTCCCATTCGGTTTTATTTCATCAATAAACACAAAAAAAAATATTTTTTTCTTCTATTAGGTACATTTGTTTTACCCTTTTAGGAGCTACTGTTTTTATTTTCAATTTGTAAATTTTAGAGAACATTTCGTTTTTTTTGAATATTTAATTTCAAATTTAAATACGAATTCAACGAAATAATGTCGACTCTCAATAGGTCGAATTCGAACCTTATTAGAAGAAGAACACATGAATATGCCAAACAGAATTAGTGATAAGCACATCTGCATGTGATCAATATGTATTTAATTAACTGTTTCTTTTTAATTGGTGAGCTTATACATGCTACTTATCTATCGAAAAGCAGCACGTATTTTGCAAAACATGCGCAGCTGTTTTTAGATCCAATGTTATTTTCATTTTACTCGTTTATGTGTAGATGAGTCGAATGATAGATAGATTCGTCTTAAATCATAAGATGTCGATCATATGATGTCAGACGAACTGCAGGTAATTCGAACATATTTTCATGGTCCCTTGAAGATCGATTTATCGAAAATTGACTATGTAAAATGAATGTTACCAGGTCTGCAAGTTTAAAATGTCGTTTATTTCTTAAAATATATACACAGTAATTTAAAAAAAAAGTATAATATATTTTATTCAAAGTACTGGCCCTCGCTTTCTACACATTTTGTCCATCTCTCGGGCAATTTATGGATACCATTCCAAAAGAATGCTTCATCTTTATTTGAAATCCATTCATCGAGCCATTTTCTTACATCCTCCAAATTGTTAAAGTGTTGCTCAGCCAATGAGTGTCCCATCGATGAGAAGAGATGATAATCAGAAGGCGCCAGGTCAGGTGAATACGGCGGGTGGGGTAGGAGTTCCCAACCAAGCGAAGAAATCGTTTCCTTAGTCAATCTGGCTGAATGTGCAGGAGCGTTATCATGCTGAAGAATGACTTTGGCGTGCCTGTGAGCCCATTCTGGGCGTTTTTCGATCAATGCGTGACTCAAATTGATCATTTGTTGTCGGTAGCGGTCGGTATTGACTGTTTCGCCGGGTTGAGAAGCTCGTAGTAGACTACTCCCTTCTGATCCCACCACACACACAGCATTGTCTTCTTCCCAAAACGATCCGGTCTTGCACTCGATGTGGATGTTTGTCCTGGCGTTACCCATGATTTTATTCGTTTGGGATTCTGAAAATAAATCCATTTTTCATCGCCAGTTACAACTCGATGCAAAAAACCCTTTCTTTCGTGGCGTAAAAGCAGCATTTCGCACACAGTTTTTCGTTTTTCCATCTGTCGTTCGTCCAATTCATGTGGAACCCATTTTCCAACCTTTTGAATTTTTCCCATAGCTCTCAGGCGATCGGAAATGGCTTGCCTAGTGACATTCAACTGTTCTGCCATCATTTGTTGGGTTTGGGTATTGTCTTCGTCTAATAAAGATTGCAATTCGACGTCCTCAAACTTTTTTGGTCGATTTTCTCGTTTTTTATCAGTAACATCAAAATCACCACGTTTGAAACTTTGAAACCAACGTTCACATGTCTTGACGGTTGGAGCAAGATCGCCATAAGTCTCAACAAGAATTCGATGACATTCAGATGCCTTTTTCTTTTGATTGAATAAGAAAATCATGACATGCCGCAAATGCTCTTTATTTGGCTTAAAATTAGACATTTTTAACACCAAAGAAAGGTATGATACGTCCACGTAAACGACTTAAAAACAACTGACTTTTGTAAACAAATGACTAACAAACAAAATAGCGTTTAGAGATAAGCAAATCCTTCAATAGGCTAAGAGCGCATTCTATTGGAATTAAAACGACATTTTAAACTTGCAGACCTGGTAAAAGGATATGCATAAACAAAGTTTTAGTGTAGCAATATCTTTTATCTGAGGCTTTGAAACATTTCCAAGTGCTTGTTTTACCATTTTTATTATATGTTTGTATTTTGTACCGCCCGCAAAATATATATAAGCGGGTTTAAATAATTTTATTTACACAAACATGTCAAATAAACAATTAGAACAACGCAATAAAACTATAACTAACGGTGACAGAACAGCGACCTTTATTATTTGTTTTTATTTTGTACCGCCAGCAAAATATATATAAGTGGGTTTAAATAATTTCATTAACACAAACATGTCAAATAAACAATTAGAACAACGCAATAAAACAATAACTAACGGTGACAGAACAGCAACTCAAAAGTAACGTCGTATGCTTCGCTGCTCAAAGTAAAACTGAGACACTAGTCGATCGCTAATTATATATAGTCCTCTATGGACCCACCCAGATAGGCGTATAACAATCCAAACATGAGAACCCACTTTTTTTTTTCTTTATATAATCATACAATATACGTAATATGTGCGATAAAGTATTAATACGACAATAACCGCTACAGGCAATTCTAGAGCTTCTACAATGTATAAGTGTGTTTGGTTTGATTTCACTTTGAAATATTTTGAAATTAATAAGTAATTAAAAAAAAACAAAAACGGTTTACCTCTAGGCAAATATGATAGAGATAGATTGTCTTCGCTCAAGCACCAAATTACCATTGTTTCAACCCTCCAGCAAGGTTCAGTGTCTACTGAATCCTATTAACAATTACGGGCCCTAGTGGCATGAAGCTGCATCGGTTCTAATGTTATATTTAATCATGATAATTATCTAGAGACATGGAACACTGCCAAATCCTTCGTGTCCACCTTTCTGATACCCTTACTTTAGATTCCATATTTTAATAATTCCTGTTTTTTGTGAAATTTTCATTGGTCTAACTACTAAATTCTGTATGATTCATTATTGCTGTTCGAAGGAAGAACTAGCTGAGTACATGAATAGAACTTACTATGCAGATCCCGTTTTCTCGTAACTCGGTTCTATCCCCCAATGCCACGTAATCCCGCTACCCAAGAAGCCTTCCACACTTGACGTCAGATCAGATGTTACCTGAAGAGCGGAAGGCGGTCGGATGAAAGGGAAGGAGCAGAAAGTTGCAAAAGCCACTGGATCGGGTTATGTTTTCGTGGAAACAGGCTGAAGACCCTGAATCCCAATGCGGGAATTGTGCAAGGGATCCACTTAAGAGTGCGGCGGGTTGCTTTGATGATGGCGCCGCGCGGAGTCTCTTGTCTTGGCAACTTCTCTAACAATAATAGTTATAATTGATCTACTTTTGAAATACTTTAATTGTAGATATCATAGCCTTTCTCGGTTCTGGAAATTACTGAGAGATTAATCAAAAGTAGCCGAAAGACGTTTTATACTACAAACAAACCAATATTTCTATACAATTCATTTCGAAGTAGGGGATATTACTTCTACTAATTTAAAGCGAATTCTCTAAATGCATTCATATACAACATACTTGAAAATCAATTTAATCAACGCTTTAGAGGCATTGAAAACATTTGGTAGCAATGTTTGTCACATCTCCTTTTGTAAAGATAGATGCAGAGGAAGTCTCAACTTGTGTAAAAGCAATTAAAATATTTGGGCTTTCTTCCCTAAGCACAAATATTCAAATTTGGTGAAGGCAGGATCACGAGTGAAGGCAGTGCTCAACATATTTGTATGAGATTTCATATCATTCGGAACTATGTTTTTCTTAGACCAATATTTTGTTATTTAAATTCTCATTCTACCAATTTATTGTACTAAACTAAAAAAGTGGAGTGGAACTTAAGATCTCTGCATGCACGACCCTCCTTCTACCAGATTTTTTCAACCTGTCAACTCAAACATTTCACGAAAATTAGAAGTTTACTGACGCATCCAAAATCAATGCATTAGTGCAGTAAAGAGTCAACATGCTCTCAAATCTAGGTGCTTGAGCTCGAGGGAATTTATAATAGATAAGTGGTTCTAGTGAATGATGTATAATCTAGTCATTTCAATGAATGTAGTTAATAGTTGATTTAATATATAACTGCGTACAAGAAGAAGCTAAAATTGTAATATTAACTTTAAAAATCTTAATTTTGTATGCTCTGTTATGTACACATAATCATTCTCTTTGTACGGTGCAAACCTCCCCCCCCTAAAAAAAATATTATACAATAATTAATTTTATATATACATATTTGAACATAAACATACAATATAGAAATTTAATTTCCTTTTTTCTTTTTTTCAAAAATCGGTCCTAGATCTTTCGAAATATTGGTATCGTAGGATACACACAGGCCGTAGGTCGCCAAAAAAGTTTTCTTTTAGTATTAAAAAGTCTTTTTGGCCTCATTGTGACATTTTCAAGAATTTCTCCAATAAGTACTTCATTTATAAACTTTTAAAATAGATATTACATAATAATATTTCATTTAATTTGAAGATAACTACCATGCGCATAGTATCATTTTTTAATTCTTTCAAAATCATTAATGAACAGAAATTCGCCCTATTTTATTAAAAGCATATATTTGATCAATTGTAAAAAAGAAAAAAAATCTTTATTCATTATTAATCATAATTTTTGTTACACTGAGCATTAAAAATTACCTTCCAACCTCTTGGAACTGTCTGGTATCAGTAACGTATGTAATTAGAGTTATTATTACATATTTGAACACTATTAGCTAGATATGAAGATTATGACCTTTTATTTCATTTGTTCTATCTTCAAATTTCTCTCGTCAATTAATTTCACATTACTTTTTTCGTTTTTCTTTTCAATATCATCCCTGATCGCAATATCGCGAAATCTGATAAATTCTATATATAAAAACTGTCCTGCATGGACGGAAACGAAAGCATTTTGTCGGTAATTAATTAGCCGCTAGGTAGATAGCCGATTACACGAATTAATGGGGAACGGAGCGAGAGGGCGTGCGGAGGTGGCCGGTGGACGTGGGCAGTGCAACATGAAATATGAGGCCCTCTATCCTCGCTCATAATGAATATCCATTGAATTTATTTCAATGCTTTCCTCTCTTCAAGTTACGTGTCTCTATGTGGTGGACATCAACGTCACATCACAAAATCCCAATGTAGTGTCACCTTCAACCCCCCTCATCGATAATCAAAGGTTGATTCGTCCGTGAAAATATTTTGGGATGGCACTGGTATGCATAGCTTAATTTCTCTTTAAATAGTATTGCTGAGTTGAGCATAATCAGATAAATTTTAATGTGGTTGAACCATATTTCTTCAAAAAGATATATTTCATGAGCTGCTTATTAACAATTTAATTGGTCTCACTTTTTTTTTTTTTTTTTTTTTTTTTTTTTTTTTTTTTTTTTTTTTTTTTTTTTTTTTTTTTTTTTTTTTTTTTTACTTACATGCATAATACCTGATGAAAAAGTAAAGATTTGTTATTAAATCCTTTTACCATTTAATTATCTTCTATATAAAACTGCAAGCAAGGGCCATAGGTTTGTTACCTCGAAACTTAAATAGTACCGGATGGAGAAATCTTAAAATTTTACAGAACATTGCTGTTTAGCCAAATAGCGGTAATTTTTACTTTATATGTATATATCTAAATATATATATATATATATATATTTTATAGTAAATATATATATTCACTATATATTTATTTATTTTTTAAAAATTAATCTGTACTCGTTCATTTAAACATTTTTGCATTTTTGTCGTCATATTTTTAAGGAAGGTTAAGAAGAATGGAAGTTTTTGACAGTAATTGATGTTTTGATGTAATTAAACTATTCACCTTACTTAAACCGTAAGTAGGAAAGTTAGGAAATCCTTAGTTATTCTTGTCCGTGGTACCATACTTAAGATGTTATGGAAAATATGTTAAGATTCGAAAATTGAGGAGTTAAGGACGAATTAAAAAATACCTGACGGTGAAAGAGAACGAAACGAAAATTTGTTCATAAATAAATAGGTAAATAAGTTGTTTTGAACAATTTTTCAGAAGGTAGTTCAAAATAATTCGAAACAAAAGTATATGCGTATACATATTGATATTTGAGGCCTCTAGTGATTCGAGGCTCACTTATGATATAAGAAAAAACCTTCTATTTATAGAATGTTTTTATTTTTCTTTATTGAAATTGGTGGAAAGTGTAACGCAAATGTACTTTTCTTGCTCAAAGTTATTTTCTTTGACGACTTCCTATGTTTACTACAATCCAACACTGCCTGCAATAAGAAAAGTCTAGCGTTGATTGTGTTTCCCTCACTGGTGTCCTGAGTGGAGGATGTCCTTCGGATAGCTACGTATTTGGAAGTCCACTGCCATCGCAATTTGCATAGAGCTGCCAACAGCCAACCTGATAAAGTGTAATACCAACTGTGGGTAAGCTGCTTCTCCCTTGGGAAATCTTTAAAACCTGAAACACTAACAAAATTAATTAATCTATTTATTTATAATTAATTATTTATTAATCTATCTATTTATAAATTAATTAATCTACAAAATTAATTATATTAATCTAATCTTAATCTGTGGGTGACCACCTTTTTTAAATAAATTATTTTTTGAAGAGAAAAGATTTGGCTCCACCGGGAGTCGAACCCGGGTCTTCCGCGTGACATGCGCGGATGCTAACCACTGCTCCACAGAGCTCGGCTCCAAGTAGAGCCAATCCTTCCTCTTCACTTATCGTGATTATTTCACTTCGTAGGTATCAGTGAAGAGGAAGGATTGGCTCTACTTGGAGCCGAGCTCTGTGGTGCAGTGGTTAGCATCCGCGCATGCCACGCGGGAGATCCGGGTTCGACTCCCGGCGGAGCCAAATCTTTTCTCTTCAAAAAATAAATTATTTAAAAACTAACAAAATTACTTCAAATCAAATAAGAATTCATATATAAATGAGTACATTAACAACAAATTAAAAGTTAATATCCGACCATGAAGGCTGAGGATAAAAACACCTTTAGAGTATTTAGGTATTTATACACTCACCATCTTACTCATATTTCTGTTGATTGTTTGGTGTATCATTCTCTATGAAATTCGTACTTTATTGTACAAAAATCTTCTGCTGTGGTTGTGATAATGTTTATAAAATCAACTATAAAAATCGAACTTTATTTCATTCGTTCTTTGATGTATGAATATTTTTGATCAGATTTTGATTTTTGAACGATTTAATTTGTTTTTCGAAGTAGAAAGTAAGCCAGGTGAAATCGCCCCCTGGTAATAGTAAACCTATTTTTTTTAAACGTAAAAAAAATAAAATAAAAAAATAAAAGTACTTTTAAGTATTTTTTAAAATACATCTCTCGTCGTTAAAATAAAAAAAAATTATTACTTTTATTAAAATTTACAAAATGACAGCGTCATCCGATCCCCTCATAACTCGTGGTGCCTAACACCCTGCAACTTTAGTTTTTTTTTAAAATGTTATACATCGTTTTTGTGATGTACAGATGTTCTATTGAGGCAATAAGGAACAGAGGATATTTCAACCTAGTTATATGGTGTACGAAATGAAACTGTCAAGAAAGATCGGAGATTAGTTATTTTGTTTTTTTCTTGTATAAACAAGGTAGAGCCAAATATATTCTTTTTATCATCTACGAATCGGTTGATGTTAAAAACAAATAGTTAAATAGTTGACACATAAGGGATGAATACTGCAAACCACTTAGCCACAACCGCTCTATGAAAATCTTAAGGAAATTCGGAAAGCAAGTGACTTTAAAGAGAGGTTGGGAACTGGTGAGGCTCGCCGTGGCGGCACTTTGTATGTTAACAGTGCAATATGACTAAGTGGAGAAAGTGCATTATAAGAGGCAGATAGAAGAAGTCACCGCCGCTTATGCTGATTAGGCTGAAAGCGTGTCCATCAGTGAGCGACTTGTTGCCATTCTTTGCACGCCACCGTGATCCCCTCCCTTATCTTCTTGTTGTCTTCTTGCCTGTCGATGACGTGTCCAGCCATGTCCGGTTCCATGGTCAAGGCGAAACCGCCGCAGAGTGGCCTTCGCTTCCCAGACAGTCATTTCACCGCAAAGCACGACTTCTAGTTAAGTCCCAAGTCCATCCGGTGAATTCTCCATTTTAGGATACCTGACTATATTATCTATTATCTGCAGCACTTTATTTACATACCTAAGTTATCTTAGGTAAAATCGAAATACATACTAGCAATTGAGCTGTACGTGTGTGAGCCGGATTAGCGTATTTCCAACACACCACGCTTTCTATTTTACAGCAAAATTTATCGACTGATTTAAGATATTTCCACTGGTGTGGTGTGCCATACACTTCTACACACACAAACCATTGGATATTTGCCAAAATATGATTATTCGGTGTCTATAGTGTTAATCTATTCACTTGTTTTCAAAACGTTCCAAATTAGTATGCCAGAAAAAAAAACGCAGTAGCTACTGACTTGTAACGAATTATTTGTCGAATGGTAAACGCATTTTTTTTTAATAAACTATAAATCACTCTAACACTATTCATAAAGACTAGTGAATCCCGATTTCGGATAATGAGCTCAATAAATAAATATACTCAAACAAAGCATTTAATAGGTAAGATCATACTTAACTGATTTAGAGTCTGACAACCTGACAAGGTCTGTATTTCTACATAACATACATTGACTCTGCATTATGAAAGATTTTGAATTTAATATGGTACCACCAAAAATCTTTATACTTCACGAAAGAAAACAACGAGAACTCCCTATTCAAAAGATAACTGAAAGCATGTTTGAGATGAGAAAAACCCTTCGGTTTCTTTTATAATGATTAAATAAGATTTTATCAAAGGAAGTATTGATAACCAGAAATTTTATTTATAAAAATATATCTTTACTATACAAAGAAAGAAAGAAAGAAAACAATGAATTAACTTTAAAAAAATAAAAAAAAAATGTGGGAAAATTGTAAATCGAAAATTGGTTCAGAATCTGTCAGATTTCCAATACAGTAAAGAAATAAGATCATGATAAATTATTGATATTCGTTTTACAGTCCGATTGCTATGATGCCCATTTATATGATTTAAAAACTATTTAAACATCAACAGTTGACATTGATTCTTTGAAGAAAAAAAATGCATATGCATTAGTAGGTAATCGTCAATCTCTTTTTATTAACCCTTTTACCGGGCGGGACGTATATAGATGTCCTGAAATATTTGTTGTTTTTATTATTATTTATATATGTATATATAATTATTTATTTATATGTGTATATAAACATAGATGCATGTATCTATGACTAATACCTCTGTTGTACGAAAATATAAGTCCCACCGGTTCCAGGGTACAACATATTTTTCAAGGACGCATTTATACGTCCCGCCCGGTTAAATGGTTAATAATTAAATTCCAAGGAAGTCTTAGTTCTGTAATACTTACCTGTTCCTCCACTCTTAATATTATGCATATTTCATCTCAAGTTTCCTCCTCAATGCAATGTTAAGAATTTAAAAAAAAAAAATTGCAAGCATCATATCATTTAAGGGTAGATCTACAACCTCCTGGTGTAAATGGACACAAAAAAAGAAAAAAAATATTAAAAGAAAAATAATTATGAAAATCTGGTACTACTCGCGAAGCACAAAAATTTCACTTATCAACCTACTTAGAGTAGACATCGAATTTTCTTATTTCCGAACTTCGAAATTCGTCCCTCAAACTTACTTCCCCATTAGATATATGGAGAGAGGACTGGAAAGGAGAATGCTTTGATTTTTATTAATTGGATACTTTTAGTCGCTGACGAACTGTCGTGCAAGGTTCCTGGTTTGGCATGCCGATTAGATGGCTCGGCCGCGCAATTGATAACAGGAGAGGCTATCGTAACATGGCGGAACCTGCTCCAACTTTAATTTGGTATTTACTCTATTGCCAGGACAGGAAAGTCCACTTTCACATTCTTCTACTTGGAAAGTATTAATCAGAAGCTTGTCAAATGAAGTCCGATCTTGAGCTCAAATTCCACCGTACGAATGTGAAGGACGGCTTGTTTTTATCGATGTACGAACCAGATTTAAAGAATTTCATAACGTACAACTTATCTTGGTACATACCATTCAATGTACGATATGAGATGATAGCTGGATATTCGTCAAGATGAAATTATATGTTCTTTGTTTGAAGATTTTTTCAAAATATTTTTATTGAATTCTCGTTCATATTATTTATTGATTTTTTTAATTAAATGTACTTCTCCATTCCTGATTTAACATTACTTGCACTATTTCCATCTCATTTACTGTTCATTATTGATATACCATTCAAAGTTTCTTTTAACATAAAACATAATTTTTAAATGTAAAAAACCTCTGATGATAGATTTGTTTTATTATTAAGAAGACTATTTTGATCAAAATATGAGCTATTTCCAGGAATCGTTTTTAAATTTAGAAATAATATCTTAATTTAGTCGTCTTTTTGAGTTTTGTTCATTACCTTTGACTAAATTATGATTTATTCAACATAAAAATAAGTAATACATACATTAGTGTATGTTTTCTATTGGAATGGAACAATTAAGTATAGTATATAGGATATAATCTAACACAATTGTAATCATAGAGTCTATTGATTTCATTTCCAAACTTTTCACGTTATGGAGATGGACGAATTTAATGTTTGAAAGTCTTGTTTAGAGGATTTTGAGTACAGATGAATGTTTCATAAAATCGTTGTAAGGTATTTTAAAAAAAATATAATAATATAATTATTAATCAATAAGTGTTCATTTTTAATTCCTATCTGAGCAAGTCCTAAATAAAAAGTAATTAAATGATAATTCGATGTTCTACAACTTTAGTTGGAAATATTTTATGGAAATATTTGGAGCAGCCTTCTTCATTTGGAAAATAAGCGTAATTCATTTTTCGATAAAATTAAATTGCCAATACTTTATAACATCGGTTTTGGTGAAACGATTAAACCAGTTTTAAGTTTAAGAAACTCATTCGACGCAAAATCCTCATTTTAATGAGAACACAATTTTCTCTGCGATGAATTATTTTTATTATCCTTTGAAGTGAAAGGCGTTCATATTTTTGGTATAATAAATCAGTACTTTCAGCTTATAAAATCAAAAACTTCCTCCAAATATGACAAATTGTTTGGCCCTCAGCTCCCGGAATATTATAACTTGTTTGTTGTTATTCGTGGAAATTGAATAAAAAACAAAACACTTGTATTCAACATTGCTTCGAATTATTATTATATATTTCGTTCCTTAATGCTAACCGCCATGAGTGGATTCTATTCTATATAATATCACCACCGCAAACAATCACCTAAATGTGAATCTAAATGTATTTTTGATCCCAATGTGTGGGTAGTTTTTCTTCATGCTTATTCCTTCCATTTTCATGATTGAGATCTCATTTATTGGTTGTACCAAATAAAAATGCAGTTGTAAATTTCAATAAATTAAAGAATATAAATGTATTTCATCAACATATGGTTTCCACTGAAGTCGGCGGACACAATATTCACATTTGCACACTCTTCCCTTTCTGGAATAATTCTAAATATTTAAGGCATTTTCTTCCGAAACCTTTAATGAATATCAAAACAGAAATTGTAAGTAAATATTAAATCAGTCACCAAAATAAAAAAAATAAAAGAAAATCCTTTTATTTCAGGTCGTTTAAAGGCAGTTTAAAGATGCACGGATAAGAAAGGTAAGCTTCTTAAGGTAATTTGGGGTATTAAAGTAGGTTATTAGAGCTCCGCTAAGATACACAAGTAATCTATATTCATTTTCGAACTCCTCGTTAAAAAAAAAAAAAAATTAGCATAACTGTATGGGTTAAGTGCTACTGACTATACAGTAATCAATATCAATGACAGGTCAAATTCGGCGAAACTCTCATTTAATAATGTAAAACTACAAAATAATTTTTACAAGTTTTTATATTATAAAAACAGAAAGAATTAAGCGTTTTATCAATAAATTGTAGTTAGGCTAACAAAAGGTGAAACTAATGAAGTGAAATAACCCAACTTGCCGGACGGCTTACTGCCGTAATTTTCTTTCTTTATTTACAGGATTATTTATTATAACATAATAAAAGCATTCATTCATAAAAGGTTAGTAAATTAGATAAAGAAACATTTCATAAATACATTATAGATATCCTACTCGACATTTTGCTCCAGAGAACGATTTGCGAAATACTCCAATGTTTGAAGTGCCCAACAGTTTGCGACCTCCATGGAATTAGAAAGTTATCGCACCAGTTTTATATTCTCATTCTTCGAGTCGGTACTTGGCGACCCTTGGTACGACGGAGGCGTCGGTGAGAGGTACCTTGGTTTCGCAACGGACAGCCTCTTTCAGATGTAAATGCTCATGGAGGTGCTTGGGATTTCCAGCGGCTGACCACTCTTCAGGGAAGTTGGGACACTTCCTCGACAGCATCCCGCCCTGATGTCATATCTCATCGATCATTGACGCAGGCCCGGGCCAAGATCCGCTTGCAATGATTCAATAGCAATAATCGCTCAGAGACCACAGACTTACAGAATTGAGGTTTTATCTGATAAATGTTGGTGGCATTTTAGAGTTTCCTTGTATTTCGGTCTTCCTTCTTGAGATTGCAGCGTGCATGCATGAGTTCGTCTGTTGCAGATGATTCAGAGACCTTGGTAGTATACACGTGTATTGCTCAGTTCGCTGTTATGTTAATTCCTGTTGAAAGAATTAAAAAAAGAAAATTATATTCCGTTTAATTTACTCCATTTATTATTACATATTATGATAACCTTTCCTCCTACCTCTATATATGTTCTAAATTTGATTGATTTGATTGATCCTACTTTAAATAACTACGTGATTATGACATTGCAATTTTTTTTTCAACTCTTAGTTTTTGAAGCGACACCTTTTTTAAGATATTTCAGAGACTCTCGATTCCTTCCAAAACACACGAAAATTATTTGATACCTGTTCTCTAAGTAATATCAGGTAAATTTCACATTAACCTTTCAATTCATTTTTATATAATTTACTTTTTTGTGTGCCAATCATCCAGGACCGACGGCATATACAAATATTTTTTTTATGAATTCTTTTTATTCGTTTCGGGTGTCGAGATGTCTACATCGATGTTCCTATTTTCGCATAGCGGGTTGGCATTTGGATGAGTAAGTGCATTAATAAAAATCTATAATTCTTTTAGTTTCGAAGTAATCTCTTTGAGATTTAACGGGATGACTAATTATATTTGATATATATATATATATATATATATATAAACATTTGTTGATCACTGCACCAAGTTACTAATTGAATTCATACTTTAGATAGAGTGGAACATTAAATCAGCATTTGTGAAGCGCAATCATATATTTCATACATATATTTATTTAATGTTCATTATAAAATAATATTCAAAAGACTTTTCGCATTTTAATTAATTTTTATAATCTACTAATGGATGGTTATCATGGTTTACATTATTAAGAAATTTATTGTTCCTAATATGATGTTACATGATTGGTTAGAATATAATGAAATTACATAGCAGATCAAATATTTGAGAACATCCTTCATTTGAAATGGATTATATGGGGTTTTAGATATTAGTCAGTAACGTATTTCTGCAAACTGATTCAGCTCTGATGAAATCTAAAACTTTGCGACATTAATTTTCTCTAAAGGAGCTACAATATTATTAATCTATAAAAGTAAACCGGCAATGATTAAATTGATGGTTGATGCAGAAAAAATGGATTTTTTCTTCTTTTTTTTACCTAAAGTAATTATTAACATCCCTAAATCAACTACTCATTGAGGGCTGGACACGAATCATGGGCTTATGTCCTGAAGAAGAATACCGGAAGACGAATTAATGGATGAATTCGCCTGTTGTGTGCGCGCCAGGTACAAGCGCAATAGTGTTTCAGCAATCTTGCAGAGATATGAATCTGAAGATTTCTAAAATACGCCAAGATAACGCACCTTCCACACGAACTGACTCGGACAGCCTCAACGCAATTGCGCTTGGACCTAGCACGCGCAGAAAGGCCGAGTTAGTTACCCATTAGAAAGGTCGTTATTAGCGTAGAAAGGCAATTATTGAGATCCCACGAGTGTGGGAGAGGTCCCACGTTGGTCACTAATCAGCAACAACTTTGTAAAGGCCGTCGCTGGTCTGTCTTATCTTTTCCTCAAGTCGGCCGCAGTTAGTTAGCCTCGCGGAATGTGAGGCGATCAAGAATATTTTGATAAAGAACGATGCAAAAGAGCTACAAGCTATATTAAAAGGTAATGACAGGGAATCTTGTTTGTTCCCCGTTTGAATATGGCGAATTTGACCACACTTTTACTCATTAAGGAATGGTGGAATCAGTTCATGGAAAACCTGCACTGTTACTCCACTAACCGAGAAACAAAGAGATGTTAGAGTCAGGTGCACGCTCGCACATCTAAAGTTCAAGCACCTAATTTATGGTGTTTCTGTTACTGGGGAGAGTTTCGATACCATTGAGTCCAACCACTGCTCAAACAACAAGACATTAAAAAAACACATCATTTTCCAACAATTAGACTTTGATATTCTTGCTAAATCTGTACTATAACATTTTTCATTTTGAGTTGACGTTTTCGAGATACGCTAGTTACTCTAAATGAAAAATGATACCGTAAAAAAGTTTAAGAGCATCAAATATTTGATAAGAGAAGCTATTTATCATAAAATCAGCTTACTTCTGTGAAGAGATACAAATAAAAACGTTATAATATTCCAACGCTTTTTTCCAGTAAAACTTGTGATTTTGTGAAATAAAATGATTTTTCAAGTATAAATCATCCTCTTTAATATGTTTAAATTTAAGATTAATTGGACTAAGGATCTACTTACCTTAATAGAAAGGTCTAAATAATACTTTATCATATCCTTTACATTCTACAAAGAAGTGGAATACATTCATATTTATTATCATTTTTATATTTATACTTCTATGCATATAAGTTAGCTAATTTTATAATTTAGCAATTCGTTTTATGCAACAATTTAACTTTTAACTGAAAAATGAGTCTATGGAACGTAAGTTTTAAACAAAATGGTAATCATTTCAAATATTCGATGTCACAATCGAACCACTTAATTGTTGTTAGCTTCAAATATGTCGTTCCCTTCGATATATGACACCCTTTCATCACAAAGAGAAAGAAATACTTTGTGATCAGTAGCTTCATATAAAATTAAAGAAAAATTCGGATTTTAAGTACTAATTACTACGAATGCATTCACGTTTTAGTTAATTTCTTTACAAAGGAGGGATCTAATTTTAAAATTTGGAAATATTTGATGTCAAAATCGGACCACTTAATTGTTGTCAACTTCAAATATGTCATTCTATTCGATATATGATACCCTTTTATCATAAAGCGAAAGACATAATTTGTGATCAGTAGCTTCATATAAAACTAAAGAAAAATTCGGATTTTAATTACTAATTACTACGAATGCATTTAGGTTTTACTTAATTTCTTTACAAAGGAGGGATCTAATTTTAAAATTAAGAATTTTTACACATCTTTCTACACTGAATTTCCTGGTTTACGACTTTTATATGTAAATTTTTTCATTTGGAGCTGCACTTTCCAGTTGCATGCGATGCAACATTAATGTGTAATTCTTTTTCCCGCCGAAACGTTGCAGAGAGACAATTTTTAAAAATCGGTTTTGACCAAACTTATTTAAATTACTTAATAATTAACCTATTTCCACTAAGGTTACTCATTATATGCGAAGTTTTATGAATTTTTCAATGTGAACATTCGATTCGAATTTATTTTTGTGCTTTGATATTTGATATTTTGAGTAGGTATTTTCAAACTTTTGTGTATCTAGTATAGATTAAATACGAAAAATGGCAGATAGAAGGATCCAAGAACTTAAAAAATAAAATTTATGGAGTTGTATAAGAAGATTTAATTAAATATTTATTATATGAGTTGCACCCAGTTCTGTACTGGACCTGGACCAATCGTTCTTTTATTCTATAGCACTTTCAGCACAACATATTGGCAATTTTCTGTCACCTTTTAATACCTTACAAACCCCGAATAATCGTCACCACGTTGCAAGAAACATACTGGAATTTTCGATATCTGGAATTACGCCATTTGTACAGGTAGCGTGATCTGTATGGCAGGTTCTAATGTTTATGACAACAATGCTTTATGGATTTAATAAAATTGGTTCAGAATTTTCATTTTCCATGATTATGTTAACGCTGGATGATAGCGAACTCTTTGAAATTAGGTCTAATTTAAGACCGCAAAAAAGCTGCTGTTGAGCATTATCCATCCTTATGATACTACGCCAAGTTTAATCTTGATGTTATTTAAACTGTTAAGGTACAACTGTAATAAATAAGTATAAGCCAATTCTCTAAAAAAACAAACAAAAATACCTACAAAAATAGGCACAATCGAAACCTTTCCAGAATTATGTTTACTCCTTCAAGTAGGGAAAACCGGACTGACTAATGTTAGATGTTTGTTGATGTTAGTACATTCATACGCTAGCTGTTATCATGGCATTGTTTTTGTTTTTCGTTGAGATCAGATGGAATGTGACTCAAAGCCGTCCGCTTGACGCTGTTTCTGGACATAATGCATTATGCAAAGTCCAGGAAACGGAAAAAATGTCCAACGATTTTGCATATTTTAGGCCACTAGAGCTATAAATACTTTCATTTTGTAATTAATTTACACAGGAGTGGGCTAATTTCATAATTAAGTGCCTCGTTTTACTCATAGTTCAATGTTCTACAGCTTTTATACGTAATATTTTCCGTTTGGAGTAGCCCTTTTAAAATTGCAGACATTTGAAGATGAGAATAATTCATTTTACCGCTAAAATGGCAAGTATTGACGATATGTACTCGATAATCGGTTTTGGTGAGACGAGTAAACCGATTTAAACTTAAGGAAGGTATCTCATTCGACATGAAATTTTATGCTCTTTAATTGAAAGATAATGCAATTTTCTCTATGGTGAGTTGTTTTCGATGAATAGTGATTGTGTTGCCTGCAAATTCTTTTGAAACTGATATGAGGTTGCAGCTGTTCATATTTGTGTTCTAGAAATCTGTATATTAAGACTATAAAATGAAAAACATTCTTCGAATCCGACAGTTTTTTGGATCTCAGGAAAGTGCATTACTCGTAAACAAAAGTCATGATTGAAATTCTAAAAATCTTGTGTGATGCGCGCAATACACAACTTCACTTACCAACTTACTTTGATTAGAAATTGACGTGTTTTGTTAAATGCCATTTCTCAAAGTCACACATTTTTCCACATTCATTTACTCATTTTTGTAATATTGCTCTTTAAAGTACACTAAACTTGTTTATTGTTAAATAAAAGTTTTTACTTGTGATAATTCGGCAATGCAAGCATAATAATTTATGGCGTCTGATTTTATTTACCATGAAACATATAATTTCCATTAAATGAACGGAACGGCTTTAATTGAGGCGTTTGGTTTCATCCATTTTTTCCTAAAACACTTTTTTCCTTTTTTTTGCAAGTTTTTAATGTTAGAAATAATGTGTTAGACGCGTTTTTTTAAAAAGACGTCTAGATCTTTCGAAAATCAATACTTAAAGATTCCATTTCTTATCAAAAGCGGTTCCATCCAAGCTTCACTTTTCAGAAAACCTTCAATTTTTCGAAATCCCAAACGGTATCTATGTTTCTAAACACTTGGATGATGTTGATACTCTATTAATAAAAACTTTATAGAGAAGACTGGAGATCAGCAGGTACCCTAGAATTCTACAAAGTTGTAATAGACAGTAGTTTTACTCAGTTTTAATTTTTTTTTATCACAAGAAGATTTCCTTATTATTTATAATTTTTTTCTCAGCTTTTTTTTTGTTTATTTTTATCATTTTTATTTGCTCCATTTGTTTGTTTTTATTGTTTTCTTATATAGTACTCTAAGGCACTGAAGCCTATTATATGTATCTGTATAGTTTGTTCCTAAGGGACTAGTTCCCGGGACAATCAATAAAGTCTTTATTATTATTATTATTACAATGTCACCTATCCAAGTAAATATGCATGACACCAATATGGATGTGGGTCAACATCAAGATTTAAATGAAAATTTGTATATTTAAAAAATAAAAACTATGTGTATATTATCCATATTACATAAAGTGATTTGTTTTTAAATCATTTCTATTCATAATTTAACCAAAAATTGGTATTTTCTTATCAAAGTCAGGTATATCCAACATATTTTTTAATTTTAAATGAGATTTAAAAAAGAAAATGTGATAAAAAGTTGTCGAAAATTTTTGTTTGGAGGTAATTGTTAGCAAAACGACGAAAAAGAACAAAAAAATTTTTTTTAAATTGATTAATTTTTTTAATTGATTGTTTTTTGATCAGTCTTGAAAAATTGTCGGAAATGGATGTAGCCGGTTTTGAAACCAAATGCCTCAATTATAAACAATCATCTGTCATTAAAGGCGAATGCGCATGCGTGGGCTCAACGTTGGCAGATCTTTTTATTTTTTTCTGCTGTATATGTTTACTTGATTTTTTCATATTTCATATTTAGCCATTTCTTATTTTAGGCGAAACGAGAGACAGTTATTTTCTCCATATAAACAAAATCAAAGGTACTTTACAGGAAAACAAAAACAAAACCTTCCACATTTAAGCTCCCCTCAGAACATTTTAATATTGACAAAATTTACATGATGTTAAAGAATACTTTATTCTCAATAAACATGATGAGTTTGTTCAAAATCGTTAAAGCCGTTTTTGAGGAAACCGATAAAAACATAAAAATTGGAAACAAAGTTATGAAAAAAAGTGCCCCCTCCGTTTGATAAGTTTTGATGAAATTTTTGCTGTCACATCGCGGGCAAATACATACTTCAAATACCAAGTTTGATCAAAATCGTCAGAGCCGTTTTTGAGAAAATCGAAAAAAATATTTGGACTAGTGATTGCTAATTTATTCTAATTCAGTGATTCATCTGTTAATCAAACTACAATAAAAAACAGTTTTTGAGATGATTGCAGGATTTTTTCATCGTTTTGAAACTTCCAAATGATGTTAATGACTTGTACCCATTTGTACCCGGGCTTGATAATAATAAGCACACAACAACATTCTTTTTTTTAGTACATTTTTTCCATAATGGATATTTTTCAATAATCGTTGAACCACTCTCAACAACCACACATGGGAGAAAAATCTCTTTTTTCACTTAAAGTTCCTTTCGTCCAAACATAATTTTAAAAACCATGCAGAGGACAGAGGATGCTGTTACCTAACTATGCCTCCAAAATTTCTCATAAATGGGTTGCTGCAGGAAAATCAAAGCAGCGTTTTTAGGCTCGCCGTCAACTTCCACATTCCAAGAAACCACTATGATCCCCGGAAAAATTGTGATAAGACATCATTTATTCCTTTGAGGAATACTAAGTAATTAAGTGGAAATGAAGCATTAGCATATTACATAGACTCTATGCCTACAGCACATTCTTACAAGCAGATTAGGATGCGGTCTATGTAGGCAGGTCAGGTCTTCTTGTAGAAAATCTTTTACTAACAGTTATTTAAGAAAATACCTTTTCCTTTTTTCCCACTGGATTTCTTAGCAGTACCAGCACTATCATTCGGCGGAATTTTCGGCCATAATCTATGATATCCGATCAAATTTACCTTTACATAGGTAAGCTCTCAAAAAAGATTTTTATTCTGGCTAAACCCGTGAACAGATATGTACATATAAAAATAGATATCTGACCGTCTTGCTACACTTATCAAATGTTTAAAATATTTATTTTAGGTGCATAGAAATAATAATAATAATAATAAAAAAAGATCCTCTAAAAATAAATAAAATCAGGAAATAAGAAACAACAACTAAAGAGGATTAGAAAAACTAAAGGGTACAGAATTTTGTATAGATAGGCTTTTGTTTTCATTTTTTCTTCTTCTTATTTCTTCATTATCTCCTGGCAATCGTTTTAAATTCCATTTTTAATTAATAAAAATGTTCCATTTTGTAAGTATATTACTTAATTTGTCGAAGCGGTTGAAAAATGTCGAAAAATACTTATGTCCACCTGGCTCCTACTAAGCAAAACACTGTGGGTCGTGTCCGGATAAAAACTAAAATTTAATTTAATTACTCTAGATACCCCAATAATGATTTTTATACGCCTACGGTAATTGGGAGCAAGTGTGAATACCTACTACAGTCATACTTCGTTTTAAATTCCGGATATACTGTGGCACAATCTCCCTCTACATTTGTTAAGAACTTTTTACTTTTACTTTTAGAGATAAAACCCTCTTCGATCATCAAACATGGTTCAGGTTGATACATGGTATATTATTAAAATATATAACTATCCCCGATACAACTGTATATCAATTATATAGGGATAGTTGTGCCCAGTAAATATTTAACATATATTATATAACAGTGCGTAATCAGTTTTCGTTACATAACAAGCAGTGAAATATGAAAACTGACCGTCCTGGGGATTCAGTTTGCTTCGAGATAAAGGGAGATAACAAAAATACCGAACAGGTCTGTCATTTTAAAAGGACTGTTGCTTACTACGAAAGGTAAAACAATGAATAAAAGTGAAAACTGGATGCTTGAGTCCATATGAAAAAAAGTAAGAATCATTAATGATCATGTCAGATTTGAACCAAATCAAAAGTACTATAAGAAATCAAAATAAATTGAATTACAATATAAATCTTGATTACTTCAATAAATGATCAAACCAAGGGTTGGTTAATTCTTTAGATTTTTACTTCAAATTGCTCCTTTTTTAGATGGATAAATATTATATTAGAGAATTCTAGTGGCGTAATTTCATTTGTAATTTGCTATAGTATTATATTACAATAACCTCTCAACATACACATATACTTATTAAAATTCCTTAATAGTCCTTTCCTTTTAAATAATTATGAATTTCTCTCCTTTTAAACAACTCCGAAGATTCCGAGACTATATTCCTCTAAATACCGTTCAACATAAAGACTACATCAGTCAGTCAAATGTACCTTGATATTGTTGTTACACTGCAATTATTCTTAGGGAACACGTATCCCAGGACAAATTACTTTTTCATTCATTGATTTTATGAATTATTTTACTTTCACTTCACGACGACCGAAGTCCCACGAAGCAGTCTGGGTGTGCGAGCGCGCGTTTGTGTGAACTGACTAACTTAAAAACTATAAACTGTACAAAATCTTGTTTTGTTTATATATGTTTTTTTATATATAGAGGAATTAACTGTATTTCATCATTTCTAGTAATGAGACATTGCTAAATATGCAACACGGACCTATAAACATATACCTGGGTACTTGATAAAAGAAGAAAAATGATTCACCAAGATTGAAATTTCGATTTCCGCTGATGTGTACAGTAACGTATATATATATATATATATATATATATATATATATATAATATATCGTTGGGAAGATGGTAATTACGAAAAGATTAATATTTTGATTATAACTACGTAAAATGCATATAAAAAGTTATAATGTTTACTTATACTTTTATACAATTTAACATTATTTTCGTTAAATAAGTATGTTCCATCTAACTCAAAACCCATTGACGAACCATCTGCAAGCGCCTTACAATATCGCATTGTACACAAGTATGGCGTATTTGGCATGCGAAAGAGTTGTAAACGTTTTTTTAATGTTATAGGAACGAAAATAATTTGTTTAAATGATAACTAAATAGAAGTTTTTGTAAGACTTAAAAAATTACATAAAGATTATATAAAGACTTAAAAAGTCCGTGTTGCAGCATCCTTATTTGACCTCAACCTTGATATACCCACATTCTATGAGACTGTAACATCTCCTATCCATCCCTGGGGACTACCTACCCCAAAAATCATCCTTTCTCTCACAAGGCTACTTAAAAACAACACAGCACCACTAATTTACAAAAACGAATTTCATAAACTTAAAAAAAAACTAGGGGACGCTCACTACATTTACACCGACGGCTCAAAGAGTTCTATAGGAGTAGGAGCCTCGATAATATGCAATGATAGGCAGCATCTTTTTTCCTTATCTGCTACTTGTAGCAACTTTACTGCGGAGATCGTCGCAATCCATAAAAGTTTAAATGTTATACAGGTCACAAAGAAAACCATAGTTATTTGCACTGTCTCACTTTCCGCTCTAATCTGTTTAAAAAATGTTTTCTCTTTAAATCCCATAATCCAAAATATCCTCATTTCAATAAAGTCGGGCGTGACAAGCAATAGCACTGTATTCTTCGTATGGGTTCCAAGTCACTGCGGAATAGTTGGAAATGAATTGGCGGATCAGGCCGCCAAAAAAGCAATAACAGATGGCATTCCTTATCTAGGGGTTCTAGCAGCGGACTTTTTATCCCTCATCAAGCAAAAAATGAAACAAAGTTGGGAAAACAGGTGGTTGAATTTATCTGAAAATAAATTACTTGAAATTAAAAAAGAAGTGATTCCATGGAAGTCCTCTAACAGGAGTAAGCGCAGAGAGGAAGTAATCTTGACGCGTCTTCGCATTGGTCATACGCGCTTGACACTTGGACACCTAATGGCACGCGAAGACCCTACCGACTGTCAGGCTTGTGGATGTCCGCTGACAGTAAAGCATATTTTGACGGAATGCAGGGCCAACGAAGAATACAGAGCACTTTTAGACATACCAAACGATCTATACAGTATACTGCAAGATAACGTAACAGACAAACTGTACGACTTTCTAAAATTAACAGAATTATATCATAAGATATAAATCGAAAATTGGAAAATGGCGATGATGACCCAAGTGGTTGACGCCTTTATAACAAAAAAAAAAAAAGACTTAAAAAAGATATTATTATGTTTCGCATTTTCATACTGTTGCAGATAAAACTAAAACTATTTTTTGCTCTTTAGAGAGTGAACGCGTAGAAAAATACGTGATGGTAAAATTATTTAAAGTATATCATAGCGTGACAAACATACGGTAAAGGTTATCATTAATAGTTATATTAATTTCAAAATAGATTTCTAAATGTAATATGAGGTAGGCTTTAGTGGATCAGAGATCGCTGTTAGTTTCGGGAAAGGAATAAGAGACAAAAATTAAATTATATTCATTTGAAAATTAAGTTTTAATTTACTACGAGCCTTAAACACCCCTTCTATCGATTCCTCTTGCAATATATATTTCAAAAAAGTTGTAAAAAAAAGAAATAAAAAACTCGACCAATGTAGAAAGTGGGATATTTTTAATAAAATAAAATAAACAATAAGGAATCGAAAAGTTCTGAGAACTAAATAACTAGAGTAATAATAGTTTAAACTGAGAACTAAAGTAAATAAATGTGAAAGAAGCTAATTTCTGTTAAGGTGCTAAATCTAGTTTAAATATTTATACTAGTTCAGGTGGATTTCTTCCTTAAGTAGGTTGGTAAATGAAAGTTGTGTGTTGCTCGCATCGCACCAGAGTATTTATTTTTATTTATTTTTAGCTCTCAATGTGTTTTTTTTGTTGTATTTGATTTCTTTCTTATACCGATTATCGTAGTACTACTTTTTAAAAATAAGTAGTTATTAAGTATAGGATATGTAATATGTGTGTATATTCCTGCGGGACATGCACATGATGTACGGTATAGATGTTATACTCGATACCATACTTAGCTTCATCGATATATGATTGAGAAGAAGAAGCTAAGAGGAGCAGTACCCTGGCGGGAGATATAGCCTGCTTGCCCTTTAGCCAGTGACAGGGCACCGGCCGGGCAGCTTGTCCCGCCTCTGCCAATTCATTTAAGATAATTGCGCTGGCTGTCCAGTGGCTATCTACTTGCGGCAGGGCGTTACTCTTTCCACGCTCATATAGATAGCGAAAATATAACTTTGTGAGCATACATGAAAAATTGAATTGTTTAACAGTGCCACACTAATATAGAAAATACGTTCAGAAAAAAAAAAAAAAAAAAAAAGCGAACACTTTACCTTATCCTTCAATCATTTCTCTCCGACAGATTTTTCTCCGTACGGCAGAGTTCCGAAATTTCTTCATTACATCCGATATTGGCGGGAGTACCCCAAGGTTCAATACTAGCACCTTACTCTAAATCATATACACTTACGACATAGCTATCATTACTGCGACATTGACTGCAACTTAAGCTGAGGATACAGCAATTATCACTAAACATCAGGACGCAACACAGGCATCATTAACTTTTTTACAACATCACTTATACATACCAACTGTGGAAAATTGGACAAATCAAAACACATCACATTTAAACTTAGAAAACATACTTGCCCCCCCCTCCCCGTTTATATTGACAATAACCAATATCCTCAGACGGACACAGTACATTATCTGGGACTCACTTTCGACAGGTGGGTGATATGGGGCAAGCATGTCAAAATGAAAAAAATAACGCTTACCATAAGACTCAAAATTCTCTATCCACTATTTTATAAATACTCAAAACTGAAAGTAAAACAGAAACTAAATAACTACAGATACTTAGTGTAGCCCATTTGGACATACTCTTCAGAGATTTCGGCATAGCTAGAATCACTTACAAGAACTTCAAACGTATCAATCAAAATTATTACGACTTACAAAGGCAACCTGGTAAGTGACTAACAATACTTTACATAAAGACCTCCATCCACCAACAGTCGACCGGCACATAATGACTCTTTACAAAAGATTTTTTATTAACTTGAACGGACATCCTAACAGTTTAATCAGGAATATGGCTGACATTTGCATGGATACAAGAAGAATAAAAAGGCGCTGGATGAGAGATCATCTCTCTTAGACAGCCATTTAATCAATAATTTAATCAAGCCAGGAAGGGAGTACTGCAGGTTGCTTTCCCTCCTTATGCGTGATATGTCATTATTTCATATTGCCACCATCTCATTCGCTGATTTTCAGCAAATTAATAACTAAAGTAAAACAAAAAAGCGAACACACAGTTATTGATTTACAAAAATAATAGGAATATTATTAAATTCAAATACAGAAATAGTACTACTGTAGATTAGGAGTAGAGACATAGGGATATTAAGTGAAATATTTTAGATTATTGTTTATTTTTTTTAGATGTCTTTATTATTTTATTTAATTAAAGTTTCGAGGTTGAAAAAGAATCATTGTGATGTTTGGTAGTGCTGCTTTATCCCCCTCATGTGGGTGCTCTGGAGCGAGCCTGAGCTGTGAGCTCTTTTGAAAGATCATATAATGATACAGCAAAATGTCGTATGTCAGAAATTTTCGATTTTGCGATTTTATTGGATTTTTAATCAAAAAAAGTAGCTCTAGGGTCCTAAAAGACTAAGTATGTTACAAGTAAATAGAAAAGAAAAATCGTGCCCAGTAAAAAAATATTCGAATTTCAGGATTCGCTTGGTCGTTAATCCAGAGAGACGCCAGCCTTTTTAATAACAATTTTTATGTTTCTTTCTATAATCACACCAAAAAACAAAAAAAAAAATAATTGCAAATAAAATGATTTTTTTGTTCTCCTGAACATTAGCTGTTAATTGACATAAGACCTTTTGTAGTATCAACTATGGTATGATAGATAGGTATGTCAAAGTTTTAATTCATGCAGCATTCAATTTGATTAATTTTTTTATTCATTTCTTTTTTCTGGCGATTTATTATATTTTTATTGTTATCGTTGGCTTATATTTTCTCGCGAATGTAGTGCTACAGGATGTAATATTTTTGAAATAAGGATTTAACATAATAATCAGTTGGCCTCTGACTTTCATAGAGTGCAGTTGTATAGTATTGTGAAGAGTGAAGCGCTTGTTATTATCTTTTTATTTTTTGACTACTTTTATTCGTTTTTATTTATTATCATCTGTATTTAATGAAAGAAGGAGATGTAGTTAATTCGCCATGAGCATCTAACCCACTCCAACCCACTTCTGCTATTAATGAAAATACGTCCACGGAAGTAGATAAAAATTCAAAAAAACGGTATTACGAGGGTTCTCCACAAAATCAATCTCCAGTTAAAAAAATGGGTAAATACTACCAGGATATCGCCCCGATTTCGGTAAGTAACAGATTTAATGTTCTTAGTGAAACTGAACTTTCATCGAATAATCCGGAGGCTTCGAATCAGACCTCTAATAATGAAAATAAAAATTCACAAAATTCTCCAAAAATTCCCCCAATATATCTACATAAAGCAAACAATTATCAACTCCTCTTAAATGATCTAAAGGCTTTATGTATAGAACCTTTCACAACTAAATTAACCGGCAATAGCACGAAAATAATGTTATCATCCATCGACGATTTTAGAACTATGACGAAATATTATGACGAAGAAAAAATAGAATACCACACGTTTTCCACGGAACAAAACAAGCAACTAAATGTCATAATACGAGGTATTCCTTATACAATTACTGATGAAGAGCTAAAGGCCGAATTATGTAGTAAAAAATTCGAAGTAACACATGTTTCTAGAATTTTAAATAAACATAAAAAACCTACTCCCCTTTATTCTGTATCACTCGTTAACAATGACCAGGCTAGCAACATTTTTAAAATTTATAATCTATTTTACGCAATAGTATCTGTTGAGCCAAATCATAAACATAATAATATCCCAATGTGTACTAACTGTCAAAGGTATGGGCACACTAAAAATTATTGTCATTTGGAGCCTAGATGTGTTAAATGCAAGGAAAACCACCATTTTTCTAAATGCCCTTTAAAATTCACAGATAAGCCGTACTGCGTAAATTGTAAACAACCTCACGCGGCTAGTTACAAAGGCTGTCCTCACTATCAAGCAATAAAAAATAAAATAAACTCACCTGGTAAAAATGAGAATAGCAATACGACGACAGAAACTAAAAAACCAGCAGCTAGGAAATTCTCGCCGAATCTCACATTTGCCTCTGCCGCTAGTCAAGCTCAATCAACTCAACATCAAACAGACCCAGTTGAATCAAACAATGACATCTTATCAACTATTACAAAAATAATTTTAGAAGCAATTAAACCGTATTTACCACAAATTATGTCACATTTAAGCTCACTAGTTACATCGTTCTTCACAACTGGGCCTTAAAGTAAACAATAACCTATCTACTGTTATTAATCCTTTCATAGCTAGCTACATAGTATTCAACTATTTTTATTTGATATACGTTTATAACAATACTTTTTTTAATATCTTATAATACATCATGGTTTGTGAACTAAGGAAATTAAAACTATTAAATTGGAATGCGTATGGCATATCCTCCCAAAGAAATGAATTTCAAATTTTCCTCGAATCGAATTCTATTGATATAGCCTGCATAACAGAGACACATTTATCACAAAAAGTTAAATTCAAAATTCGAGGTTATAGAATCTTACGTAATGATAGAGATAGTTCGACTGCTTCAGGAGGTGTTGCCTTGATAATTAAGAATAATATTAGTTTCAGCGAAAATATTATTCCAAATATTTCTAACATCGAAGCTATATCAATCCGTTTAAACTCATCCCCCCCTATAATCATCACAGCGGCTTATAGGCCACCAAACAAAACACTTCAAGAAGAAGAAATTTTAAATCTTTTACCACCAGACGACCATACATTAGTTTTAGGAGACATAAACTGTAAAAATATATATTGGGGTTGCCGTAAATCAAATTCTTCAGGAAATACTTTGTTAGAAATCTGTACAAGACACAATATACAAATTCACGCACCTCCCGAACCTACTTTTTATAGACCAGGATGTTCACCCGATATATTAGATATTATTTTAGCGAAAGATATTAGACTTCCTATATCATCCCAGATAATCTCCGCTCTGAACTCGGATCACGTCCCAGTATTAATCAAGTTTTCAACTGAAATTCATGAAATGCCCCGGCGGAAAACCCTAAACTATGGAGTGATTGACTGGGAAACTTACAAAGCAACAGTTGATGAGAAGATTGTTTTAAAAAAAGATTATCCCGACGCTCTAGAAATTGATAATTGTATAAACAATTTTAATAATACCATCTCAACTAGCTTACTTGAAGCAACTATAAGATCATTTAACTCAAGAAAGAAAATATTTTCAAATAGTTGCCCAAAAGCCATTTTACTGAAAATTAAAGAGAAAAACCATGCCAGGAGACAGTGGATGCGTAGCAGAGATCCTGTTTACAAAAAGAAATGGAACTATCTCAAACATGCAGCAAAAAGAAAGCTGGACGAATTGGCGATTACAAATTATCAGAAGTATGTGGAAGACTTAGATCCAAGGGACCAATCCGTCTGGAAGGCTACTAGGCGACTTTTAAAAAAATCTGACCCAGTCCCTAGCCTAACTGAGAAAGATATCGTCATCACTAGAGACGAAGACAAAGCAGAGGCATTTTCTGACTACTTCGAATCGACATTCTCCAATCCTTCGTGTGGGAGCTGTCAGTCGAATTTCGATGTTGAAGAATATTTGACGACTCCAAAACTTACTGTACAACTCCCATTGGAATATACAAGACCTAAAGAAATTGAGGAGATAATTAATAGGCTAAAAACAAAAAAATGTCCAGGGCACGATCTGATTCCATCCATCGCTATTAAAAAATTGCCAAGGAAAGCTAAAATTCTTTTAACTTCAATTTATAACAGTTGCCTACGAACAGGATATTTTCCTGAATTTTGGAAAAAAGCCGACCTAGTTGTCATCCATAAACCAGGTAAAAACGCCAAATTAATCAACAGCTACAGACCCATTAGTCTCTTACCAATTCTTGGGAAAGTGCTTGAAACGGTGATAAAAAGGCGGCTGTCAGCTTTCTTTGAATCCAATAACATCATTCCAGACTTTCAGTTTGGATTTCAATTCTCTCATTCAACTTCTCACCAATTATTGAGGCTTTCCGAGTCAGTGATCAACGGGTTCGAAATGAAAAAACACACATTGGTTGCATTATTGGATTTTCAGCAAGCCTTCGACAAGGTTTGGCACACTGGTCTTTTATATAAACTGAAAAAAGTGGATGTCCCAAAATATCTTTTTGATATAATTGCTTCATTTCTTCAAGATCGGACATTTACAGTTAAAATAAATAATATCAATTCATCCATAAGACATATTGAGGCCGGTACTCCACAAGGATCGGTTCTCTCTCCCTTGCTGTTTACTTTCTACGTCCACGACATAGTCCAATCAACCTCAGCTTCCTTAGCCATGTTTGCCGACGACACCGCTATTTTCTCTCAACACCAAGACATCATCATAGCCCGGAATGAATTACAGAAAAGCATTTCAACTTTAGAAAACTATTTCACGAAATGGAAAATTAATAGTTAGTAATGGCAGAGCAATAAAGACACTTCTGCCTTGTTATTTTAGCCCATTGGAACTCTTCTAGCCAAATGTATTGAAGCCGTCGATAAAGATTTGGACAGGTACGCCATTACGTGCAGTTTGACAGAAGTAAAGAAGAAAAAAAAGTGTATGGAAAATTAATATCAATCCTCAAAAATGCGTGGCTAAGATCTTCACCCTTAGACGACCTAACGACCCTCCAGAATTAAACATTAACGGGAATAAGATTCCATGGAATCCCGCAGGTGAAGCAGTAAAATATTTAGGCGTTCTACTGGACCGAAGACTCACATGGAACCACCACATCAACAACAAGCTTACGCAAGCGTATGCAAGGCTAGCAATGCTGTATCCTATTATAAATAGAAAATCAAAACTGAAGCCAAAAGTGACTATACTCTTGTACAAAACTATCTTACGTCCACTATTGATGTAGGTTGCGAAGTATGGGGTGCTGCATCATGTTCAAAACAAAAAAAGCTGCAAACATTCCAAAACAAGATCTTAAGAATCGCAGTAGATGCCCCATGGTTTATCAGAAATGAACAACTCCACCGAGAACTCAAGGTAGAACACATAGACGAGTTTATAAAAAATCGTTTCAGAAAGTTTCACTCCCAGCTGCCGTCTGTTAAGAGAGCTGTTGCCTTTAACCTCGGGAAACCAACAACGTCCCGTAGGCTAAAACCAAGACTTTTACAAGACATTCTTTTATAGCATGTGCATATTTACTTTATTATTATAATTATCTATTTATTTTTCTTTTATTATTATTTTTTTTTTCTTTCTCGTTGTTGTTCGAGTTTTACTTAATATTGATGTATTATAAATTTGCTCAGTTAAGGGTGTCTCCTGCGTGAGACCATTCCCTCACATATCCAATTGTTAAAGTTTTGTATATAATTGTTATATAAACCCATGTATGGCTTTAAGAAGCCGAGCTGGAATAAATAAAGATTAAAAAAAAAAAAAAAAAAAAAAAAAAAAAAAACATAATAATCAATTCAGGTATTAAATTAATCAAAACAAATTCTTAAGTAAAATCTTGCTAAAAATTGTTTTTAAATAAAAATAACGAAGATAAAATTAGCTCAAATACATCTTTCTTTTTTTTTAAACATTTATTTTTTAAATTTACTTAAATCAAATGTTAAATTGAAATGAACATTCTTAATAAACATTATATGAAATAAATAAATATTATGAAATGAAATATTCTTCTCTGGCTGAAAACATATTTATGTTTTACCAGTAAAATTGTTATTTAATTAATAAAATACATTAAATAAAATCAATAAAAAAAATCAACGTCCCCTCATTACTACTAATTTAGTTTTACGATCATTAAAAAGTAATTTAATAATGTAAATAAGTAATAATATATAATAATGTATATCAATGATGTAATCTATATCAATAAAGATGAAATTCTGTTTGTTTGTTTGTTTGTTATTTATAGAAATCCATTCCGTTTGTCCTAAATTCTCCAAATTTCGCTCAGTGGTTCCTTCATACCAGGTGCGAACACCTGTCCATATTAAAATTGCATCCTTCAACCAATCTCTGGGTGTATTCTTTATTGTTATAAAATCGTTATGATCTCGCTTTACATTGATTTTTACGAAATCGACCGTTTGAGTCGAAAAAGTCTCATTTTATAGATTTTGAAGAGGCCAACAAGGCCCGGTAAGGCCGTTCCTTTGTAGTATTTTTTGTTTATAGAATTGTTCACGTTTATTAGAAAAATTCCCAAGGTGAAACCGGGAAAAACAGCTAGGTTAATATATAATGTAATGATAAAATATATTTATAATTAAATCCCACCAATATTTAAGGAATGTGAGTATTAACAAAATTGGAATTACCAATCATATATTGATTTAAAAACTTTAATATTTCATTTGACCATATTTGTATATCCATATAATTTAGATATTTAGACCTATTGAAATTAGATCTTGCGTTTTGATTCAGAATTAGGTAATCTTGTATTCATAGTACACTTTTCACCCACTCGTCCACTTGATAGGGTTAAGTCTTATCAGCTGTCCGTACTTAGTTATTTTTTAAATTACCTTACGAAATATATTGCATATGTCATTTATTATGAATAATAAAATAAAATCAATGAATTTTTATCCAGTGTAAATTTATTTTTATGAAATATTTAAATAATAGAGCGCTGATTATCTCAATTTTTTTTTGTCAGTGGTCTTTGGGATCAACAAATGGAAATATACTCGAAGAGTGCATTTAAAATAAAAATAATGTTTGTTTCCTCAACAATATTGATACAATTTTTCAAATAAAACATTATGTGAAATAAAGAGCATTTTATAAAAAAAAAAATTAAACCGACTTCGAAACCTAGGCACCAATAAAAATATTTTTTTTTTCATTTTTTCTTTTATTTTTATTTTTTTTCTGGCACTATGCACCGCGACCTCTTGGGTATATTGTGCGCGACCAATAAAAATAAATGCACTGAAAAGTATGAAATAATTACCTTCTGATTTTTATGAATACACATCAAAATTAAAATTGGCATAAAAAGCGGAAAAATGCAATAAGACGAATAATTTTATTTTGATTTCTACAAATACACCCTAATTGTTATTATAAATTGTGAAATTAAATATGTGACATGTTACCGATACAATTCCAATGGGTGACATTAAAATCAATAGATGAGAAGAGAAGATCCATTTTACGATTTTCATAATGTCTAGTTTTAAAAATTTTAAATTTTGCGCCGCCTCCGAAAAGATGGTGTTGTAATGAACATAGTATTTAATATTTTAATTTCACAATTTTTAATAACAATTAGGGTGTATTTGTAGAAATCAAAATAAAATTATTAGTCTTATTGCATTTTCCCGCTTTTTATACCAATTTCAATTTTGATGTGTAGTCATAAAAATCAGAAGGTAATTATTTCATACTTTTCAGTACATTTATTTTTATTGGTTCCTAGGTTTCGAAGTCGGTTTAATTTTTTTTTTATAAAATGCTTTTTATTTCATACTTTTTAGTTGGAGAAGATAACAAATGTAGAAAAACGTAAGTTTGGTAAAACGAATTTCGAAATTTTTTTACGCTTAACCACGTTCGTCTTTCCAATTTTCTCTACCACCTTTTCAATTTTATGAGTAAACACAGAAAAGTGGAAAAACGGTGCATGTATAATACAACTTTCAACATCCTACCTTCTACGATTATAATTAGAATTTTTTTTTTAATTAGACCAATGTTGAGTCAATTATGTTCGTAATTCCTTTCGATGATTTTTGACTAAATTTAAAGCGAAGTACTAAGAATAATATCCTTTGTAATAACAAATTATTCAGAAACTAAATTGCTCAACACTGTTGCTTCAATTCTAGTGGGGTAGTTTTTATAATATTACTCATTTTCATGGCTGCCAAATTTTTGCTGTGGGGACTTTCATACAAAGAGATTGTTTCTGGGAGATATCAACTTTTATTTTGTAGTTTTTATTGATGGATGAACATCAGCAAACATTCAAATTTTAATTACTTTGTAAATTAAGGTAATGTCTGTATGGGGAAAGTGCCTTAGGAAAATTTTCATTAATTGGGAAATACAATACACAATATTTATGTTAGTTATTTCGGTACCTGTGAGATGACTTAGCTCGAACGCGAAAAAACCCTAAACACATCCAAGCTCATTTTCACTGTCTGTTTCAATAAAATTCATTCATTTATTATTGGACTCAGGCTCTTAACAACATACTAAGGCTCTCACAAACCGCAAGCACTGAACTTATGAGGGTTTGGCTTTTGAAAATTTCTGTAACCTTTAAAAAATCGAATATTTAAATTTCTTTGGATTTAATAAAGGTCGATCGAAACCTCAAAATCAATGAAAATTGACTTAAGACAGCCTGGCTCTTTGATAACTCTTTATTCTACTACATTTCAGTTAATACCAGGTCTGCAAGTTTAAAATGTCGTTTTAATTCCAATAGAATGCGCTCTGAGCCTATTGAAGGATTTGCTTATCTCTAAACGCTATTTTGTTTGTTAGTCATTTGTTTACAAAAGTCAGTTGTTTTTAAGTCGTTTACGTGGACGTATCATACCTTTCTTTGGTGTTAAAAATGTCTAATTTTAAGCCAAATAAAGAGCATTTGCGGCATGTCATGATTTTCTTATTCAATCAAAAGAAAAAGGCATCTGAATGTCATCGAATTCTTGTTGAGACTTATGGCGATCTTGCTCCAACCGTCAAGACATGTGAACGTTGGTTTCAAAGTTTCAAAGGTGGTGATTTTGATGTTACTGATAAAAAACGAGAAAATCGACCAAAAAAGTTTGAGGATGTCGAATTGCAATCTTTATTAGACGAAGACAATACCCAAACCCAACAAATGATGGCAGAACAGTTGAATGTCACTAGGCAAGCCATTTCCGATCGCCTGAGAGCTATGGAAAAAATTCAAAAGGTTGGAAAATGGGTTCCACATGAATTGGACGAACGACAGATGGAAAAACGAAAAACTGTGTGCGAAATGCTGCTTTTACGCCACGAAAGAAAGGGTTTTTTGCATTGAGTTGTAACTGGCGATGAAAAATGGATTTATTTTCAGAATCCCAAACGAATAAAATCATGGGTAACGCCAGGACAACCATCCACATCGAGTGCAAGACCGGATCGTTTTGGGAAGAAGACAATGCTGTGTGTGTGGTGGGATCAGAAAGGAGTAGTCTACTACGAGCTTCTCAAACCCGGCGAAACAGTCAATACCGACCGCTACCGACAACAAACGATCAATTTGAGTCACGCATTTATCGAAAAACGCCCAGAATGGGCTCACAGGCACGCCAAAGTCATTCTTCAGCATGATAACGCTCCTGCACATTCAGCCAGATTGACTAAGGAAACGATTTCTTCGCTTGGTTGGGAACTCCTACCCCACCCGCCGTATTCACCTGACCTGGCGCCTTCTGATTATCATCTCTTCTCATCGATGGGACACTCATTGGCTGAGCAAAACTTTAACAATTTGGAGGATGTAAGAAAATGGCTCGATGAATGGATTTCAAATAAAGATAAAGCATTCTTTTGGAATGGTATCCATAAATTGCCCGAGAGATGGACAAAATGTGTAGAAAGCGAGGGCCAGTACTTTGAATAAAATATATTATACTTTTTTTTAAAATTACTGTGTATATATTTTAAGAAATAAACGACATTTTAAACTTGCAGACCTGGTACACGGCAAACAATTACAACTCACGATTTACGCAAGTGGAAAAGTGTAAAAATCGAAAAATCAACTGGAAACGAATGATGGAAATAATTCCTAATAAGTGCTGCAGATATAAAAATCTAAAAAATCTTGCTGTGTGTAGATATAAAAAGACAATAGCAAAGCCTATGGGCCACCAGCTAGCAACGTTATCGTAACTTTAAAAAAAAAAAAAAAAATGGGACAATTAGCCATCGTAGGTGGGATTGGTGATGGAACAAACTAATATTGAAATTATTTAGCAGAACGTAAATTATTTCATAACTGGACATGTCCCTAATATTTTTTCGAGCCACATTTGAGCTTAGATAGCAGATTTTCGTCATCTCAAAATAAATGATTTGGCACTGTCAGCCTCTCTAATTTATAAGACTCAATAGTTGCAGAAACAAAATTCTAAACCCATAGTAGTAATCCGGATAACATAACAAAAGTGTCACTCCATGAAGAATTGGCACAAGATTTCATGATTACATTGTATATTAATATCCCACAGTTATCGAGTATATCCAGAAGAAGACAGGGGTGCCTGAATCCTTTGTTAAGGCCCCCAAATCAACTGAAAATAAGCTTTTCCAGAAATTATTGTATTCCTTTTTAACGTGAATAGCGAGAGAAAGACGGAAATCAAAAACTAATTTAAATGAATAATGGCTACGATTTTAAATTTAAACGAACCGTGGTGAACTTGAAGAAGTCTTAAATTCTGCTTTAAAACGGTTATCAATACTCAGTCTTTCTTTCTACGAATTTCGTGTTCTTATGATTATGGTGTCCAACCGTCGACTAGATCTAAATTAAGAAGGCTTACTGTTATCGGTGAATATATAGCTATATCTATCTAATATGTATACTAATATCGCTATAGACAACGACAGCGATATTATATTTTGCGGATATTAAATATCTTTATTGAAATCTATTGTTGAAAAATTAGTTAAGATTATGAATACGTTGGTTTCAACAAGCACTTAAAACACGTCGATAACTAATATCGACTGCTCATGTTCTCCCCCCACTCTTTTGATTCTAAATTTGATTTGTTGGTTTTCCCATATGATTCATCCAGCATTAAAACAATATTGAGATTTGTTAGTTACCCATGAGGTTAATAGCTTGTTGGAGCATACCTTATGTTATATACCATATGTTTTTCCATTAAGTAAAAATTTGTAGATATAATTAAATATTTATTTTTATGTTTTTTCCCGATAACTTCTTAAATAAATTAAGAACCCCAAAAAGGTTTTAATGGGACCACTTTGGGAAAATACTCTACAAGATGCAAAAGGTTTCGTTCCAATTGGTCCGTCCATCTCGGAGTAATCAGTGGACATACATAGAAAAAAAAAAAAAAAAAAAAAAAAAGGGGGCCGGGGATAGCCGAGCGTGTTGGATCGCGGCCCGCTTTAACACGCTCGAGCCGAACGGTGACGGTTCGAATCCGCCCTGGGATGGTTGACTTCTATTTCTTGGAGGCCCCACGGAATAAATCTCGACCTACCCACCATGGTTAGGATAGGTTGGTCACACCTGTAGAGTAACCCCCCGTATGCCACACATGGCCAGGTAGGGGTACCGAAGGAAAAAAAAAAAAATAGAAAAAAAAGGCACATATCGAATTGAGTAACCTCCTCTTTCGTTCGAAGTCGGTTAAAAATTAAATATTAAAACCTCTTCTGATCGTCCAAAATTCGGATAATTTCATTGATGTAGATAATTTCTGATGATCGATCTTCAGCAGATCTTCTTAGATATATATTTTTTTAATGTAAAGAAATCGAGTGAGCATCACACATTTATATTCTTGAGCGCGTGACGGATGTCTGATTCGACATCATTACCCATAAAGTTGTAGAATGAAATATTATATTGACAATAAAGGTCTGCATAGTGGCGTTGATTGTCAATCTTTGAAGAGTTTCATGACAATCACTGTCACAGGAACTGTAGAGTAATTGGAGTCCTGTCTACACGGGGTATATGCAGCAAACGCATTCCTGTATCCCTTCCTATTAAATGCTGGATATCAGGAAGAATTATGGGTTTGAGATACTATTCATATCAAATTGATTATTTTCGTTTAATAAATTTTACTGCAATAGAGTCGCTTTAATATATTCGTATTGGGTATTGGAATTTGATAATACCGACAACTTTATAGTTTTAATTTTTATGTCTTCCAGCATCATTTTTTTTTTTTTTAATCTTTTCTGCTGATTAACATAAACACGAAACCTGAGCTATTAATATAAGATTATTCCTCACATGTAAAAGGAATATTTAAAACAGAGAAATACGAATAGGATTATAAAAATGTATAATTTCCTTTGAAAATTTTAACAATATTTTAGGAAAACGTTTAATAAATCGTTTTGATTTGAAACTGTTATAACTTCGAATAGCTCCCCAATATTATCAACTAGTATTTTATTACTATTAATTATTTTATAATTTTATCTTTTTTTTACCAATCTCTAATTGCTCTGCAATTAAATCATTAACTGCTTTGAGTCAGATCAGGTAGAAACTATTATATTTGTACGTTTTTAAGCTTTAAGTGATTTCAAAAATATGTGTATAGCTTTAATTTGACTTTTATTTATTTTTTCCCTAAACTTTGAGTTAAATCAAACATACTTTTTGCTTGATTTATTTGATTTTTCACAGTAACGGCTCTAACGATGTTGTTTAAATACGTCATGTTTATGAGAATCAAGTACCTTAAAAGTAACTTTGATTAAAACTTTAAACTTTAAAGTATTTGAAAAAAATCTCTTCAATTCTGATACTTTTCTTTGTTATCCTTTTTATCCCTTACGAATCAAAGGCAAACGATAATATTTATCTATGTCTAGTTATAAATATGATTTTAAATATTGTAAAGAAGTTGTAAAGTACTTGCTCTTAGGGATATAAAACCATTAAGGGATATAGAAGGACAGAAAGGATTATTCTGAGGCCGTGGAAAATGGTGTAGTGGATTTTGTGTAATATAGAGTTATTGTTTGTTAGGAATTTTAATTAACTATTAACTTACTAGCCTACGTTTTGGCGCAATCTTGTGGGTCGTTTAATTGCCGTGGGGCTAGGGGTTGCTGAATCAGTAAGGTTTAAAAGCTATAAATTGTCTTTTGAAAATAGAGTTGTCTTCCTTTGGTATTTTTGAGTACTCTGACTGTTCTGTATTTTCGGTCAGCGCAGGAATGATGGCACTTTTTCATGACATCTCGCGAAAACCCCCTCCCCCTATGATAGCGCGGGCACGCCCTCCCTAGAAGGCGCAGCTAGGACTAATGGCCAGTTGCGCAAGACTGCGCCTCTGAATGTCGACCCGATGACATTTCTTTGATTTCTAATTAATTCCAGCCACTGCCTGGCTCCCGGTGGATATCCATCACCGGAGAGGTTTAATTTTTCAAACCGCACTGACGTAACTGCTCGCCGGGAATCAATCACCAGGTGACTGGTGAGAATGGCCTCCGTATTCGGTCCGTCCGCCTGTGGGAACATGTGCTCCCTTCGTATTAATCTGCGGGCCTCATCCTGTCTCAGGCCGTGCCTATGGTAGAAGGCAAGCCTTTGGTCTTATTGATGTATCTTCGCTTCCATCGGGCCAAAGCTGTGAGGGTCGGAGAAGGATTGTTCTGGTAGACAATATGTACTTGTCAGATTTGTTCGTGGGGCATAATTACCTTCGATTATCTTTCTAAAAACTAAATGAGGAAGTTAGATGAAGTTTATTAACACAGTTTGTTTTGTACAGTTCGTACTGCAACGTTAAACAAAAACAATAAAACCATACGGTTGAGAATTAATGTAACGAGCTAACAGTTGGAAAAAACCGTCATAGCACATGTTTGTGACTACGATGTTCGAGTACCATCAACGCCGGCCGAGGGGTTCTAGACTGTTCTCCTTACGACTATATGTAAGGAGCGCTGGACGGGAGAGTAATTCTTGTTCAAGGGAAGCTCAAGCCATATGGTTATTTATGTGTTACAAAATAGTAATTTTTGTAACCTGGTTAATTTTACTAACTTGGTTAATCTGTGTGGCATTGGGAATCATTATTTTCATTTGAATAAAAATTGTTTAACCCACAAGTGTTATAATACAATCATTAGCAATGATTTTCGAGGAGCATGTTTTTGTTAGTTACATCGATTAAACATCGATTACATTATCGCTTTCTGGTGTTCTTCGTGATTATTTAATATATTTTCTAACGTTTACATATTTATTCAAAGTAGTATAACTACAAATAGTTATTTCTTATTTTCATTAGAGCGATAGAGTTTTCTTAGCGCCAATTTTCGCTGGTGAATATTGCAGATTTCTGTAAAAATTGAATGAAGTTTTAATTCTTCTATTGTAGGAATAAGCAATTTTTATTTTTTATTTGTGACATTATTAAAGCTAAGCAGCGCGTCTAAATGAATCATACGGTTAGCGGTCTTATTCTGCTAGAAATTGTCATCTGGACCCGCACTTCATCATTATAATACATTTTATATGGAATAAAGAATGAATGGGTGTTAATGATTCCTAGAGGATTCTTCATTTATTATTATAATTTTAGTGGATCTAATAAACGACAGCCTAGCTCTTGTTTAATTCCACTTATTATTTTACCCTATAAGCACCTAAGAAATCATGCGTTTGATTCGGACCAGGTTTATCTTCATTATCGGAGGTCTATGATCCTTCAGGGTGTCAACCGGACTTGATCTGGTTGGAGACCGAATCCCTGCCGGACGAGTGTTGCTTAGCCAGTTGCTTGGGCCGGTAGAAAGTCCATTGTGGAGCTAAAGGAGACCATGCCGGTATTGTCCCATTGTCTCCATTCTGTGGTCTCGCATACCAGCCCTCTCATTAATCATAGCGCAGTTGCTTATTTTTAGCGTGTGGGCTCAGGCCCTGATGCCGTATGGTAATGTCCGAAAGGTTACACCACCATCCACTCCTGCAATTAGCTTTCAAAATGGTCCTTCGTGACTCGGAATATTCTTCCTTTAAGGCAGGTGAAACTATTTACCCAAATGTATAGTTGTAGTCCAACATGGCTTGTGGAAGACAAGATTAATAGGCAAATCTTCATTATTGAATATCGTGTGGGTTTATTTTAAAATCTGATTCCTATTCATAATTTTTCTTAATTTTTTTAACTACTAATTTAACCACTAATAACATCGCAATGGTAAATGTTTCCATCCTCTGAAAAAGATAAGCAGCCCGAAAAATTATCAATGAAATTTGTAATGTTAACCATGGGTAGGGCGCGGTGAAGGATCCTCAAGATCGGGTCGCGCTGAGCCTGACAGGCACATTTCACAAAAAATACATAATATCCATAAAACACCGTATTAAATTAAACCAAAATTTACCGATAATCTTTATAATGCAGATAAAAAGGGAAAAAAATATAATATAAAAATATTATGAGTATTTATTTCTTTAAACAAAAACAAACCAAGGGAAATAAAAAAAAACGAAAACATGGAAATAGAAGATAATAAAAAAAGGTCACATTGGAATAGAAAAATAACTAACATGGTTTAAGATTTACTTAAGGTATCTGGTTACAAATCAGTCAGATTCAACATCCATAACTGCTGAGGGAGGTGCACATGAGCACGCTGAAGAGCAAGCTGTACAAAGAGGTTTTGCATGGGTTAGACATATTCCTCTGTTACATTTCACACAGGAATAGTTCGGGAGTCGACGTGTCCCTGTTTCCACCGTGAATTAACAACATCCGCGCCCTACCCAGGGTTAATGATGAAATTAAAACATAAATATATGTATACTAGCAGACCCGGCCACGCGTTGCTGTGGCTCAGTAGTTATATCCTAATATTTTTAAACAAATACAGTAATACCAATATTCATTGATAAAGATGAAAACCTTTCAGCTAATCAAAATCCAACGTGATTGAGAATAGAGCATTACACCATTTAAAAGTATTTGGTAAAGAATATAGGAAAGTTAAAGTTTTTATTTTTTACATCTCATACTTCAATGTAGTTTGATTAAAAAGGAGCTGGTTGTGTTTACGACTCACAGAGCTGCCAACACTATCGCCCTTTTTTTATGGATCGGTATAAACTAACTCGAAATGGCTATATTTTTCCACTAATTTTAAAAAGGATGATTGAAGTAAGTTTTGATAACCTCAGCCATTGATCTATTGATTATTGGCCTAACACTACTTCAACTTGGTATTGTTAGTTTAACAACGGGTTTAATTTTGCTCAGGGTCATACGATCTTGGTTAACGCGTCATATATGTCCTTTTGATAGGCGTTTTTCTCAATTTCTTTGAGACCTCGATTTCCCAACCCTTCGGCTAATAAGTGTTCGGTAGGAGGGTGGTGTGTTGAAGCTTTTAATTTAGCAATATATTTGAGTGATAATAAATCTCTTCTTAAAGAGGTTTTTACATAATACAATTAAGAATTTTTATTTATTCAAATACTAATTTGTTCAAAATGTTTTGGGATAACCTTTTTTTTTTTTTAACACAAACCAAAGATTTGATGGTTTCCATACACGTGAGCAGGCGATGCCCATGTGAGGTATGCCATTGCCCATGGGAAAAACACGGATTTTCAAAGTCCAAGTGGACATTGTTTGCCCTTGGGATTTGTTTATGGTCATGGCAAAAGCCAAACGAATAGGATATTGAAGCCTTTTAAATTTTATTGAAAATTCTGTCGGTTCCAAGGGAATAGGTGGCAACAGGGCGATATCTCCTGTAAACCTTCCAGATAACATTTTTCCTTCAATAACATTTCCTGTGATCCTTTTAATGACCAAACGTGTACCGTTGCACAATTGAGGTGGATTTAAGTTACGAAGAAGAATGATCGGTGAGCCAATATTCAACTGGAGATTGTTTGGGTGTATATCCAGGGAATTAAAAAATTCAGATGGGAAATTTATGGCTTCGTTTACATCTAGAACATTGTCAATTGATTTTGGAAGTTTATTTCATCGAAATCAACATTTTTTGCTGCCAAAATAGCACGACTACCCAGCCACTTAAAATGTCCGAATAATTGTTCAAAATATCAGGAAAGACACTTTATATTTCGTAGACAGTTCATTTTTTGTCTCTACAACAGTTCAGAAATTTTCTGGTAATTTGATAAATTTTGAATTTCGATACAGCTAGCTCTATTTCACCGTTTCCAATATAGAGCAATTGTTTAAAAAATATATCTGCCGATGGATTATTTTGTAGTAGTACTCTCATATTTATGGCGGATAAATCTGAAACTTGAGGTTACCCAAATAACAATTATTCCTGTTCAGTAGAGGTGTAATAATCATTAAATGTAAAATTTAAAAAATGCTGCGATTTGTAATCCTTTCTTAATCAACAATCAAAGATTTAATAATCAATTTCAACAATCAACTTAAAGATAAGTAAATATCATTTCCAATAATAGCCTACTTTAAATTAAAGAAAGGATTAAAATCTTCGCTAACATTTCTTAAATTTTACATTTAAAGATAATTACAACTTAGGAAGTAACAGCCTCTATTCGATTGGGATTAAATTTTCTCAACTTTAAATTATTGTTGATAAAGGAGGAATTACAAATCTTCACTGACATTTTTTAAATTTTACATTTTAGATCTCGGGATAAAAATGATAAAAAGGTTTGGTAAAATAAAAAAACACTGTACTTAAATAATAATAACAAAACGAATAATGAAAATAAAGAAACTTCTGTTAAATAAATCAATTGAAAATATAATATTAAAGTCTTAATTATGCAGATCTTTAATCATGCAAATCGCAAAGTAACCTACAACACCTAATCAAAACACACCCAGGGAGTTTTTATGACTGTTACCCGCAGTATAGCCACTATAGTCTCACTAATTTTCACTAATTTTTGGCAACACTGACTCCCCAAGTAAGGTTTCTATTAGGTTACACCTATGACAATAGGTGCTGTTACAACATTTATAGAGTATTATTTCAAATAATAGCCTAATTTAAATTATTAAAATGTATTTACTTTACTAAAAGTTGATATCAGGGTGGGCCACAGCAAAGTGTTTCAGCGGTTAGCTTGTAATATAATTTAAATACAAATAAAAAAGGAAAAGGAAAAAGTACCTACACTTTTGAGAATTTATTGTAACCTTTTCTTGATTTATTTATTCTTTAATGAAAATTAACAATAAATACAAAGATTTGTGTTACCATTTGTCTGTGGAAAATAATAATATAGGAACAAATAACTGCACTCACATAACGCAATACAAAATTATAATAATGATAACCTGTATTACAATAGCATGCTTATAAACAAAAACATTATGAAATCGACATATGACGCCATGTTAATAAATCGAAACACGACCTACTGTATTTGCAATAATTCGCTATATAAGAATTATTTTTATTACTAATCAAGTTAAAAACTATCCGGTCCGGTAAGTTGGCCAAAACTATATACATTGAGCCAAATTTTATTAAAATCGGTTGACTAGTTTCTGAAAAATAGAGAGACAAACATCGGGACACGAGATTTTTATATATATAAGGATAATAACCATTTGTATTTACGGATCACCTGCTTTACCACGTACTATGTAATATTTAAATAAGTATTATATTATAGCAGGATTGAATCCTAACCGGATAACCGCGTGGGCAGTGAAACCATAATCTGTCATCCTCTCTTAATTAGAGGAGGTATTCAATGTGAAATATACTTGCAATAACAGGTTTATATTAACATTATTATTGTACATTGTATATTAATATTACAGCAATACTTAATATATAAAGAGTTACAACATACCTTGTGTCCATAAAAGCTTGATTAAATGTAGACATGAGGACTAGTCTTTGTATATATTACCCGTTCAAATGCAATCGGGACTTGAATTACCTTGCATGTCACAAACCAATCTCATTTTCGAGGAAACCTACATGGTTTCGATTTCTAGGAAACGTGTCAAATTTAAGTATTTTGTATTGAATTAAGTTGCTTCAGAATAATCAGGATTCTAAACATTCCCAAGTGAAACGATTTAGTATAAAGTTTAGATTTTTTCTTCCAAGAAATTATTTAGTAAAATGACGTGGAATAGCAAAACTAGTAAAATCTAATATATTAGCCCAAAGCTGTGGAATGGAGGTCATATTATTCAGTATTATGAATTCACAACATAAGAGTCATTCCATGTCACATCAACATTCCTTTGTGTTGTTAAAATTGATGTCATTTTAAAGCTGGATCTATGACCTTCCTTATAACATACAACTCAATAGGGGTTAAAAGGAAATTTTTTTATCAAAATTTCAAATTTGAATTTCTCAAAAAGCCCAATTTCACTTTTCTAATGCTTAGGGAATTAATAGCTAAACGTAAAAAATAAATTTGTAGTTATAAATCAAAGTTATTTTTCTGACGTGAGTGCAGGAGAGTACTACGCACATAAATAAGATTAGTCAAACTCGTCTAAATTAAAGGATTAAAATGTTGAATGTTTCGGGAAAACTTCAGGTAGCACTACAAACAGATCTAACTTGGATTAATAAAAAATCTGGTGCGTGCTCGCAACACACAACTTTCACTTACCAACTTACTTAGATTAAAAATTAGTGCGTTTTTTTAAATGTCACTTCTCAAATAAACAGAACGGCTTTAATTAGGAACAATGGTCTGTCATTAAAGGCGTACTCCGCTTGCGCTCAACGAGTTTTATGAGTTGACTGAATATTTTTCTTTTTTTCTCCTCTATATGTTTCCTTGATTTTTATCATATCTCATATTTAGCCATTTCTTATTTTTAGGCAAAACGAGAGACAGATATTTTCTCCATATAAACAAATACAAATGTACTTTATAGGAAAACAAAAAAGGCCCCTTCCCCATTTAAGCCCCCTCAGAACATTTTAATAATGATAAAGCTTACCTGATATTAAAGAACACCTAATTTTCATTATACACCACGAATTTGATGAAAATCGTTAAAGCAGTTTTTGAGATCATCGAAAAAAAGGTAAAAATTGGAAAAGGGTTTTGAAATAAAGTGCCCCCTCCGTTAAACCAATTTTGATGAAATGTTGGCTATCACATCTTTGGCATATACATACATCAAATACCCAGTTTGATCAAAATCGTTAAAGCCTTTTTTGAGTAAATAAAAAAAACACGTGAAAATGATACAAAATTTATTAAGTAAAGTCCTCCCTCCGGTTGATCAATTTTGATGTAATGTTGGCTATCGCATCTTTGGCATACACATACATCAAATACCCAGTTTGATCAAAATCGTTATAACAGTTTTTGAGTAACTAAAAAAAAACACGTAAAAATTATACAAAATTTATCAAGTAAAGACCCCCCTCCGGTTGATCAATTTTGATGAATTTTTTACAGTCATATCTTGGGCATATTAATAGATCAAATACTCAGTTTAATCAAAATCGTTAGAGCCGTTTTTGAGAAAATCGAAAAAAACTTAAAAAGTTATTAATTAAAGTACCCCCTCCCTTTGAGCAATTTTGATGAAATTTTTGCTGTCACGTCACGGGCATATACATACTCTAAATACCCAATTTCAGATTCGCACGGCTTATAGTTTTTGAGCTAGTCTGTTCACACACACACACACACACACACACACAGACCATTTCGCGGGACATGGTCATTTGGACTCAGGGGACCCCAAAACATGTATTTCCGTTGAAAACCGGAAGTCGAAATCTTTCACGATCGCAATACTTCCACTTACTATATATTTCATATATAGGTAAGTGAAAGTAAAAACATTTGTAACCACAAATATATTTATTACTTTTAGCTATTTTTACTTTCACTTACCTATATATGAAATATATAGTAAGTGGAAGTATTGCGATCGTGAAAATTTTCGACTTCCGGTTTTCAACGGAAATACACGTTTTGGGATCCCCTGAGTCAAAATAACCAAGTCCCGCGAAATGGTCTGTGTGTGTGTGTGTGTGAGTGTGTGTGTGTGTGTCTGTGTGTGTGTGTGTGTCTGTGTGTGTGTCTGTGTGTGTGAACAGACTAGCTCAAAAACTATAAACCGTGGGAACCTGAAATTTGGTATTTAGTGTAGGTATATGCTTGCGATGTGACAGCAAAAATTTCATCAAAATTGCTCAAAGGGAGGGGGTACTTTATTTAATAACTTTTTAAGTTTTTTTCGATTTTCTCAAAAACGGGTCTAACGATTTTGATTAAACTGATTATTTGATCTATTTATATGCCTGAAATATGACTGTAAAAATTTCATCAAAATTGATCAACCGGAGGGGGGACTTTACTTAATAAATTTTGTATCATTTTCACGTGTTTTTTTTATTTCCTCAAAAACGGTTTCAACGATTTTGATCAAACTTGGTATTTGATGTATTTATATGCCCGAGATATGACTGTAAAAATTTTATCAAAATTGATCTACGGGAGGGGGGACTTTACTTAATAAATTTTGTATCATTTTCACGGGTTTTTTTTATTTACTCAAAAACGGCTTTAACGATTATCAAAAATAAGATATGAATGTAGAAAAATGTGTGACTTTGGGAATATTTATTTATATTTAGCAAAACACGTCAATTTCTAATCGAAGTAAGTTGGTAAGTGAAAGTTGTGTGTTGCGCGCACGCACCAGATTTTTTTTCTTAAGCATTGGATTTTGATGCTTATACTAAGTAGACATGGAAAGATAAAATATACGTACTACAATACTACGATACTTCGAAAAAATACAAGCATTCTGTAAAAGATAAAAAGATACTAAGAAATGTGACAAAATGAATGTGTCTAATCACGATATCCAGAACTATACAATGTTTCAAAGATTTGTGAAAAGTGTAGGAAAGAAATTAGTTTGATAAAATAGGCTTCAGTTTGAGAAGCTTAATAGCTAATGGTTCTTTTTTCATCCACTAGCAAATCTCAAATTTTTCAATAATTATTTTAAGCATGAACCCATTTCTGTCCCATCATAATTATTATATTTTACACTTATTAATGACAACCTTATCAACTCTACTGAATTTTTTCAGATTTTTAAAAACTGATTTTTTGAAACTGATGTTATCCCTAACAGTTACCTCATAGAGAAGAAAGTTTCAGAACCTAAAAGTTGTGCTAGAAATATAGGACATCCTTTCATTTTTTATTTTTTTTTATTTTTTTACAGATGTTCTTCGATATTGAATGGCTTTAAATCTATCTATTTGAACCACAAGAAGAATTTGAAAAACGACCGTTCCAGTAGTTCAATGAACGAATGACGGTCGGGATTCAAATTGAATAAACAATCCATTAGGATTCTAATATAAAGCCGTGTAATGAGGATGGACTGAGATAGAGCAAATGATGGATGCCCGGAGTGGGTGGCTCCCAGAGCGGACACATAATATTGGACCATATAGGGCCGGGGTACATTCCGCCCAGAGTCCATTAACTACTGGGCTAGCGGTCCATTAATTGGATTAACCCGTGTAAAATAATAACGGGCCTCATGTAATTAGAGCACTTCCTTCTGACATTTCTCTTCTCGGTTGGTCTTATCTTCCTCCAAATGGAGTCACCCTTATGGGAAGTTGAAGCTGCAATTAAAGTGAAATCGAAATTATTTGATCGAGCCTTACCCGAAACGGATGGATGGAAACAGGTGTGCGGTCAACCAACGAGCAACGAAAACTTTTGATGCTTATGATAAAAAAGATTTAAATGTCAAATTGAGTATTATAACTATAAACACTTGTGATTAAAATAAATAAATTTACTGTATGTTTATGGGTTCTTTGTCTTGTTGTGACCGTATCCTAAGTTCGGTTGGATGTTAGGACTTTATTAGCGCTAGGTTTACGGGTCGCATCATTTTGACGCATTTCGAATTTTATTAGGAAATTACAAAACCCGTTTGCATTTTTATTTTGTCTTCTGTAATCTGTCAAAAGATTGATATTAAAGAGAATATTATAAATAATCATTAGACGCCAATGAACATTTGGGGTCTAGACAAAACAATAATAAATAAATACATAATGTGAAGTTATCTCTATATATATAAGAGGCTTTGTCCTGACTGACAGAATCAACGCAGAGCAAAAACTACTAATGATAGAAACTTGAAGTTCGGAATTTAGATTTTAAATGCGATGTAGGTAACCACTAAGAAAGGAATTTCAAAAACGTAACCCCTAAGGGGCTTAAATGGCGAAATTGTCGATTAACACTAAAGGACACCTATTTTTGCACTTCAAAAAAATATCTAATTTGGACTCATTTGAAAGATCTTAAAATGCCTAGGGGCGTCGAAAACTATGTTTTAAAGCCGAAAAATGAAGCGTTCACCACGAGTAAGTTGTTTCGGCGGTTTTAGTGAATTCTCTCCATTGCGCGCCTCCCTCTCTTCTACCGAGCCGGCAGCTTCCCTCTCCAAGCTTCCACCTACCGGAAGCTCCGATTCTACTAAATCTCCTTAACATATAAAATCAATACCAAGATAATGATCACAGAATTGATTTTAAAGGCTCGCGGGCAAAGCCGCGACGGGGAATGCTAGTTTTTTTATATTGTAAGGAAGAATCTATAATTAAACTGCTGATCTGACATTTGTTTTTGAAATTAATTTGAACTCAACCAAATACCTAAATTATCATTCAGCATCTTGAAAAAAAAAGTAAACCGAAGTCCAGAATTTTACATTCTCATGTTTTTGTTACATCATAACAATTTTTTCGCTATAAATAAATATATAGATATTGTAACGTGAAACACAAAACATATGATCTAAAAGAGTTCGAGACTTTTTGTTGGACTGTTTGTCAGGAATCTTCTAGAAGTTTCCAATTCAAACTAAATGGATGGACTGGAGAACTAACTAGTCTTGCTCTGAAGCACGAATCATGTTTTGTGTTATTTGTTTATCGAATTGAATATCTTTCAATAAATAAATGCCCCTAAGTTCCCTAGAATCCACCAAGTAAATAAAAGATTTCCTAAAGTTTTTGCAACCTTGGTAATTATTAGTAGACCCCGGATTTGTATGCAATTGCATGTTTTTTCTGCTTGAAGTTTTTCAATACTTGATCGCAGATCTGCACGAACCATGTCAAATGTGATGTATATTCCAAATTCTGGGAATAAAAAAGGCTTGGGAGTTCTGGGATACCTCTTCTTACAGTATAGATTTGATTATCCTTCTACATTGAAAACCAAGTCAGTGCAGTTCCGTTTAGTCTAGGAGAAACGTCGTTATTACCATGCCAAAAGTTTCATCTTCTTTGAGGCAAAAATTAAGTGAATGGATCGCACCATTTAACTCCGAAAGTGTTCACGTCAGACGGAAAAATTGTGTTTTGTAACGCGTGTGGAAAGCAAAATATATATGAAAAAAGTTTCAAATATTTCAGCATGCTAATACAGGTATTTATTTCTTTTTTTTAATTTAATTCGTTATTCTAAAAAATATTAATTAATCTGAATGGGGTTTCAGGTTCCCACATAAATGCTGTAAAGTCAAAATTGTCTACACAAATTTTATTGCCGGCTACTTCTAAACCCACAAAGGATTCTTTTTTTGAATATTTGTGTTTCGCAATGGTCTCATCTGACGTACCTTTTAATGAATTAAATCACCTGCCTTTTAAACGCTTTTTGGAAAAATACACTTCACGTCAAATTCCCGATGAGAGTACATTGCTTAAAAATTATCTTTCAGAATGATATAATAAGACCATTGAAAACATAAAGAATACTGTTCAGCAAAATTAACTATACCTTGTAGTTGCTGAAACCACTGATGCAAGAGCCATTTATATCGCAAATTTATTAGTGGGTGTTTTAAGTACAGGCGGTCCAGGACCGCTATTTTTACTGGCATCAAAGCACCTAGAAAAAACTAACACTGAAACAATTAGTCGTTTCGTTAATGACAGTATGAAACTGCTACGGTCAGATGCTGGGTTTGAGATGAGAGTGCTACTTCTAGTGACTGACGCAGCACCATACATGACCAAAGCTGCAAAAAACCTGAGCGTGTTTTACAGTAACATGATACATGTCACCTGTGTGGCACACGCACTAAATCGTTTCACTGAAAACATAAGAGAAATATTTTCAGACGTTGATGAACTGATAAGCAAGAAAATGTTTTTGAAATCCCCCAGCCGTGGAATTATTTACAGAGAATAGATGAACGACATACCGTTACCTCCAGTCCCTGTTGTTACTCGCTGGGGAACTTGCCTAAATGCAGCCCTGTTTTATGCTAAACATTTCGAAAAGTACTCTACCGTTGTGGAAAAAATAGCAGAAAAGTCCCAGATGCACTGAGCGTCCAAAAAGTGATAGCAGTTTTTAGAAGGGGGGAGGTTTTTAATGACTTGGCTTTTATTTCATGCCATTTATCGTTTTTATCAGAGGCTATAACAAAATTAGAAACAAGAAACATGTCTCTTACTGACAGTTCTTAATTAATAAATGATGTAAGTGACAAAATCCCAGGTCAAGTGGGAATCATCTTAAAAAAAAAGTTAAGTGAAATATGTTTAAAAAATACTGGTCTTCAAGTATTACGTGACATAAATAAAATTTTAGAAGGTGATAAATCTGTAAAAATTGAAAAATTCACAGACCGTGGACTTATTTCGGTGTTTAAGTTCGCACCATTGACTTCGGCAGACGCGGAAAGATCATTTTCTGTCTATAAGAGTATTTTAAGTGATCGGAGGCACAGTAATTCAGAATAACGTTATTTTATTGTGTTAAAGAAAAATTATTGATTTTTTAATTCTAATAAATTTTTATATCATAAATTATAAATTTTTATTATTATAATCTATTTTATGAATTACCTTTCTTCGTTGTTGTAATGTACAGAAAAACTTATTCTTATCAATTATACTTGAAATTAAATTGCATATTTCCCACTTTTTTCTTGCATATTATATGGCATATTTGAGGAGTTTTTAATGCATATAAATCCGGGGTCTAATTATTAGTGTTTATGTTTTTCTAACATTGCGAATTATTATATTCGTTAGATAAAAATTATTTAGACCAACACTAGTGTTACAATATCTACTAATTTGGCCAATAATGGGATTAGGCATAGATTAAAAATCTCTCATCAGATTTTAAGGCAAGTTTTTATCGATGATTTTAGTGTTTTCATCGCAACTACTTTCCGAAACTAATTTATAATATATAAACATGCATCATTGTTTGTTAAATTTTTATTATTAATTGTCAATATTATTCTTCCACGTCTTCAAATTTGATATCTTGTTCTCTTCTAAATGGCTTGACGTTTATCTTCTTGTAAGACCCGAGTATTTTCTGTTTCATATCGTCGGGGATGTTTTTAAGGTTCATGAATTCTGAACACATAATGTCTTTAGCATCATTAATTTTATTTCTTACGTACATCAATTTATTTTTCGTATCTCCCTGTAAAGCGGAACTACTGTTAATACTCGCATATACTTTATTGTTTAAAAATTACAATTAGATTAAATTAGTCAATTTTTGGAGTAAATTCGTTACTATTAGAATAAAAAAAGTTTAATAGTTTCAAACTAACAACTTCACCTTTTGTTGCAAATGTTTCTAGAGTAAAGCCCAAGGGGGCTATTTATTTTTATTATTCGTATATTTTTTTGTCTTAATCTATATACTATACAAATCACATCGGCAAGAGCGTGAAGCGTATTAGGCTGCATTTTAGTAATTTCCTTGGCAAAGCGCTTTTCATATTCTGTAGACGTGACTGATGGACGGACAGTGTCTCTGTGGAAATGGAACTATTCAAAGACGCAGACAAAATCATATTTTGATTTTTCTAAAACATCTAAAATAGGAAAATGATACCCTAATTGATTGTAATAAGTTGGTAATACTTTTCATACTTGCATCAAAACTGGGCATACTTATAGATATCTACGAAATTTGTTCATGTTGCAATATTTTTTTGTCGATGAATATGAAGTTATGAATCCTACATTATTTGCACATTGGCAAGAAGATTGTAACAGCTTAAAAAGCTGTTATCGCATGTATTCACATAATCGCATGTGAAGTTTCTACTGCATTCTCAAATTTACCGTATTACAAACAGCAAATAGGAAAAATGGTCTTTGATCATATAATAATAAAGTCTATAATTAGGGCAGTTCCTACTGACTTTTACACAAAAGTAGCTCTCTACCTGCGTTAATAATATCATCTCCTCCATAAAAATATATGGTAACTTGCGCCTTACAGAAACTATTGTGTCTATATTCTCGTATTGTATGTTTTGTCATTCTGATTCCAACGGTATGATTAACCCGCTGACGTGCGACTTGTAAACAATCACAAATGAAATTAATATTCACATTAAATTCCTTGAAGACCAATGCATTTATAAACAAATTGTAAAAAAGAATGTATTAAAAATAAATTTTAAATAAGAAAAGAATAAAAATAAAGGGTTGAATACATCGGATTTACAATTTATTTGAACACAGATTCGTATCAAGGATTTTAATGTGAACATTCACATGTTTTGTGAATATTTACAGTTTTTCTGTGAAAATATTTGTCTTTAAAAAATTTGCGAATAGAAATATTCGTATTCCCACTGTTGAATACGATTTTTTTTATTTTTTTATTTGTATTCGTATTCACATTAAAATCATGGTATGAATAAATTTGTACTCATATTTATAAATATGAAAATGCCCAGCAACATGGTATGCCGTACATCTTAATTCTGTAATCATAGTACATACTTTATACATCCCACATCTGATGCTCATAATCAAAGGATTGATGAGTTTGGATGGGCTAATATAAAAACACAAAATTAAATTGGGAACGAAAAGGACAATCCAATGCAAGCTTAAAAATTTAATTTGCATTAATAAATCCCACGTTTCATACAAGTGTAGGAAAGACACTTATTATTCTAGGAGGGCCTCTATTGGGTGGGTACTAGGTGTTGAGGATGAAGACCTGGCGGTTGAGCATGGTCACGGTCACTACAACTCAATATCAACTCCTTACAGGACCTTTGACCCAGAAAAAGTACTCCCTCACAATTTTTTTTTCTTATCATTTCATCAGAGGCTAAATGTAATGACAGATCACTCAAAAAGAAATTTTGCATGACTTTTTTAACCTGAGTTTTTTTTTTTTTTTTTTTTTTTTTTATAGCCTTAAACAAGAAATAAAAGTAAGGACAAAGCGTCTTAAATAGGTAAAACGGGGTAAATACAAATACTTGCGGCCAGGCAGTGGCGGATCCAGAAATTTTCTGAGGGGGGTGCACTTTTTTTTTACATTTCATGAGTAATGAAGACCCTAATTTAAAATACATATTAGTATATAATAACGTTGTAAATTACTGTAAATGTTTAAATACAATTCATTTTCATTTAGTGGACTTGAAAAATGACTACATATAGCTCATTTTATATAGAAATAGTAATACTTTATCAGTGTCCTCACCTCCCAGGGACGCCCCCCGCGCCCCTACCCTGGATCCGCTATTGCGGCCACGGTATATATACTCTTTTGCTGTAACTGAGTAATCGTGAAGTTTAATTTAAAACACATACCATATATCGAAATTAAAAGAAAACACTTTCGAAAAAATATTTTCAATCAATGGATCAAAATTGTCTTTTTATCGATACCTTTCGGAAAATGTACTTTTTTACTATTTGAATGTATTGTATTGTATCAAGATCTATTTACATGCTAAAAGCTGCGATCTAGCCTGGTATTCACATTTCGACATAAACGAAACGGTAGCGTGTTACTGCAGTGTCATGAAGTCAATAACTTCACAATCCAAAGCTCCGAACCGTGCGATTTCCATTGCAATCTGGATAATGAAGTTTTACCATAGAATAGAACTCTCCTTTGGTAACTACTCGTTAGTTACTCCTTTCGCAATTGTAACAATCTCGAAATTTCGCTCTTGTACAAATAAATTGAGAGTAAATGAATATTCGATTACGTCTGTTCCTCTTTTCAAAAATGTAATTTGGTGACAAGATTAAAAATGGAATGACGCCTGACTTGCTCAGTAACGTCCTGACTATACGAGTTATGTTTCAATATATTTGGCGTCATAAGGTATATTCTTAAAACATAAGTAATTAACATTTTCAACGTCGTAACACAATTAATAAGCCACACATTTAGTTTTCCTATTGCAAGTAGGAAATTTTATAAATCATTACTTTATTAATAATTTGTCTTTGGAATTAATCTAATTTATATCTAAGCTCACCGAAATCTTGCTGAAATATTGACAAATATAACAATATCTATTGCGGCTTAAGCTCTTAAACATCGTAAGTCGAAACTAAACTTATGCCCAAGATTTCTCCATCATCCATAGTCGAAAACAACTAGAGACATGGTGTAAAAGAGTAACATATTACTTACGAAAAAATTGTCGTCAAATATGTATGTACGCATTCCAAGATAGATATAACCAAAGATTTTAAGATTATTTTTAGCTCTCAATAAATGGAATCCCGTGAAATTGAAATACACGTTTTGAGGTCCAGTGAGTCCAAATAAAGAAGTCCTTTCCCATTCACTACACAACTAGATTATATTTTTTATGATTAGACATGAGCATTCATTTTTTCACACTTACGGAATATTGCAAATCTATTATGTAATAGTATGATTGGGCATAGAATTTAAATATTATTTTATATGACATACATGATACTTAATCCCGTACTGTTTCTCCACGAACTCGCTGAATATTTGAGGGATTTCGGCAGTTTTCTTCTTGCCCTTCACAGTCAATTCCCTAGAACTTTGCTTTTGATCCTCATTTTTTTGTTCCGCAACGGTGTTCTCGGAGGTTCTTGGCTTTAATCCAACTAAATCCATGAATATATTTTAATTGCTTAATGATGGTATTCTAAATAATTGACATAGAAATATGAGGTTAGGTGAATTTACCTCGCCTACTTTAATATTTAAAAAATCATATGTTTTACTATCATTAAAAACAAAAAATTCCTTTTGAATAGTGTCATACCATGTTTTATCCAAATAACATCACTGAAAATTCATCCATGTAAGATAGTTCTGTAGCCTGTTAGTTTGACCATTTAGTTTTACATTTCAAGAATGGTTTGTTGCTTGTGGGAACAGTAGTCAGCTAGTTAATCAAACGAGCGCTGTGCATACGAAAGAGTCCGAAACGTGGTTGAATTTGTTAATTGGAGCAAACTTAATAAATATAGTATCAAAAAACAAAATCCTTGATTATGTCTTAATGTTTTTAATATTTTAACCCTTGGATACATAGTTGCTCGCCTCGGTTATACAGATGCGCGCTCTTGGCGTGAAAGTAGATAGTTACTGTCCTTTGTACTCACCTGTTGTCAGTACCTATTTCCTATACCTATTTCAGTATTTCTCGTGCAATGTCAAATACGGCAACTTAGTAAGAGCAGTTAAAAACTACAACTCTATCGTGGTCAAAGTGAAAGTGCAAATATACCGCAAGTATCTCTATAATTATAATAAGGATCCAAACAAATCCATAAGTTTGTTTGCTTCTTGTACAATATTAGGCATTTTTTATTTTGTTCCGAAGTTCATCTATGAAACCCAAAAATAACTAATCAAATCGAACAGAAAAATAAATCCAGCGTGGTCAAAGGCCGACTTGCAATACCCTGCGAGTTAAGATACTATAAGGAAATGCAGCTGGAGGAGTGCGGGAAATGCGGTGATCCAGCATGCGAACTGGTGAATGAAAATTACCAATCATCGATGTTCGATTTTTGCTAAGGCCCTTTTAACCGATTTTAACTTTAAATATGTTATTCTATTAGGAATAGAAAACTATTTTATGGTGAATAAAAACTAAAACATTTCGTAGTATCGATTGGTGTCCACCAATCGTTTCGAATACTTTCAGTTTTAATTAGTTTCCTTACATAGGAGTGACCTAATTCTAAAATTAAGGAGTTTGTTTGCAAAGGATTCGATACTCTACCACTTTTATACATAATATTTTATCTAGTTGAAACATAATCGTGATCAATGTTTCTACGAAAGAGATAAAAAACTTCGATAGTAGATTTTAGCGAAATAACCTATCTGATTTAACTTGCGTTATCTCATTCAACACAAAATTGAATTTCTAATGTATTGAAGAAGACATAATTCACTTCGCGATGCATCATTTTCGAGTTATAAGCAAAAAAAATTGGTGCGATGGTGCAACACACAACTTTCACTTAACAACTTGCTTAGATTAGAAATTGACAAGTTTTTACTTGCGATAATTCGGCAATGGAAGCATAATTCTCCAAGTCGTCTGATTTTATAATTCTCTATGTAGTTGTTGAAAACTTCATTTAGTTACCACGAAACAAATAATTTCATTAAATGAACAGAACGGCATTAATTATAAACAATGGTCTGTCATTAAAGCCGTACTGCGCATGCGTGGGCTCAACGTGTTTTATGAGTAGACAGAATATTTTTCTTTTTTTTCTCCTGTGCATGTTTAATTGGTTTTTCATAATTCATATTTAGCTATTTCTTATTTTTAGGCGTAACGAAAGACGGTTAAATTCTCCATAAAAACAAAAACCACCTCCATATATGCCTGTTATATTTTTTCATTAAAAATAACCTTTAATGTACAAAAAAGTAACAGGCGGACGTCTTTTGAATAAAACCCGTTCTTAAATCAATAAAAATGTATCATATTATATAATATGCATAGCACCCACGCTAGCAACTATTGTTATTTCTAAATACAAATTGCTTTCATTTAGTAATATTTTATCCCCTAAAGTGGAAAATAGATTTATTGAAATATTTTATTGTTAATTGCAGCGTATTCAGATTTCAAATTAGGTCCTTCAAGGCTCAAGAAATTAAAAAAGAAAAATTGCGCCACTCCCCTTCAGAAAATTTCTGGATCCGCTATTGTTTATTTCTAATATCCATTACAATGTATAATAGCGAAAAGAGGGACAACACTAGTAATATTAAATAAGTTTACTAGTAAAGTAAAATTCATCCAGTCGTGAAATTCATCCAAAAAAAAATCTTTCCATTCTGAACTAGCAGTTCATCAAAAGATTAAGAAACTGGAGTAGGTTTTTGGTAAAGTAATAAAGCGTGAAATGATCACCTAGTTCTCAGGATTTTAGCCTGGTTTTTTTCCTCACTTGAACGCCTCAATGCCCTGGACATTGTGGACGGACAGAGAGGCCGAGCAAGGTAAAAAAGCTTTAGAACTGAGACCAAGTCACAAAGACCGGAGGCTGGAGCAAGACGGGATCAGATGTGGAATCGAATTGCAGCAGGTACGTTATCCGTCACCGGTGAATGGGGACCCGTATCCGTGGTTGGCAACTTCATTCTTCATATTTTTTTTCTCCAATATTGCAATTTCAAATTCATATCAGGTTCACTGACTATCATAAGTTCACTATTAATCTTAATACTTGTTAAAATAGACAAGACTGTTGAAGAGATTTCTTGCAGTCGTAAAATCTGAAGAATTACTTTATTTTTATCGGATAATATAAAACAACTATTCGTAAATAAATACTATAGTCAATATGTCAATTTAAAACATACATTTTATCTAATACCTACTAAATCATCATAAAGGTCAGAATATTTATTTTTTGTTTTGAATAATTAATTAAGAATGGATGGAGCATGTTATAGTAATATGTAATTTATGTCCATATTATTGAGCCTTCTAATTCTATAATTATTTGAAACGTAAGCAATCATTCATTTATAATTATTGTTTTTTAAAACGCGGAGTGTTAAATACCGTTCGACTGTTCAATCTGATTGCCATTGGGTATTTTGACTAAAGGTCAAGAAACGATTGCCAAAACTAGTATTCGCTATTCTCCGGACCGCTACAAAAATAATCTTTTTTTTTTTACGCGAAAGCTTATGGGTGTATCAATATTTTTTTTCCCAACACTTTGATGAGGTCATCTGGGTTCAGTGAAGAGTTGTGAGGAGAGGGGAGGGTAAGTGGTAGGTTCTTCTGCGGTGTCCGTTCATTGTCCCTCTTAATACCCAGCTAAGGTATTAATGACCATCCGATAGCTAATTACAAGGCGAAGGTGTGCTAATTGGTTCTCAGTTAATTATACACTCAAGACCTATTTGGGTTTCCTGCCCGCTTCTAGGCTGTCGTCAGGACATAAAGAGGAATGCCGAAGCAAGAGTTTATGGCCGAATAAGGAGGTCCCACAACAAGCGAACACATGTACATATTAGAATGTTGAAATGCTCATGTTTTATCCTCAATTGGTTCCCATCCAGAGAAAAAATATGTAAATCGGACACTGTAAAAAAAAAAAATAAATAATGTGAACATGAAGTATAATGACTGTACTATTTATAATTTTTTTTCGACCATCTAAGAGTCGTAATTAATTTTCATTAGTATTTAAATCTTGAATGTTATTTATTGCCATGGCCTTATAGGTGGACCGCAAAAGGAATTTTTAGAGTAGTTTCTAATTAGTGTTTTTCAATTCTAAAGTTATTCTGTTTACTTAATTTCCTTTTAGTATAAACAGGTGGGGATTTAGAGTCAATTTTAATATAAATTTACTTAATGTGACAGTTACTAAAACTATTATTTTTTTAACTTACAATTTATTACAAAGCATTTTTTGACGTTGAGGTTGATGGTGCTGTTAACTGTTTTATGGTTCAATGCAAATTTACACTTTTGCAAATATTTAATGAAAGATGTCCATTTTTTTTAAATTTGAAAATGGTTGACGTAGAATTTCCAGAAAATTCAAATTATTTGTCCTCGTGTCTATACCCAATAACTCTTTGGTTTCACTTACCTCTGTACAAAATATATAGTTAAGAAAATTATTGCAACCATTTAAAAAATTCGGTTCTGATTTTGAACAGAAATACAAGTTATATGATTCCTTGAGTTCCAATGATTAGGTCGCTAAAAATATTCTACGTATATTGTACTGTGTGTGGATGTGAGCTCCAACACAGACGGCAGAGTTTTTTTAAAAAGAAAAAAACAAGAAATCTTTTATTCTTACACGTACAGTTAATTTTATCCCAATTTTCTTGATTATATAACATTTCCACGCGTATTGTAATCTTTTCCAAGTGATAGGTGACCATTTGAAAATCTACTGTAACCTTCTCCAAGTCAATTCTAACCCCTTTCAGGCTTGAATAAATTCGTAAATATTACCTATGTTTTAGTTATTTTTTTGTTAAAAAATAACCATTTTAATATCTCTAATGTTAAATATTTAAAAATAAAATGACAATTATTTTTAAATCTATGCTGTGAGTAGTGGGAGGGGGAGTACTTAATTGATTCAGCAACTGTTTATTGAATTCTCATATAGACGTGCATTTTGATAATACAATACTCAAACTTAAGGTCTGGCCACACATGTCCGCACCGGATCCGAACCGTAGCAATACTATAGGTTATGTTCAGAATATTTTTAATTTAACTTACATATTACCTTTAGTTATGCCTAAAGTTCAGGCCATACATGTCAGACACAGGCCACTTTAGGCATAACTAAAGGTAATATGTAAGTTAAATTAAAAATATTCTGAACATAACCTATATTATTGCTACGGTGCGGATCCGGTGCGGACATGTGTGGCCAGACCCTTATTCGGTGCCGAACTGATTTTAGAACTTCCAAAGCAGTATAGTTGTACTAATCCGCAGTATCCTAACGCCCCACAACTAAAATATGCAATAGATCTAGCTCCGAAGCTATTATGCACCCGAAAGGTGTTTTACAGTCTTTCACAGAAACGGCTTGTTATTTGGAATTTTGCTCTCTCGGAGGACATTTCTTCTTGCACTTGCGGTTTTGAGGCTAGAGGTTCTCGGCTATATAGTGAGGACACTCGTTGCCATGAATATTACAGTGGGCGGTAATACTTGGTAAGAGTAACCACATGGTCTAAGGGGCTTGGATTTTCCGATTTAACCATAAACCGTATTCTAAAAAGGTAAATTCCAGGACGATTCCAACTAATCGAAGAAACTTGATGTGATAGTATGCATGTAGCACTGATAAGAACAGTAGCGTATTCAGGGAATGTGCGCTCAGAAAATATTAATATTTCTATCTGCAAAGCATTTTTATCCAGTAATGTTTCATATCAGTGAAGATTCTATGAACGCATATTTTAAATACGTTCATTTATCACATATATAATTTAAAAAGAAAAAAGTGCACTCACCTCTCAAAACATTGACTGATATAAGACGTCTGCGGTATATGGTTGGAATGAAGAAAATACAATCTGAAGAAGTTTTTAAGAGGAGCTGCGAAATTAAAGTAGGAATTCAGTAGAGATACCTAGTTTGGTTTTTTTAGATATATTTTGAAACTACCCTGTTCTTCATATACTGTTGGTCCAAGGATTGAACCAGCATAAAATGTTCTACTTAATTGAAAGAGACTAAAATGAATCAAAATTAAGTTTAAAAGAATTTTTTTTTTTTTTATGGGACTTTAAGGCTTCTACTGAAGCCCTATACTGCCCATACTAACACCCATGGCACTGGGTGATACTACTCCTACAAAAGAAAAGCACCACCCAGAGCGGGACTCGAACCCGCAGCTCCGGCATGGGAGTACGGCGCTTTACCGCACAGCCACACCGGGCCCCGAACAAGAAATGATATTCTTTTGAACTCTCATATTATTGATGTTACAAAATTTAGGTAATACAAATACAAGGTAATACAAAATTTAGGGACGCGGGGGGCGCCCCCCCCCCTGAGAGGTGAGGACACTCATAAAGTATTACTATTTCTGTAGGAAATCGCTATATTTAGTCATTTTTCAAGTCCAATAATTAAAAATTAATTGTATTTAAACAATTACTGTAATTTATGACGTCATTATGTACTAAAATGTATTTTAAATTAGGGCCTTCATTACTCAGGAAATGAAAAAAAAAAAAAGTGCGCCCCCCCTCAGAAAATTTCTGGATCCGCCACTGGTTTAGGTCCTCTGCCGTTTTTTAGGTTTCTGTTTTTATGTTGGACGGAATTTTCAATTACATGTACAATTCTGTTATATTTTTTTTGTTTATGTTGCGGCTCAACCTTTCGGAACAACTTTTATCCCTTAAAACAAACAACACTTAATAGATTATTGTGCACTTATTATATACTTCTCATTTATGTACCTAAATTTTATCATTTATTTTGTTTTAAAATATTCCTTATGGATATTTAACACCTGTACAGATTTTTGGCAAGTTAAATTTATGCATATGATTTAAAAAACCTTTTCATGAATATTAATATAATGTTCATGAATTGATAAGGTAATATTAATGATCGATTCTCTTGCTTTTATAAAATATTTTATATATTTACATGAAATATATAGTAAGGGAAAGTATTGAGATCGTGAAAAAATTCGACTTCCGGTTTTCAACGGAAATACACGTTTTAGGGTCCCCTGAGTCCCAATAATCAAGTCCCGCGAAATGGTGTGTGTGTGTGCGCGCGCGCGCGCGCGCGTGTGTGTGTGTGTGTGTGTGTGTGTGTGTGTGTGTGTGTTTGTGTGGTGTGTGAACAGACTAGCTCAAAAACTATAAACCGTAGGAACCTGAAATTGGGAATTTGGTATATGTATAGGCCCGTGATGTGGAAGCGAAATCGGTCTTACGGAGGGGGAAATTTATTTTATAGTTTTCAACAACTACATAGAGAATTATAAAATCAGACGACTTTGAGTATTGTGCTTGCATTGCTGAATTATCACAAGTAAAAACTTTCATTTAATAATTAAAAAATCTTGTGTTCTTTAAACAGCAAATACAAACAAAAATAAGAAAATGAATATGGAAAAACTTGTGACTTTGAGAAATGGCATGTAACAAAACATGTTAATATCTAATCAAAGTAAGTTGGTAAGTGAAAGTTATGTGTTGCGCGCATCGCACCAGATTTTTTAATTTGGTTTTCTTTTTTCGAAATATGATTGTTAGCATTTTTCTTTCAAATATTAGGTTAAATTGTTCTTATATTTTAATTTTAAATGTATTTAATTAAGTTTGTCATCGCAAAATATTTTTACTTTAGGTTAAAAATAAAAATTTACAATCAGTTTTGTTTAGTTTTTAAATTTCCCTCTTCTATAATCATAATTGAATACTATAGTTGTTCATTAGCGAATTTAAAGAACTTTCGCTGCGTAATTTATTGTTTTTTACTGCATATTTAAGACATATTTTGCAAAACAATGCAAGAAAATCAGGGCATCGGTTATAAGGACCAAAATGAAAGCGGAAAATAGATTTGGGTATCGTGGCTGTCCAACTAGTAGCAGCACGCTTGTAAAAAGAAAAACGTAAATCTCAATAAAACTTTTTTGATAAAAATATTTTATGTTAATATAGATATCGAGGATAAATAAATTTCAATCAATATAAAAAATTAGATTTAAGCACGAGAAATCAAAACTTACAACTTTAACTATTCGGAAAAATACTTGTTCTCCTATTTATATCGAAAATATCCAATTGGCTCAAACAGACACAGTACATTACCTCTGGCTAACCACATTAGTATGAAAAAGGAAAACTGTTTGTTAATAAACGAATAAACCTCCTTTAGCAACATTTTTCTAAATTATCAAAACTACAAACTAAATAGTAGGCATACATACTTGAACCTATATGGACATACTGTTAATAGATATAGGACATTGCAATAAAAAAAAAAAAAAAAAATACAAAAAACTTTAAACCTTTCAGCCAAAACTATTACGACTCATTTCAAAAGCACCTTGGTGACTAATCGAACCTTACATACTGGGTTTCACATGCCAACAGTCGACCAAAAAATGAAGACTCTTTAAAAACCTTTTCAGACTAACTTACACGGACAAATAAACCTTATACGAGATAGGGCTAAAGATGAAAAATGTCCATTAATATTAGGAGGTGATGAAAAAATCATTGTATGGGAGATCTACTTTAACAGCTTGGTGCCATCCTTCCCCATGCATGCTATGTCTAGTAGAATGGCCATCGAATCTGTGTTTATTGTCAATATGTTGTTGATAAGAAAAAAAAATTCCAAGCATTTAAATCAGGATTTTAATTTGTATTTTCTTTTTACATAATATTAATTAATTGACAGTTAGTAGATACGTGTTTTGAGTTTTATGTATCGAAATTCTCCATTCTGACAGTTACCTACTCAAGGTCCAAATATGTATATATGTATGTATTTAGAAATATTCTAAGTTTAATGACTAATGGATATGATTGGTGTATTCATTTACATTACATTTGAAAAGTGTTCCCCGCAAACAGAATGCCAATTTAGGCGAGGAGCTGATAGTGGAACGGGACCATCCGTGGGAGGTAATGAGGCTCTGACCCTCAGAGTAAATTGGCTCGGGGCAGAGGACAGAGAGGTATTCTGCTCAGCCACATCTTCCAGGTTCCCAGGCATTCACTCTCCTCTCCCGCCGATAGCATCTCATCTGGGAACAGGTGTGTACTCCGCTCTCCCCGGCGTCCATCCGTCTCGCTCGCATACTCACGAGCTTTAAGTGACCTAGGGTACGGTGGTATCCGCCGCTAGAGTACTCCGCCTAACAATGATAATGTAACGTAAACTAAGTAAAGATTGAATCAGTGGTTCCATAACCATTTAATTAACTAATTTAAAACCCAAATCTATAAGGTCAGGTTCTGGTCCTTAGACAATCTTGTTAACAATATCTAATAGGAATAGCCGCACATTTGTTCCGCTATAGATAAATTTTAATTAATTTATTTGTACGAATCAACTACAATGTTGAGAATCAAGGAAAGCTAATCGTCAGAATATTACTTTAAAAATCAGAAAATCAAGCTTCACTGTACACTAACTTTCATACAGAGGGTACACATACCATATCATGATGTCAAATGGGGGAAAAAAATATCATATTCACTATAAAATGCATAAAGAACCTTTTAATGAGGAAAATGTCTACAAAAAGAAGATTATGTTTATACAGGTGACCAGAAGAAAAGATGGAGAATAAATAAATGAAAAAAGTATAGAAATAGATTACAAAACTGATACTACACGTTTTTGGTTGCCCCCCTAAGCCCCAAGGATTTTCAAACAACTAACTCCCACGAAATGGTCTGTGTGAACAGAATAGCACAAAAAGGACAATCGCACAAAAGTGTATTTAGTTATTTGAAATAGGTATATGCCCAAGATGTTTAAGCAAAATTCTCTTTCAAATTGAATGAACGGAAGAGGAACTTAAAACCCAAATAACATAAACCGGGCTTTATAAAATTTTACTATTCCTCAAAAACAGCTCCAACGATTTTGAGCTAACTCATAATATGGATCAAAGAAATGGCTTAAATAAGATGGAAAAAATCTTCCTAAAAAGTTTCTTTATTTTTTTTTTATTTGGAGTTCATGACAATCCCTCATTATTTGTAATTATTAGAAGTGGCAAAATATGAGTGTTACTTCTGAAAAGAGAAATAATCCAGTATTTTGATGCTTATTGATGCAAACACCTTTTCAGTGTTTGAAAGTCATAAAATGCATCATATGTAGCAATAAAAAAGATTTTATAAAAAAGAAATTAAACCGACTTCGAAAACTGGGAAACAGTAAAAATAAATGCACTAAAAAGTATGAAATAATTACCTTCTGATTTTTATAAATACACGGCAAAATCGGTAATGGTATAAAAAGTGGGAAAATGCAATAAAACGAAAAAATTATTTTGATTTGTACGATTACACACCAACTCTTAATAAAAAGTATTAAGTTGAAATATTAAATACCATGTTTAATATATCACAATCTTTTCGAAGGCGGCGCAAAATAGAAAATCGATAGATTTTTCATAATATCTAGAGTTAACAATTTTAAATTTTGCGCCGCCTCCGAAAAGATTGTGATGTATTAAACATGATATTTAATATTTCAACTTAATACGTTTTATTAAGAGTTGGTGTGTAATCGTACAAATCAAAATAATTTTTTCGTTTTATTGCATTTTCCCACTTTTTATACCATTACCGATTTTGCCGTGTATTTATAAAAATCAGAAGGTAATTATTTCATACTTTTTAGTGCATTTATTTTTACTGTTTCCCAGTTTTCGAAGTCGGTTTAATTTCTTTTTTATAAAATCTTTTTTATTTCATACTTTTTAGTGGCGGGAGATAATTTATAGAAAGCAATAAGTTAATTTCTAAAAAAAATCTAAGTGTTTTTTTAATACAGATTTTAAGTGTATTTTGGACTGACTTTTTGTTTTCGAAGTACTTCTTTCTTTTCTTTTTCTTTTTTTTTTTTTTTTGTAATAATTACAAAACAAAAACCAAATTATTTGGTACTCCTCTTCGGACACGACAGGAGAGTTTGGTTCATTAGTTGGTTGTTCTATCTAGGTGGGAAGGACGAGATTTATTCCGTGGGTCCGTCGCGAAATAAAAGTCAACCCAGGTAGCGCTCTACCACATTCGTCTATCCCGGACCTTTATATTATAATTATATTAAGAGTCACCTTTTCAATTTTATGAATACGCGCGGAAAATCAAGTGCGGGGCGTGCATTACACTCCTTTCAACACCCTGCCTACTTTGATTAGAAATGGACTTTTTTTTTTCTAAAAGACCAATGTTTCATTGTGACGACTAAACTTGAGAGCGAAATGGTACGAATAATATCCTTCTTAATAAACAATTATTCAGAAAATGAGTTAGTAGAAAACACTGCAGTTTCAATTCTAGCGGAGTAGCCTTTTTGACAGCAAACATTTTTATGGCTGCTATACTTTCGCTGCGTGGACTTTCATACAATGTGGTTGTTTTTAGAGAGATATCAACTTTAATTTGCCGTTAGTTTTATTGATGGATGAACATTGGCAAACATTGAAATTTTAATTTCTTTTTTAAATGTCTGTAAAGACGATTTAATTATTATTACACTACTACTGGGAGAATGTTTCCTAGGAAAATATTCATTTATGAGGGAATATAATGCACAACATATACGTTAGTTATTGCGGTACTTGAGTGCATGGCCTCCTCGAATGCGGAGAACCCATAAACACATCTAACCCAGACTGTTCTAAGTCCATTATCATATCTGTTTCAATAAAATGCATTCATTCAACACTAGACTAAGGTCCTGAAAAGCGCACTCATCCTTTCAGGAAACGCAAACACTTAATGAGGTTTTGACTTTTGAAAGTCTTGGCAACCTTCATAGAATATTTAAATTTCTTTCGATTTAATAAAGATCGATCAAGACTTCAAAATCCATAAAAATTGAAAACACAATCTGGCTTTTTAGTACAGATTGATTCTGCTACATTTCAGTTATTACATAGGAAAGGATTGATACTAACACATAGGCACACTATAGAGACTCTATATAGAAAATTGCATATCCTAAGTGCCACAAGCTAGGGACGTTATCATAAGGTAAAGTACAAAATCATACAATTACCCATCATATATGGAATTGGAGAACGTATCTATTGCATTTTCGAACCACATTTGAGCTTAGATAATAGTTATTTCTTTCTCATAATCAAGCCATTTTCATCATACGCTTCAACAGTTGCAGAAACAAAATTAAAAATCGATAATAGTAATCCGGTAACATAACAAAAGTATCACTCCAGAATATCTGTATTTAAATCTATTGTTGAAAATTTATATAGGGTTATGTATAAGGTTTGTTCCAACAAGAACCTGAAACACGTCAATAGCTAACAACAAACTACTCATGTTTTTCCCCTACTCTTCTGATTCTGAATTTGATTGGTTGGTTTTTCCAACCGATTCATAGAACACTGAAACATTACTAAGCATTGCTCAATCAAAGTTAGAATAAAAAAATGAGGAAAGTGCATGAGCAGTTTGTTAGTTATTAACGTGTTTTAATTGTTTGTTGGAGCATACCTTATGTTATATATGCCATATGTTTTTCCAATAAGTAAATATTTTAAGCGATAATTAAATAATTATATTCAAGTTTTTTCCCGATAACTTATTAAATAAATTAAGAACCCAAAAAAGAATTAAATGGGACCACATTGGGAAAATACTCTACAAGATGCAAAATGTTTCGTTCCAATTGGTCCACCCATCTCGGAGTAATCGGTGGACATACATAGAAAAAAAAAAAAAAAAAAAAAAAGGCACATAAGTATCGAATTGAGTAACCTCCTCTTTCGAAGTCGGTTAAAAAACAATGAGATTTTCACGGAATCTTAAAGATGTCTAAAACTTTTTAGAACAAGTGTTTTGTTTCCATAAAAGATCAAACTAATTAATTTTGTAAAATTAACCCGAGAATATCGAAGATTAAGTTTGAAATTATCAAAGAGTAGTTACCTTTCTGTGTATTGATGTCATGATGTATATTTTATGTTGCTAGTTAACACACGTTAACTAGACATAAAAAGACACCTTTTTACTATTGATATCACTTAAGATAATATCATCATCTGTGTATATCACTTATATATTTATTTGCCTAAATAGCCGAATGCTGGAGACGACGATGGATATATTTTTTCACTTCTAAAACTCGAGACTGTCATCTATAATACATATTGCATTGTATCTGGCCATTTAAAAAAAAATATTACTACAATAATAATATGATCCATCAAGAATAAATAATTGTGTGATTACTTTACAGAAATTGTGTACTTTAAAACTTCCGGGTTGCGTTATACAACTGAATAGGTCTTCGTGTCAAAGGATACCATGGACGTGTCATGCATATTTAAATATAAGAATAAAAGATATTTATCTGGCCGTAGTTTTTAAAAGCTTTAAGATATTACAGATTTTTTCAAAGGTATATAACCAAAACAAGCTGGAGGAGACATTCACTTGATTTTTTTTATTTATTTATTTTATATAATATCTTCATAATAAATAAAAAAATGATAATGATAAAAGAATGTATTACAATACACAAATGAGGATGATTAAAACGCTTATGCAGCCAATTTCGTTTGGAAAATAGAAGCTACTATAGCAAAAAGATAAATCTTCCTAAATAAGACTATTATAACGCCTTCGTTCAGCCTCAACTGGCTTAAACAAACAAATTCAAACAGAGAAATAAGATATACTTGAGTAATTAAAGAACTCTGTTTATTTAAGTTTTATATATATATATATATATATATATATATATATATAAACAGTTTAATAAATGAAAATAATCACCAAAGACTGAGATTCACAACTAGTTCTGTTTAGTTTTTTTACAAATGCAAAATTTAAATCGAATCAACCTGAACAGAATACAGAACTATTAAAACCATTTAAAGAAATGTTTAGCGCAGTTTCAGATATGTCCCTTTTTATAACAAAGCGAGTAAAGCGTGTCCTTTAAGGGAATAGAAAACTCTTCTATGACATCCAAAGATTCTTTAGAAAGCCAGGAAAAAATCTTAACTTTCCAGTGATAATTAAGCAATCCAATATCGAATGGATGTGCATTAACATATTCAAGTAGTCTAAAGGTCATAACCGATGAAAGTGATACTTTAAACAGTATTAACAAAATGAGTACACATCTTATGAAGAACTATTTAGAAAATAGTTTCAAGTGACTATTGAGATAAAGTGGTTGGATTCTGATTTTTAAAAATGCAAAGCTGCCTATGGCCAATAACTCTCCCCAGCTTTGCTTCCAGAGCACGTCACACGGCCGCGACCTTTCCGACCAAGGGACCAGACTACGGGACCAAATGCCAGAGGACCGCCCCATCGCCTACGCTCTACATTAACATGCGCGATAAGAACATGTAATGATGGGGCATTAGCATTCCCTCAATGGGACGGAACCGATTTGGGGAGGATCTCAAGGTAATTAATGGCTCTTATGGAGTCAGCACTGGCCAGTCTGGTGTTACTCGGCACCTAATTACAGTATAGTAATTATAATAATGAATATTACTATAAATTATTATTAAATGTATTAAGATAATTATTTATTTGTTAACTTATAGCTTGTTTTGGCTGCTGCCTAAATTTTAGCAGTCATACTGGCATTGACCAGAAAACTGGAAGAGGGACCTATTTTCAACCATCATTGCAACCAATGATAAAAAGCCACCGTTGGTGCGGGTTGGAGAGGGAGGAGTTAAAGAGAGAGGGAAAATTAAATGATTTTTAAAATATCTCAATAAATATAAACTTTAACAAAGTTAAAATTCAAATAAAAAATTAAATATTTGAACTTCGCAACAAAAATGCTTCGATTAATTTTTTTGCATTAATTCAGTTATCAAAGAAATGGGGTGTTTATTTATTTATTATGGGATCGTTAGATAAATTTGCGAACCTGAGCGGTTTTCTCAATGATTACTTAATATTTAGTTGAACATTATGAACAAATAGGCTTCACTCAACTATTTCCTCTTATATACAGGGACCCGACATATATCATGTTTGCGAATAACTACAGAAAAATTACCTCAAATTTGGTAAAGCGTTACAAAAGAAAATCTGATATACAATAACCTGTATACCATGCCCCTTCCACTTCCTCATTTATACTAGGACTGGATTCCACTTTATTCTGAAGATCATGGCGGTATCAACGCGCTCTATTTTTCAAGTGAGCACTCCATACGCCCTCATGTGTACAAGCCTAAATTATTTGTTTTAGAGCGGCAAATAGTCTTTATGCTTGGTCTCAACATTTCATTATTCATTGTCTAAATAGGGATATTATCTCCTTAAACCCCAAAAATGTGCTAACTGTGACAAATACACATTAAAGACAAATAAGTTAAAGAAAACACGTTTGTTGGTGACGTGGATGGAGCAGCTGTGGAAACGTACGAGATAAACATCACCTGCCCAGTCCGAGAATATTAAACACCCACCGACGATAACTCCAACACTAATAAGTTGACCAGGATATCGCACTAACAGATCTGCGCTTTGCATTAGTCATACGTACCTCGGTGAGCTGTGCTGATATTGGCCTCATAAATATAGTTGCTAATATGTTGGCTTAAGCGATTTAAGTAATATGCAACCTCCGGAAGTAACTTTGACCATTTCCGTTAATACTTCTTTATAATTTACTGTTTTTATTGCACTTTTCTAGTTATCAGTAAAACTATTTTAAAAATTAATCTTGTTTTTTTTATATGTATCTACAGTTTCCTATTTATTCACAACCACCATCAATGCCCATGGTCTTGTACACCAATGATCCTTTTGTTATATTTTTATTTATCCGATGTTCTGCCAAAGATATGCGGATAAAAAACTTTCTTGAGTTCAGGTTTCATTTCGGATATTATCCTGAACCTGTTCTACACTTTTTACAGTAAATCAAACGTTTGCTAACTTGTTAACTTGAAACTATTATGTCACAATAATATACCTGGAATTAAACAATATACATTGAAATCTTAATAGTTATTATGTTTTATTTAGTAGAAACAATATTATTTATTTATATTGTATTGTACGCCTTACGCGTATCAATAAAAAAGAAAGATACTTTATGATTCGTAAACCTATATTTATTTTTTATGTAATGGATTTCAATGCAAATTTTTCTAGTAGCCTTCCTGTAAATTTTATGAAGAAAAAAAATTAGACGATATTGAAGTATAGAAAAGAAATTAATTCTATTAGTCCCAAAAAAAAAAAAAAAAAAAAATGAAAATCTTGATGCTTACTAATTCATAAATTAATCGTAAATGTTTTAATTATCCTAAACATTAGAATTTTTAATACCTCTCTTTTTAATTACTGATGTACTAGTAATCAGTTGGATATTTTATTTTAGCTTTCTTTATTTCATTAAATGTGTACATCCGACTTTATTTTAATAAGAAATAAAAATAAAAATTTTTTTTTTACAAAAGATATAATATTCGTGTTGATCTGCCTTTTGCAATACACCGTTCAATATATAAAATGGATTTTTTTTTTTTTCAATCCTTTACTATTGCAAAAAAAAAAACAAAAAAAACATTTCAATATACTATTGAATTCACCGATGTTAAGGGGGTTCTACTTTTTTCTCAGATGTTTATTTTATGATTTTACCAATTACCAATAAAGTTCAATAAAGGCCATTACTAGCAACTGGACCAGTTTACCGGCTAGCACTTTATATCCAGAGTATATTTATTGGCGAGGAACCTAAGCACAGGCTGAGGTTTCTACTGTTCTCAGCAGTACTCAGTCTTTTCACGTAATTGTAGCACTGGCTCTTAGCCTCTGAGACAAGGCTTAAAGACCTTCAATGAAGGTGGAATCTGTAAAATGCTAACAACTCTATCAATCGCTGGCTAGTTAGAGTTCCGTCGCGCACCATTTCACGTGGCCACGGAAGCTCAAGCTATCTAATACAGCACGTGGCCTCTACTTCAATCACTTCTCTTCACGATTCCTCTAACTAATTTTCTTTCGTTCTTTTGTTTTTCCAACGATAGTTCTTCGTATAAAGAGATGAACTTCTTAAGTTCGAATAAAAAAGATTTTGATATATTAACCCTCTGCACGGAACATAATGTATATAACACTTAAGCGGAACACCGGTCCCTCAGACCAGTATAATATTTCAACTCATTTACAAGCCAAAATAAGTTTCAATTACCGGGGGGGGGGCGGCAGGCAAAGACTCCGATCTCATAAGCTTCCTGGCAGTTTTTTATAAATCTATAAAATATATCTGATATTGCAGCTGCCGGATCATTTTTTTCTCTAATAAGGCGGGTACTGGAGTCGTCGAATCTTAATGCTCTGATAAGAATTTTGCAGCGTTTTTCGGACATCACAGCGCTATATATATGGTCTATTCATATAGGTATATTCTATTCATGGGTTGTAAGGGTTCTTCATGCCAAATAAAATTATTATTCCCTCTAAAATAATCGTTTGATGGACTGCCACGGCCGATATGATTATGTCTCTCTTGATAGGAATGTGATTCACCATTTTCTGCTCTCTCTGTAGTTGCGGGTTCCTCTTCGTCTTGGGAGGGGTCACTCTCAGAAGTGTGCTCGGAGACTTCCTCGCCATCTTCCGGAGGAACGTAAGAGTCCTCTGAGTCGAGGACGACATCTGACTCCTGATCTGAATCTGCAGCTAATGCTAGTTGTACAATTCTTCTTGTACGTGAAGAAAAGTTGCTGGGTACTCCACTCATGTTGAAAAATCTAAAAAAATTACACAAAGCCTTTGTACACGGTAGAATTATTGTTCTTGAATAAAACAAATACTAAAAACAATAATCATTCCTAAACTTACGTAATTAGGAACACCGGTCTCATACGTTCATCCGGACGTTAAAGGGAAGAGGGGACTCTGAGACCAGGTGACTTATACACATTTACAGGAATAACGGTCAGTCAGACCGGTAAGAAATTACCTTCTTGAGGGAACACCGGTCTAGGAGACCCAGTAGGTGACAGAAAGGCGGGGCTGGATGACCACGTGGACGAAAAATTCGGACGCTGATAGTGTCTGCTTGCTGTCTGATGGTGTAGTGAGACTCCCATAGAGGAGGAGGGCGAAGCGCTACACCTTGCGTGCTCTGCAACCCAAATTCGAAACTATACCGGTCCCAGAGGCCGGTGTTCTGTGCAGAGGGTTAAACTACGCTCCTCTAAATATTTCATAAATTTTCGTTAGATTAACTATAAGGAATCTTTTAAATTAAACTAATAATATTGAATCGATTTGTAGTCTTGAGCGTTGACCAGAGTAGCCCAGAAATTTTTATAATATTTTCTTTTTTCCAATAAATAAACTTAAAATATAAATTATAATATAATATTAAAAAATTATAAAACAAAATAAATATATCAAAAATTAATCTTTGATGGATATTTTGATTATAGTGTTTATATTTCGTGTTTCGTGTTCGTGTTCGTCCGAAATATTTCGTGTTAAAGGTAACGATTTTATGAGTTTAGGCTTCCAAATTATCCGTTAGCCAGAACTCGCGCTATAAATTTATACTTTTATATAGAAAAATTGTAGATAATAAAATTTTACAGTTTTGAATATACCTAATAGTTCAGCTTAGAAAAATATATAATTTCTAGTAATAATAATAATTCATGTACTACCCATGTACCTTTTTTGCTGATAACACATTAAAGTGGTAAATGTTATAATAAGCCAGTTATATAAGTATTATTCACATTGACTTTCTTTTGACATTTAAGATTTTTTTTCGGCATTTTTAATTCCAAACAAAAATTATGTTTTTTATTTCATAACTTTGCATACTTTCATCACTATGTGGACGAGACCTTGATGAATAAATTAAAACATTATGGTCGTTGCCAACCCTTTCAAGTTCTAAAAAACATTTGAAAAATGATTTTACGTAAGCCAAATTTTTCAATAGAATTTTTCTCAAATTCAACACGGTTAAATTTTTAATTTAATTAAATTTTTTTTTTAAATTTGTAACCAAGCGTTGCTCTGCTTTTTGACCGCTAGGGGCGATTATAATGAACCAATGGCCCTGATTAAGCGATTTAGTTTTATAATCAATATTTGGATTAACCGGTGTTATTAACCGGATAGTAAGGTAACTCAACCATTTTAATCGCAAGATTGATAAAAAAAAAAAAAAAAGAAGAAGACCTATTTCATCTATTGTTATCGCCCCCGGCAGTAAAAAGCGAAGCCACGTTTCATTCCAAACTTCGTTCCAAACAATTTTCCGTGTGAACAGGCTATAGGATTTTTGATTTAACACACTTTCCGCTGCACACACCGATATAGTGTAACTTAAAACAAAACACAAAACATATAGTTTAGAATAGTTCTAGTTCTAGTAGAACTAAAGTTGGAACAAACTGTCATAGTATATGTTTGTGTATACGATGTTCAAGTACGCCGCCCTCGAATCTTCCAGGCTGTTCTTCTTACGATTGAATATAAGGAGCTATGAACTGGAGAGTTAGTCTTGTTCTGAAGCTTAAGTCATATGGTTATTTTTGTGTTTCAAAGAGATAATGTTAGTTATGTTTTATTGTTTTGTGGCATTGTAAATAATTATTTTTGTTTAATAAAAATTACTTAACCTACATAAGTGTTACAATATGTTTAAATGTATTCAGTTTAAATTGAAGGTTCCATATTTGAGTTAATCACTTCAGAAATTGAAGCTCACGCAACAATCTTTGCATAATTTGTACCATAAACGTTTCTTTAGCCGTTCCCAGTCTAAAGATGCTATAAATCACTCTATTATAGTTTAGATTTAAGATGCTTCTAAGAACTATTAGAGAGGACAGAGGCCTTATTGGCCAGTCCCTTATAAGAGCCTTCTCCACATCCTCTCCTTTATATAACGATATCAGTATCATCCTTTCTTTTCTTTAATACTGATAATGACCCGATCGTTCCTGGGGACTATCGGAGGATCGAATATCTGTATCTATGAAATTGCGTAAAGCTGTCAAGTTTTTGAGTTAAAAATTTTTTTTTTTTTTTTTTTTGGTTTTTATTGAAAGAAATAATACATTCTGCCACAGTCAAGGGCATTTATATTAGTGCTGTAAGGTAAATCATTCACACAATAACTATATACAAATGTACATAAAAAAAAAAATAAAAAAAAAAAAAAAAACGTAATAACAATAAATAAAATGTAAGCCTCGAAAGAAGAAGAAGAAAATAAATAAATAAGAATATAATAATAAATAACAGTCACAAAAAATGAAATGAAATTACAGTCTACATTCATACCTATTTACAATATATAGATTCAGCCAGGGAAGCTCCGAGTCCCACTCTGCCTCCCACTAAGGAAGGCAAAGCAAGACTCTCGGAGATCCCAGTGGTTCTCTCCCAGCCTCTTCACTGTGATTAAAACCAGTGGTGACTAGGTGAGAGCACTCAGCTACAAGCAGGCAGGACTTGAGTGGAGAAGCTGGCCATTGCCAGGACTCCAAAAGCAAGTTACAAGAGGTCTCTTGGCCACTGCCGTTTCAGCCTTCTGGGAGGATTATAGGGATGGTTGGGGTATGATAGGGATTGGGCTGAAGGATTAGGATGATAAGAAAGGTTCTGATGAAATATGAGTTAGAAATTAGAGACCCAATTTCGAAAATTCTTTTTGCAGTAAATGAGAGGTATCCTCACTCAAGTCTTATAATCCGCTATGGCAAATAGGAACTAAACAGTAAAAATAAACGTCAATAAATGTAGAAAAAGTTACCAACCTTTGAAGCTGTTATAAGAAGTCCTCTAGCCAAATTTTCTAACCTAAAAATTTGAGAAAGATCAGCACAAAAAAATCCCCTTTAACTCTAAGAGAGGACATACATACTAACTGATCTTATAATGAGCATGTCCTTGGAGGCTGTCCTCCTACTAGTAATTTAATAATAATAAATTTGTCACGACTAATCAATGTTTGTCGACATTCATTCATAACTCACGAATTAACTACAAAAAGAAGATAGACTCACCTAAAATAAATATGAGAAAAAAGTAATTGGAACAAGAATTTTATTGAAATCAAATTATAAATTCATCTGGCTAATAAAAAAATATTCTTAAACCAAGCGCTGTCGCCCTTTCCCTGGAGAGAAAAACCTTTTGACATTTTATTTTTCTTTACATTGATAATTTCTGATTGGTACAAGAGCTCCCTGGCTCTTTTTATACGCACCTGTTATCTATAAAATGAAATCAAATACTTATACTCTTTTAATTTATCTTGATTAATATTGCTATTCAGTAACTTTTCGTCAGAAAAAAAAAGGTTCAATGCTTATACTTTTCTTCTGTTTTTCAGAAAAACAGTCTTCCTTCGATTTAGGACCAATTCCTCTTTCTCTCGTTTAATTATAATAAGATTCCTTGATCTTAAAGGGGCTTCGTCTGAAACAGGATCATGAGCCTGCTGCTGACACCAGGATTACACACAAAAGGGAACTAAAGAAGATTATGCTTGCATGTTTTGAAGCCGAGTGATTACGCATGGAAAGAAGCATGGATTTACCTGTCAATTCCATGCTGGTACCTACAACATTATTACGGATGTGGAAAAACTTTGAGAGATGTTTACTTTATTCAATCTGAGAAATTAGACTTTCAACAGTATAAGATAGCTTTCGGTCTTCTTTTAATTGAGGCTGTTCCAAGCTAAAAATTAAACATCCAAGAAATTGTGGAAATAATTTAAGAAAGCGGTTAAGTTCGTTATTGAATATCTTGACATCGTTGAAATCTTACACCTTCAGGGACACCTCCGGTTCAAATGTTCTACAATTCAAAATTTAGAATTTTTTTTTGGTATGGAACAATACCAATACATGGAAAAATACAAATTAGGCAAGTTAACTTGAACTCGCCCTTTTTTAAGGCGCAACTCTACACCCTTTGAATTTATTTAGAGGATTGAAATTTTAATTATTAATTGTACCAGTGTTGGAACAGTTCTATCTGGAAGTTTTAACTTTATACCTCTACCTTCGAAATGGCAAACTAAAAAAAAGCATTGGTATCAATAGACTGTATCTCCTAAACAGCGATTATGATTTTGATAAAACTTTAGGAAACCCTATACTTTTAAGACCTTCAAATTTATCTTTATGATATTTTCGAATAGAAATTCTCCTAAAAGAAAAAAAAATATCGGGATTGGATGATTGTTTTAAAGTACTAAAGAGTTTTTAACTGTAATAGGCAAAACTATAAATTTCCTGAAGATAATCTGATGTTCACTGTTTGTTTGTAATTCCGGCATTTTTTTTAAGTTCATAAGTTCCCCTCATTTGTAGCTGTGCAATGTACAATAAGTGCCTAAGTTATACTGTATCAATAAAACATTTAATATTTTGACCCTTTAAAGCAGGGCTGCATTAATTAGCAATAAGTATTTCTCTCTTTACATTTCAATTGCGGTATACAGCATCTAGCAAATATTATGTCTATATGAGTTTTATGATATCATTTATCATTAAAGAAGGTTTCTGGACCATTTTTTTGACATACTTTTACTGGGGCAGAAAGGAAGAGAAGGAAGATACGATAATAACATTGGATTTGTATATGTTGGGTTGAATGGTTAAGTTTTGTTTATTTTTCGTGCATGTGTGATTTTGCTGTTAGCATGTACATGTAGCCCTGCATAGTGTGGTTTCTGATCTTATTAATGCATGAATTCCGTTTAGAGGAGCATGTTTTGCTAAATAGTTTTGTTCATTAGTCTTTAGTTTGGTGATCTGTTGTCGAAAAGCTTAAAGAGTTGTTCGTCCAATCTTATTTCTGGGTACGTGATTAAAAGGTAAGTAGATTGTAAATATTTAGTAAATAAAGGTATCTATCTGTCTAGTTCCAGGTACCATACAGTTTAATATATATATGTGTGTGTGAAATCAATTCTTCTGGAATTTAATACAAATATCCCCTGCGTCCAAATAACCTAAATAACCGCAAAATGGTCTGTGTATGTGTGAACAGGCTAGCTCAGAACAGCTATTGTCGTGAAATTAGGAATTTGAGGAAATGCCAGTAATGTGACAGCAAAGATTTCGTCAAAATTGAGTAAACGTCGGGGACACTTTATACCAACGTCTTTTTTTTTTTTTTTTTTTTGATTTCTTAAAAATGGCACTTACGATTTCGATTGAACATTTCATGCAGAATCCTAATGAAGTACTATTTATTAGGAGTTATGTTTTATGATTATAGAAAAAAAAACTGATAGGGCTTAAGTAATAGCGAAAGAATCTCCTCCCGTAATAAACGAAGAATCAATCATTATTTACTGGTTATTATCTATCTAGTTTATAAATAACTATTGTTATACTCCCGCTATTTTCTGCTAGTTCCCCTGGGATTACGCCCCCTGACAGGGCTTGGCCGATGACAGGGCACGTGTGACCTATGAGATGAAGGAATGCAGGCTGACCGAACGGGTTTTATTGTTTGCAAATGAGTCCCGGCCGCGCCATCCTCCGGCCCACAAACAGTCATTTCACTCTTTATATTCAAAGCATTTACATAGGGGTGCCCTCCTCATCTCCTTCCTTGATATGTTCCATGGGGAGTGTAGCCTGTCTGTTTTGTTATACATAACCTAAATGTAAACTACATTTGTATCCCAGAATGAGTTAATGGCGGATTAATGCGGATCTCCATATAGCATTGTCAGGATATATTTAACTGCCTGAAAGGAATTTAGGCAAATCCTCCGCCAATAATTTAACATTAATTTAATTAGGGTGAAGAGGGTTAGATATGTAGTCATAAATAAAAAATCAATAACCGAAAATTGAAATACTGTAATAACATTCTAACAGTCACATGTTCCAAAAATCCACATTTCGCAAATCAATAGCATTAGGCTAATCCCAAATCTGCTGAAATCATAATAGAGGGAATAAATTTAGATGGATAAAAGACTTTATTTATGCACAAATTTATACTTACACTTATCACATTCATTAACTATGAAGAAATTACATTCCAAGCTACTAACCCGTAATTTTTTCTATAAAACTCAAAAATTACAAACTGATAAATTTACACAAAAAAATAATTGAATATTTATGATAAATTAGCAGCAACATTTATATACGATAACATATAAACAGAAGGATAAAGAAAAAATATAAATATAAATAAGTAAGATATTCTCTAAGTCTGTTCAACGTTTAAACGTTCAAGTGCACTTCGAATCTTCAAGTGCCTGAGGCTTTCCTCTTCCAGTAGCAAATAGCACTAACAGCCTCATAATCTATTCTATGATATATATCCTTGACGTGCATGATTATAAAATCCTTGCCTGATGTTTTCATTGACTGACAACTCCCACCTTATTTATGCGAAAATTAATATGTGATATGTTTTATTATCATAGAAAAAGCTGATAGGGCTTAAGTATAAGTGAAAGAATCTTCTCCTATAATAAACAGCTTCATAATCAATTCTATGATATATATCCTTGATGTTTATGAATATAAAAGCATTGCCTGATGTTCTCATTGATTGACAACTCCCACCTTATTTATGCGAAACTTAAGTACTTCTCTCTTATTCCCTAAGTACTGTAAGCTGGACAGCACCCAGAATCAAATACCCGTCTAAACATATATGTTACTAGCAGACCCGGCCACGCTTTGCTGTGGCTCAGTAGTTATATCCTAATATTTTTAAACAAATACAGTGATACCAATATTCATTGATAAAGATGAAAACCTTTCAGCTAATCAAAATCCAACGTGATTGAAAATAGAGCATTACACCATTTAAAAGTATTTGGTAAAGAATATAGGAAAGTTAAAGTTTTTATTTTTACATCTCATATTTCAATGTAGTTTGATTAAAAAGGAGCTGATTGTGTTTCGACGACTCACAGAGCTGCCAACACTCTCGCCCTTTTTTGATGGATCGGTATAAACTAACTCGAAATGGCTGTATTTTTCCACTAATTTTAAAAAGGATGACTGAAGTAAGTTTTGGTAACCTCAGCCATTGACCTATTGATTATTGGCCTAACACTACTTCAACTTGGTATTGTTAGTTTAACAACGGGTTTAATTTTGCTCAGGGTCATACGATCTTGGTTAACGCGTCATATATGTCCTTTTGATAGGCGTTTTTCTCAATTTCTTTGAGACCTCGATTTCCCAACCCTTCGGCTAATAAGTGTTCGGTAGGAGGGTGGTGTGTTGAAGCTTTTAATTTAGCAATATATTTGAGTGATAATAAATCTCTTCTTAAAGAGGTTTTTACATAATACAATTAAGAATTTTTATTTATTCAAGTACTAATTTGTTCAAAATGTTTTGGTTAACATGTTTTGTTTTTTTAACACAAACCAAAGATTTGATGGTTTCCACACACGTGAGCAGGCGATACCCATTTCCCACGTGAGTTATGCCATTGCCCAAGGGACCACCCTCCTACCGAACACTTATTAGCCGAAGGGTTGGGAAATCGAGGTCTCAAAGAAATTGAGAAAAACGCCTATCAAAAGGACATATATGACGCGTTAACCAAGATCGTATGACCCTGAGCAAAATTAAACCCGTTGTTAAACTAACAATACCAAGTTGAAGTAGTGTTAGGCCAATAATCAATAGATCAATGGCTGAGGTTACCAAAACTTACTTCAGTCATCCTTTTTAAAATTAGTGGAAAAATACAGCCATTTCGAGTTAGTTTATACCGATCCATCAAAAAAGGGCGAGAGTGTTGGCAGCTCTGTGAGTCGTCGAAACACAATCAGCTCCTTTTTAATCAAACTACATTGAAATATGAGATGTAAAAATAAAAACTTTAACTTTCCTATATTCTTTACCAAATACTTTTAAATGGTGTAATGCTCTATTTTCAATCACGTTGGATTTTGATTAGCTGAAAGGTTTTCATCTTTATCAATGAATATTGGTATCACTGTATTTGTTTAAAAATATTAGGATATAACTACTGAGCCACAGCAAAGCATGGCCGGGTCTGCTAGTAACATATATGTTTAGACGGGTATTTAAAGGAGAACGGAGTATTAAAGGAGAACGGATTACAAATCGCGGCATTTTTTAAATTTTACATACAATGATTATTACACCTCTACTGAACAGGAATAATTGTTATTTGGGTAACCGCAAGTTTCAGATTTATCCACCATAAATATGAGAGTACTACTGCAAAATGATCCATCGGCAGATATATTTTCTAAACAATTGCTGTATATTGGAAACGGTGAAATAGAGCTGCATCGAAATTCAAAATTTATCAAATTACCAGAAAATTTCTGAACTGTTGTAGAGACGAAAAATGAACTGTCTACGAAATATAAAGTGTCTATCCTGATATTTTGAACAATTATTTGGAATGATATTTCGTTGTTAATTTCACCAGAATACATTTTTTTTACTTATCTTTAAATTATTGTTGATTAAGAAAGGATTAAAAATCCTTTGTGTAAAAAATTACACCTCTACTGAACAGGAATAATTGTTATTTGGATAAACCGCAAGTTTCAGATTAATTCACCATAAATATGAGAGTACTACTTCAAATTGATCCATCGGCAGATATATTTTCTAAACAATTGCTCTATAGAGGAAACGGTGAAATAGAGCTGCATCGAAATTCAAAATTTATCAAATTTTACCAGAAAATTTCTGAACTGTTGTAGAGACGAAAAATGAACGAATATAAAGTGCCTTTCCTGATATTTTGAACAATTGGTTGGACTATAATTGGCTGGGTAGTCGTGCTATTTTGGCAGCAAAAAATGTTGATTTCGATGAAATAAACTTCCAAAATCAATTGACAATGTTCTAGATGTAAATGAAGCCGTAAATTTCCCATCTGAATTTTTTAATTCCTTGGATATACACCCAAACAATCTCCAGTTGAAGATTGGATTACCGATCATTCTTCTTCGTAACTTAAATTCACCTCAATTGTGCAACGTTACACGTTTGGTCATTAAAAGGATCCCAGACAAAACACTCCCAAAAAGGTGTAAGGGCTGAGTGGAAGTTCGCCTTAAGGAGATTTATAGTATATCATATAGTATAGTATATAGTATATTACAATCAAGGAGGTAGAAGGAAAATAAACGCTAGACCTCGTCGAGTAATAGATTTTCATTGCGGTGTCAAGGGATATGTGAAGCAGATTAATAATCCTTATCCTTATATATATAAAAATCTTGTGTCCCGATGTTTGTCTTTCTATTTCTCAGAAACTACTCAACCGATTTTATTGAAATTTGGCTCAATGTATATAGTTTTTGCCAACTTAATAGATATGATAGTTTTTAACTTGATTATTGATCAAAATAATTCTTATATAGCGAATTATTGCAAATACAGTAGGTCTTATTTCGATTTATTAACATGGCGTCATATGTCGATTGAGGAAACGGTGAAATAGAGCTGTATCGAAATTCAAAATTTATCAAATTTTACCAGAAAATTTCTGAACTGTTGTAGAGACGAAAAATGAACGAATATAAAGTGCCTTTCCTGATATTTTGAACAATTGGTTGGACTATAATTGGCTGGGTAGTCGTGCTATTTTGGCAGCAAAAAATGTTGATTTCGATGAAATAAACTTCCAAAATCAATTGACAATGTTCTAGATGTAAATGAAGCCGTAAATTTCCCATCTGAATTTTTTAATTCCTTGGATATACACCCAAACAATCTCCAGTTGAAGATTGGCTTACCGATCATTCTTCTTCGTAACTTAAATTCACCTCAATTGTGCAACGTTACACGTTTGGTCATTAAAAGGATCACAGGAAATGTTATTGAAGCAAAAATGTTGCCTGGAAGGTTTACAGGAGATATCGCCCTGTTGCCACCTATTCCCCTGGAACCGTCAAAATTTTCAATAAAATTTAAAAGGCTTCAATGTCCTATTCGTTTGGCTTTTGCCATGACCATAAACAAATCCCAAGGGCAAACAATGTCCACTTGGACTTTGAAAATCCGTGTTTTTCCCATGGGCAATGGCATAACTCACGTGGGAAATGGGCATCGCCTGCTCACGTGTGTGGAAACCATCAAATCTTTGGTTTGTGTTAAAAAAACCAAAACAGGTTAAGCCAAAACATTTTGAACAAATTAGTACTTCAATAAATAAAAAATCTTAATTGTATTATGTAAAAACCGCTTTAAGAAGAGATTTCTTATCACTCAAATATATTGCTAAATTAAAAGCTTCAACATACCACCCTCCTACCGAACACTTATTTGCCGAAGGGTCGGGAAATCGAGGTCTCAAAGAAATTGAGAAAAACGCCTATCAAAAGGACATATATTACGCGTTAACCAAGATTGGCATGACCCTGAGCAAAATTAAACCCGTTGTTAAACTAACAATACCAAGTATCAGGAAAGGCACTTTATATTCGTTCATTTTTCGTCTCTACAACAGTTCAGAAATTTTCTGGTAAAATTTGATAAATTTTGAATTTCGATGCAGCTCTATTTCACCGTTTCCTCAATCGACATATGACGCTATGTTAATAAATCGAAATAAGACCTACTGTATTTGCAATAATTCGCTATATAAGAATTATTTTGATCAATAATCAAGTTAAAAACTATCATATCTATTAAGTTGGCAAAAACTATATACATTGAGCCAAATTTCAATAAAATCGGTTGAGTAGTTTCTGAGAAATAGAAAGACAAACATCGGGACACAAGATTTTTATATATATAAGGATAAGGATTATTAATCTGCTTCACATATCCCTTGACACCGCAATGAAAATCTATTACTCGACGAGGTCTAGCGTTTATTTTCCTTCTACCTCCTTGATTGTAATATACTATATACTATACTATATGATATACTATAAATCTCCTTAAGGCGAACTTCCACTCAGCCCTTACACCTTTTTGGGAGTGTTTTGTCTGGGATCCTTTTAATGACCAAACGTGTAACGTTGCACAATTGAGGTGAATTTAAGTTACGAAGAAGAATGATCGGTAATCCAATCTTCAACTGGAGATTGTTTGGGTGTATATCCAAGGAATTAAAAAATTCAGATGGGAAATTTACGGCTTCATTTACATCTAGAACATTGTCAATTGATTTTGGAAGTTTATTTCATCGAAATCAACATTTTTTGCTGCCAAAATAGCACGACTACCCAGCCAATTATAGTCCAACCAATTGTTCAAAATATCAGGAAAGGCACTTTATATTCGTTCATTTTTCGTCTCTACAACAGTTCAGAAATTTTCTGGTAAAATTTGATAAATTTTGAATTTCGATGCAGCTCTATTTCACCGTTTCCTCTATAGAGCAATTGTTTAGAAAATATATCTGCCGATGGATCAATTTGAAGTAGTACTCTCATATTTATGGTGAATTAATCTGAAACTTGCGGTTTATCCAAATAACAATTATTCCTGTTCAGTAGAGGTGTAATTTTTTACACAAAGGATTTTTAATCCTTTCTTAATCAACAATAATTTAAAGATAAGTAAAAAAATGTATTCTGGTGAAATTAACAACGAAATATCATTCCAAATAATTGTTCAAAATATCAGGATAGACACTTTATATTTCGTAGACAGTTCATTTTTCGTCTCTACAACAGTTCAGAAATTTTCTGGTAATTTGATAAATTTTGAATTTCGATGCAGCTCTATTTCACCGTTTCCAATATACAGCAATTGTTTAGAAAATATATCTGCCGATGGATCATTTTGCAGTAGTACTCTCATATTTATGGTGGATAAATCTGAAACTTGCGGTTACCCAAATAACAATTATTCCTGTTCAGTAGAGGTGTAATAATCATTGTATGTAAAATTTAAAAAATGCCGCGATTTGTAATCCGTTCTCCTTTCAACAATCATTTAAAGATAAGTAAAAAATTGTATTCTGGTGAAATTAACAACGAAATATCATTCCCAATAATAGCCTACTTTAAATTAAAGAAAGGATTAAAATCTTCGCTGACATTTCTTAAATTTTACATACAAAGATAATTACAACTCTGCTGAACAGGAAGTAACAGCCTCTATTCGATTGGGATTAAATTTTCTCAACTTTAAATTATTGTTGATAAAGGAGGAATTACAAATCTTCACTGACATTTTTTAAATTTTACATTTTAGAGCACGGGATAAAAATAATAAAAAGGTTTGGTAAAATAAAAAAACACTGTGTAGAGAATAATTATTAAAAATCCCATATGATTTTAATCATTATTGAATTTAGTCGAGTTTAATTAAAAAGGCTAAAAAGTAATTTCGAGCTCAAAAATAACAGTGAAGAACGCACAAAGGCACCTGCGAAGTGTGGGCGAAAACGAACATATCGGTGCGGTACTTACAAACGTTTTGTATTACACCCAAAGACAATATATTTATATTTACATTTTTATGTTTATTGGGAAATAAATATTTTCATACATAGTAATATTTATATTTTTATTGGGGTACCTTCTGGTACTTGAGTTAGCTCCGTTGTAGCTTAGATCCTAAAACCCCGATAAGTGGTGACCCCGACGTGATAAAATAAGGCGTATAATGCCTGCAGATAGAAACGTAAGCGAATCCCAGCAACAGCATATAGCGGAACATTCCGCGTTTCACTCTGAGATAGCCTCTTTTACGGGAGCTACATCCCGCCTACCTCCATTTTATAAAACAAACCCGAACCTTTGGTTCCTACAAGCAGACGCCGTATTTGCAACTTCACGGGTTACATCGTCCCGAATCAAATTCCAGTCAATCATAGCCAGCCTGGATCTCGAGGTGCTTACACAGGTAGCGGATCTTCTTACATCTCCCTCTGATGACCCGTATAAGCAGCTGTGTGATAGGTTAATTTCGATTTATTGCGAATCCGAAACTCGGCGAATCAAAAAGCTTTTAGAAGAAACCCAGCTCGGAAGTCAGCGGCCATCTCAGCTCTTCCGTCAGATGACCCAGCTGGCTGGTTCGACAATTAGCGCGGATGTCGTCCGAACATTGTGGCTTCGAAATCTACCCCCACGCGTTCAGGAAATTTTGGCTGCGACCAAGCAGGAAGACGTGGATGCCCTTACAAGCGTAGCCGATAAGATCATGGAGGTCGATCGTCCTGAGGTTTACGCTCTTTCATCACAGGTTCCTTCGGTTCCCAAGGCGAGTTCCAGTAACGATGAAATCTTGGAAGAGCTTAGGAAACTTAGGGTAGAGTTAGCAGACCTTAGGAAGAGGTGCAGGTCTGCGAGTAGGGATCGGCCCAGCAATTCCCAGCAGCGAGAACGCTCCAAGTCCCCTAATGATGGACTCTGCTTCTTTCATCATAGATTTCGCTCCAAGGCTAGAAACTGTAGACCCCCTTGCAGCTGGAAGTCCCAACCACCACGGGATTTTTAGAAGGGCCGATAGATCAAGCGGCCGTCATCGAAGCCCAACCTCAGCGCCGCCTTTTTATTACGGACAAGAGGTCCGGTCTCTCCTTTCTGGTGGATACCGGAGCCTCTATTTCCATTGTTCCTCGCAATCCTCGTACTCATCGCAAAGCAACCGACTACAGCCTCATCGCCGCAAACAACACCACCATATCAACGTATGGCGAGAAAACGCTTTACCTCGATATTGGTCTTCGTCGCGTCTTTCCATGGACCTTTTTGATCGCGGATATCGGCAGGCCTATACTCGGAGCGGATTTTCTTTTTCATCATAGGCTCACCGTCGACGTCGGCAGCAGGAGGCTCATCGATCAGCATACGGGATTGAAAGTAATAGGGAAGATCTCTTCCATCGCTTCACCTTCGATTTCGACCATACCCGATGGTTGCGCTTACGCACACATTCTACGGGACTTTCCTAACATCACACGTCCCTCGCCCATCCGTGGACCACCAAGGCAAGTCGTGGAACACCAAATAGAGACTAAGGGACACCCTGTGAAGAGCAAAGCCAGGCGATTACCACCGGAGAAATACAAGGCTGTCAAAGAAGAATTCCAGAGAATGATGGATGAAGGAATATGCCGGCCATCGAAGAGCAGCTGGTCCAGTCCACTTCACGTTGTGACGAAACGGGACGGGAGTTTTAGAATCTGCGGAGATTACCGCAGGCTGAACGAGCTTACTGTTCCGGACAGATACGCGGTGCCGAACTTGATGGACTTTACCAACCATCTCGACGGGAAAACAATCTTTACAACCCTCGATATTACACGCGCGTACCACCACATTCCTATAGTCGAGCAAGATATTGAGAAAACGGCAGTTATCACCCCATTTGGTCTTTTTGAATTCCCCAGGATGACATTTGGCCTGAAGAATGCTGCCCAGACTTTTCAACGGTTTATAGACAACATGTTGCGAGACATGCCTTTCGTTTTCGCATATTTAGACGATTTCCTCGTCGCTTCCCAAACAATTGAAGAACACGAAAAGCATTTACGGGAGATATTCGCACGCCTGGATGAATTCCACTTGTCGCTGAACGTCGGTAAGTGTGTTTTCGGAAAGCGAGAAGTGGACTTCCTTGGTTACAGGGTAGATGCAGACGGAATACAGCCCCTTCCTTCGAAGGTGCAGACAGTCCTAGATTTTCCCCAACCAAAAACCAAATGCGAACTGAGACGTTTCCTGGGTATGCTTAATTTCTATATGAAATGTCTACCGCATGTAGCCCATATCCAGGGACCTCTTAACCGAATTCTTCATAACGCGAAAAAAGGTGATAAAACTCCAATAGAATGGACAGCAGAGACTACAAATTCGTTTGAGGAAAGCAAGCGTAGCCTGTCAGAAGCGGTAAAACTTGTGCATCCCGCATCTAATTGCGAACTTTCTTTAGTCTGCGACGCATCGGACAACGGCATTGGTGCAGTCCTGCAGCAGCATAAGAATGGGTTTTGGCGTCCACTAGGATTTTTTTCCAAAGCTCTCTCACAGACGCAGAAAAACTACGCCACCTACGATAAGGAACTCCTTGCGATCTACGAAGCAGTGAAGCATTTTCGCCCACTCGTCGAAGGCCTCAATTTCTTCATCGTGACGGACCACAAGCCACTCACACACGCTTTTGTCCAGCATTCAGAGTCGACATCTCCACGTCGAATACGACACCTCAATTTCATAAGTCAGTTCTCCACTGACATCCGTTACCGACCAGGGAGTGAGAACGTTGTGGCTGATGCCCTTTCGAGAATCGAAGAAGTGGACCTTCCTAATGACCTGGAGGCTCTTGCTGAAGCACAGAAGAAGGATCAAACCATCCAGGATCTTAAGAGGAATACCTCGATAGAACTGAAGCTGATGTCAATGCCCGGAACCGAGTCGAAGCTACTTTGCGAGACCTCAACGAAAACAGCTAGACCCTACGTTCCTCCTGAATTTCGTCGCTCCACTTTTAATAGGCTCCACGGTTTAAGTCATCCAGGGATCAAGGCAACAAGGAAACTTATCTCCGAACGTTACTTTTGGCCTGAAATGAACGCAGACATAGGCAACTGGGCTAAGACTTGTATACAGTGTCAAAAGGCTAAGGTTCATCGACATACCACAGCACCACTTGGTACGATTGAACCTGCGAACCGTTTCCAGCACGTCCACTTGGATATTTTAGGACCTTTGCTGCCATCGGAGGGG
>OU426978.1:140108495-140120995 GCA_911387785.2 Aelia acuminata | reverse complement strand
ATCTTTGGAAGATGAGTTCGCATAGACAGGGATTGATTCAGAATGCTAGTTTGATCCAATTGTACTGGTTGAGATGGTGTAGGATTCATGTATTTTTCATAAATCGCATTCGATTAATGAAAATACCGCTCAACATTCGCCAATGTGGTCCGATCCTTATCACATAGTTCTTTTCCTTCAGTAAACATAAAAGACAAACCCTATCTTGATCGTCTTTACGACCTTGTTCAACAACAGCTTTGATTTTTGGCCCTAAAACGTTGAGTTTTCTGCGTAATGAAGACTCAGTCGACATCATGAAGGGTTATTGTTGGAAAAGAAAAGTGAAATGAAGGGGGTAAAATTTGCAAGAATGTATGAAATTAAATTAAAATAAGCGAAATCTGGTGGGTGAGATCGAACAACTAACAAAGTTACAAAGACTTAGATAAAACAGAATAAAGTGGGAACCCTGTAAGAATTCAAAAGATGTATACCAAAATAAAATGTAAAGCATACAAATGAAAATATCAAATTTAAAGAAAGATTTAGAATATAAGTATATTACAAGAATATAGTAACAGAGAATTTCCTTTCACTTTTTATGCTAATTTCAATACAAAACTACGGCAATTAAGCGATCTGGCCCGGAGGACCAGTATGTTGAGGCAAGTTAGGTTTTAATAATAAAAACCTTTCACTTCCCTGATGAAGAAAGTATGGCCGGTGCTCAATGCTCTTAGGTTTGTTGGTTAATGTAATAAAAGTTTTATATAACAAAAGAATAACATGAAAGATATTTAACATAAAGTTTACCTTTGTAATTTAGAATGAAAGGAAATAAATAAAGAAAATTCTCTGGTATTTTAGAGCTTAAACAGTAATTTATTAAATACAAATAATTTATTAAATAAGAACGAAACTTGAATGATTGAATGAAAATGAAATACAACTTATAAACTATTATAGACAAAAATATGCTTTAATCGAATGGTCATTCATGAACTATAGAGTAGAGTAATAAACAAATGATTAATAACTATAATACAAAGATATATATAATAACTGAATTCAACAATTTGATTCAATGTTAAAAGGTAAAGTTCAATGTTCAGAAAATGTTATTTAAATTTGAAGATTAAACACAATGTAATGTTCATACATTATTAAAAAAAATAATGATGGAAGTATTTTACTTTAAAGGTCCATCCCGCTGAAATCTTAATCTTCCTCTTCGCTCGTCTTCTAAAAGAATGTCTGCAAATGTGCACAATACACAACTGAACACATTGGGTGAACGAGAATGTAATAAATGTTTTTAAAGAATGTTTTAAGCGTGAGGAGTAATGCGTACTCGGCTGGCGAGAATCAACAGCTGACTGACTTGGTGAAGCGTCTTTTGTTTGTCTCAGAGCGTCTTCGACCAATCAAAAACGCCCACGCACATAACACTAAACTAATGCTAATTAAATACCTAATATAGATTGGTATGATATTCAATGTTAAATTTGATTAATAAATTAACGACAATATATTAGTTACTGAATTTACAACTTATTAATTATTGAATTTAGAATTAATTTAAAAATGCTGAACTAAAAATTAAACTAAAGAATTATATAAAATAAAAAAATGGGTTCCCTGAACAGGATGTCACTTATTTTTATTTAACTAAAAATCATTTCAATAATTTTAAATAGCACACCATATTCAAGTCTTTTGTTCTCAAAATTCCACTATTGAAAACATTCATGTCCAGCATTCCTTATCCTTATGCTCCCTCACAAGAACCACGAACTAGCACCTTTTCCTTACAATTTTATAAGTCCGGAATTTCAAATCACCCTTAACTAAATTTAGAAATATCTAAGGAAATCGTCACATGAGCCACCCTGTTCAACTATAAATAAGATGAAAAAAGTGTTTTTTGAGCAGTAGTGCACAATAACACTAATCTAATGGAGATTTTGCATAGCAGAAACAGACCAATCTCTGTAAAGGATCCTTCGATATCAAAGATTTCCTTTTTTTCATTCAGGAACATTACTGATTTTTCGAGAAAAAAAACACACTGTTTTTTAATTATTGGCGAATAAAGTATGACGTAAATCCTTTTCAACGACTTTTCGGGGTATTGTGGCATATCTAATTATATAAATAATTACATAAGTTCAAGGAGCGTTGAGGGGGAAAACACAATACCTAATATACTTCTTTAAATATAATATAGTAGCACCTTCCAACTTGTTTTTTTCCGTTTCCTATCAATTTTATTATATTGTATTAAAAATAATGTTTTTCTTCTAATTGTTTAGCTAAAATAGTGTTACACACGGCCTACATTTAATTTTTAATTTTATTGTAAATATTCTATACAAATTATTTTCTTTTGGTTTACGTATCTATTCAATCTTTATTTAATAAATTCGGCCTTTATACATCTACCTCCCTCTGGGCAATTCCTTTTAGAAGAATATTTTATTATTTAATTTATTATACGAACTAATTGGTCGTGGTGTTGTCAAAGATGACAATAGGATACGTTCGAGGATATAAACATTTCTCCTTTACTAATAAAGTACGCATCTAATTCGAATGCAGGCAGCGTAGCTTGCATAACGTCTCAGATAATAGTTCATTAATTTAAAAAAATGGAGGTGACAAACATTTTCGTGAATAAAAGTCATATCAATCAAGAGTTTAGAACCAATTAAAGAAGGACCATCGCTCCATGATCTCTTTATTCCATTAACTTCTAATGGAACATTTTCGGGATGAAATTTCGGAACAGCGGTACCTGTGGCAGATTATTTGACCGTTATAATAGTGAACTCTCATCACTTCTTTTCTAGTTTAAAAGAACCTTGATTAACTTTGTTTGATGCCAACTATCGACGCGCATACAAGGGATAAATAGATCCCGAAGAGGCAGGAGCGTCAGCAGGATTTCGTCTAGTAGTGGCGGGCTGGTTAAATTCTTATGACCTATAAGAATATAAGGATCGATATTTTTTTATATAATATTTAACAAACGTAGTGAGTGAATACTAATTTATTTAATTTGTAGATTTTCCTAATTTCTAAGGGGGGGGGGGGAGTTCCGCTCAAGGAAAATCCGCGGTAGAGGAAGAACGCTGCGGTAGCTACCGGCACTAGGGCGATTGAGGAAAGGTGCTAAGAAATCGGCCGTGTCCTCTAATCAGTTATTTCCGATTTCCTCGCACGGCCCAAATCTCTCGAACAAAGCAATCGCTTTCTCTCCAGAACCTAAAACAGTTTTGCAATGGAAAGCAGCTAATCTCTAAGACGGCGGATGACATTGACGACTAGTTCAAAAATGGAATATGTGGTTGGCTTGATGTAATTTACGATCATAGAATGGGTTAGAAGAGTGGTTCATTTCAATAAACACACATTGGCGGATCCAGGGGGGGGGGCTGTGGGGGCTGCAGCTCCTCCCTTTGGAAAACTTTTCGTCATAAAAAGATAGAATTTGACTTTCCTTAAAGTAAGGAAGCAAGTTAAAGAACAAATAATATGCTGTACAAGTAGAATTTTAGTTGTGGGAAAGAAACATAAAGGTACAAAAGCTGATTGGCGTATCCAAATGAAGGGCTGTGGGGCTGCAGCCCCCCCCCCCCCTTTAGGACTGCAGCCCCCCCTTTACAGTCGGCTGGATCCGCCCATGTAAACACAAGATAGAAAGAATGCTTATTCCATAGATTCTTTCACATTCGGTTGTGGAATACAATGCATAAATTGTCTTATGAAATACCAACTTTAGGAAATTATGAAATATCATTTTTTTGAATTTAAAATACTCTCTCCTTTATCATTTTTTTATGTAGTTATCACCGACATATTCATGTTTCATAGATAGTATTTTTCAATTTTATAATACTATGTTTCATTTCAATTCAAGAAGAATGCATAATCCTTATATTCATTTACGCTCGGTTGTGGAGTACAATATATAAATATTTATTTATTATTGTCCAATAAATCAATTTTATAGTGAAATACCAAATTTTTGAAACTATTAAACACAATTTTGTGAATGTAAAATACTCACTCCCTTATATCGGATTCTGATATTAATATGGCAAACATTATGACAAAAACTATTTTTAAAATTATAGATTATTAGTATTAACTTGACATGATTAATACTATGTTATCGACAAATCCATACTCTAAATTAGAAATAAGTTTTCTAATTTTTTTAGTAAAAGTGATAAGGAAAAACAATTAGGAATATAAACAAAAAATTTATAAAAATTGTCATTGTGTTGTACCAATAAGCATAAAAATATTTTTTACTTTCAGTAAACGTTGCCTGTCCTCATTTCTATATAAGCTTATGTCAAGATAGTTTGGTTTGGCACGACCAGTTGACACTTCTACCGTAGAACATAAGTGAAGATAAATATTGAAGCTATCGAATGAAAACAGCTGCGAACTGTTTACATTGTAAGATCACATAAAAGCCACACGTGGTTAGAATTTTTTTTTCGGAACCTCGGCTTAAAACTATAAAACTGATTCAACTCAGTTATGAAGTATTACAACAAAAGCTCTAGACTATTTTTCAATTATCTTCAGGGACATCGTGAAAAACATTTCAACATGGCCGACATAAAAAGAGAGGAAAACACCCCAAGAGGCCTGAAAGGAGATTCAATTCACTTTTAAATTGAATTAGATAAACATAATAGATATTTTAAAAATAAATTAAAACTTATTTAATAATAACATAATCAACGTGATGGTTCAGTGAATGACAAAATAAACGATAAAAAACATTTTATAAAAAAATATTAAACCGACTTCGAAACCTAGGAACCAGTAAAAATAAATTCACTGAAAAGTATGAAATAATTACCTTCTGATTTTTATGAACACACAGCAAAATTAAAAATGGTATAAAAAGTGGAGAAGTGCAATAAGACGAATAATTTTATTTTGATTTGTACAAATACACACTAATTGTTAATAAAAATTATTAAATTTAAATATTAAATACTATGTTCAATACAACAAAATCTTTTCGGAGGCGGCGCAAAATAGAAATAACATGTTACTGATACAATTCCATTAGTAGGCATTGAAATCAATAGCTGGGAAGAGAAGATCAATTTAGAAGATTTTCATAATGTCTAGTGTAAAAAATTTTTAATTTTGCGCCGCCTCCGAAAAGATTGTGTTGTATTGAACATAGTATTTAATATTTAAATTTAATAATTTTTATTAACAATTAGTGTGTATTTGTACAAATCAAAATAAAATTATTCGTCTTATTGCACTTCTCCACTTTTTATACCATTTTTAATTTTGCTGTGTGTTCATAAAAATCAGAAGGTAATTATTTCATACTTTTCAGTGAATTTATTTTTACTGGTTCCTAGGTTTCGAAGTCGGTTTAATATTTTTTTATAAAATGTTTTTTATTTAACAATTTTTAGTTGGAGAAGATAACAAATGTAGAAAACCATACGCTGGTTAAAAAATTTCGTTGGTAATTGGTCGTTGATAAAATAAACGTTGGTTTAAAAATTTCGAAATCTTTTTACGCTCTAACACGTTTGTCTTTCCCAGGTCTTTTTATTATACAATAATTGTATAAAATTATTATGAAATACACTTTACCTTTTCAATTTTATGAATACACACAGAAAAGTGGGAAAGCGGTGCGTGTATTATACAACTTTCAACACACTACGTTTTATGATTATAAATGGATTTTTTTTTTTTTAAAAAAGATCAATGTTCAATTGGGAAGGGAACACATAAAATGTTTTTCCACAATGACAATATTTTTCCTTTGCTAAATGTCGTCAGTACTTGTCATTTACGTAGAGAATCAGTGTTCCGAGATGTGTCGAGTTAGATATACATAAATACATAAATCCGGCCATTCCAAGATGAAGTAGATAAGTCACTGAAAAGTTGAGAATTTGGCCGGTGTTAGACAAGATATCATTAATGGAGAATCGATGAGGATGCTAATATGACCTATAGTAAATTTGAAAGTAATTTTTAAATCTTGATTGCTTGAATATCCTTCTAAAAACTATGGCGATATTAAACACGACTTCATTGGATTACATCATTGGATAAAAGTCCCTGCAAAAAAGGGGCAACCATAAAATTTATCGATATCAAAAAGACTGTCTAGCTAGGATAGAAGCAACAGGGTTTGGGACTCACATATGGTTAATTTATTATTACGAAGGATATTATTATTCTCCGTATTAGACTACTGACTTAATTCCAAAGGTTGATTCAATTATTTTCGTAATTCCTTACGATGAATTTTTGACTAAATTTATTACCGAAGTACTATGAATTATATCCTTCGTAATAAAACATTATTCAGAAAATAAATTGCTAAACAATGTTGCTTCAATTCTTGTGGCGTAGCATTTATCATCATTTTTAACAATCATTTCCATGACTGCCAAATTTTTGCTGAGGGGACTTTCATACAATGAGGTTGTTTTCGGGTAGTTATCAAGTTTTATTTTGTAGTTTTTATTGATGGATGAACACCAGCAAAAGCCTCGATAGTTGTAGAAACAAATTTAAAAACCGATACTAGTAATCCGGATAACATAACAGAAGTGTCACCCATAAAGGATCGGCACAAGACCTCCGGCAAGATATTCAACAGTAACCGAGTGTATCCGGAAGACAGAGGTATCTGAATCCTTTATTAAGTCAACTGAAAATGAGCTTTTCCAGGAATTATTGTATTCTTTTTTAATGTGCATAGTCAATAAAAGATAGAAATCAAAATTTAATTTAAATCAATAATAGCTACGATTTTAAATTTAAACAATCCTTCGGGAGCTTGAAGAAGTCTTAAATTCTGCTTTAAAACGATTACCAATACTCAGTCTTTCTTGGAATTCCACGAATTTTGTTGTCTTATGATTATGGTGTCCAAACGTTGATTAGATCTAAATAAAGAAGGTTTACTGTTATCGGTGAATATACATCTATCTAATATTTATGCTAATATCGCTACAGAAAACGACAGCGATATTATATTCTGCTGATATTTATATCTTCATTTAAATCTAATGTTGAAATTTAGTTAAGGTTATGTATAGGTTTGTTCCAACAAGCACGTAAAACACATCGATAACTAACAGACTGCTCATGTTCTCCCCCCACTCTTTTGATTCTGAATTTGATTGGTTGGTTTTCCCATTTGATTCATCCAGCAGCAGAGATGGGCAAATTGTATCTGCAGATACAGATATCGGATACTGTAGCTGTGGAAAGTACTCATGAGAGCAGATACAGATAGTATCCGTATCCGTACGGACGGATTCCGAAGGATCCGAGTACTTCTCGTATCTGTCAGCTTCGGATACAGTGACTACTCGTATCTGTCAGGACAGATACCCGAGTATCTGTGAGTACTTCGGTATTTAGTTATTTTTTTCCGGATACTATTTCGGATATTTCTACTTCTGGGGCTGGGTTGTTTACAATTCCATTATTATTCTAATATTCTATTAAAGTTATAAACAAATTATTAGTATTAAGCCGACAACATTTTATCGCTTCGAAATAAGGGTGCAATATCCAAAGCGTTAATTTTGACAAAAAGTAATAATTTAAAAAAAAAACGATAGGAATATAAAATTATTTTATTTTTTTATTTTTTCAGATTTTTAAAATTGTAAACTACTGTGATGATAATAGTGGCTTATAATTGGAAAATACTACCGATTTTAAAATTCGATGCTGGTGGGGGGGGGGGACATTTTATTAACTTTCCGTTTTCTTCGAGAAGAGTCTTTATGGTAACGGCAGATTTTGAAAATAGTAACATTTTTAAAATTTGGTTGGGGAGAGCGTTTCTACGATTTTTTTTTTTAACTTCTGATTAATTTGTTATGATTGTCTGTCTATATCTATGTTTACGCGTTCTTAGATTTTGAAAAAGTATTAATGTTTTACGGATACTTCTACTTCTGAGGTTAGGAATATTTAAAATGTTGTTATTAAACTTTTTTATTATTATTAGGCTGTCAACATTTTATGTTTTCGAAATAAGGATCCTATCGAAAATTTTAAAAATAATCATACTTTTAAAATTGTAATTATTTAAAATTAATAATATTCAAACGGAAAATTTTTTTTTTCTATTTCTTCACAATAAAGAAGCATAATTATGTTTAGGCTGGCTTAACTTTTGAGAATAGAAATAATTTTAAAATTACTATATTGTGGGGGTCCACCTTTAAGAGAAAATTGTAACTTCTAAAATTAATACGAATAGAATTTATATTTTTGTTAATATACACTAAATGAGGGCTCATACGGGTATGGATTTGGTGAATGGAATCAATTTTAAAATTCGATGCAGCGAGGGAGGATTTCTTCGGGATGAGCGTTTAAGATATTGGGGGATCAGATTTCGAAAATATTTACAATTTTAAAATTTGGTGCGGGGCTACTACGCTATTTTTTTAACTTCTGATTATTTCGTTGTGAGGGTCTATATTAGTTGCACATAAATTTTATTATAGTACGTTTTATTATAATCAAAATATAAAGAAACACACAATAAGAGTAGATATGAATTGAAACATTCCTATCTAAAATGGAGACGCTATAAATCAAAAAGAATCAGGAACAGTTTATTTGAGATAATAAAATGCAATTCACAAACTATTTCAATTTTTTTACAAATCAATTAAATTATATGGAAAAACATTTATACTATCTTACATTTTAATAATTTATTCAACTTTTTATCTTTTTAACTTAAAAATTACTAAGGAATCTTTGTCATTGTCGCATAGGCTGGTAACAACAAGAAGTAACAAAATAATGGAAACCTCATCAAACTGATGGTGTGTTAGCATTGACATGGGTACTTTACAAAGATAATCATGTAAAAGATATTGAAATTAAAAATGAATATTTCAATGATAAAAAAACTCCTGTTTTCATTTATGAGTAAAGAGTGTTGCAGAGACTAGGGCAAAATTATAAGGGTAGAGGTAGGACAGGTTAATTTGCCGACTTCAAAGGGTTTACTGCGGGGAAACCCAACCCTTTTGAAGTGAAAGGGTACACAACGATCAGGTGTAAACTTAAGATAAGGAATTGTAAAACTAGCAATATACAATAGATGGTACAGTATACAAATTGTTCATATCTGGACTCAATAATTAGATAAAACTGAGAGTACACACAAGCAGACCTGGGCATTATTTATATGATTCCGGTTTTTCACATTTCATAATAAAATAGTTTGTTTTTGTTTTTTAATATTTTTAGAACAATATTTCTTTTTATGACAGAATAAAAAATTTGTACATTAAATCTACTCAAAGAAGTACTTATAATTAATTAAACATTTTAAACGTAAATTCTAGAAAAATCTGGCGAATCAATAAAAAAATAACTTTTAAAAGGTGACTTCAATACTACAAAGAATTTGCTTAAAACATTACATTTATGTATTCACATTGACTAATAAATGATCATACAGGAAGTTATTTTGGAGCAACAAAAATACATGGACTGGACAACAAGTCCTCTTCGTCCCAAGAAATAATGCTTGGTAGTATGCTTTTTAAGTCCGATATAAATAATTAGCATCGATAGTAATAATTATTTTTGCTAAATGTGAATGTTAAGCCCCTAAAAATGATTTCTTAGAACATTTAGAAATGCTCATAAATAAAAATTAAATGGAAAAATAAGGCAAACGTTCACCTGGATCGGAACGATTTTTTAACTTATAACGCGTCTGGCGGGTATTAGTAAGAATTTTTAACCAGCTAGACGACCGAATTTCGTGTTTAGGAACCTTTTTGAATAAATTGGCACAAGAATGAATCGTATGTTTTATGGGTGAGTTTTTGTGATTCTCGCGCGCGTCTGGTAGGTACTAGTAAGAGTTTTATCGCTGCCAGAGGATTTTCCCTTTCTACAGAAATAAAAACCTAACGATTAAGCCATATTTCATCCGTATGTTTTATGGGTGAATTTTTATGAAAAAAATTAATTATTCAAATTAATTTTTAAGGCATTAGTAAGAATTTTATCGCTGCCAGACTGTCGGTTTCGCACTTGACTCTGTGGTTTCTAAAAATGCTGAAATTTTTAGGTGTATGTTCTATGGGTGAGATTTGTTGCATCTGGCTCCTGTACTATAACCATTATTTTCATTTTGAGAACCCCTCCGTATTAGCTACTGTACCTAATCATGATAAACGACTCCTCTCAAAATCCATATTTATCCATCAGGGGAAAATGATACTGTAATCTATGACCTAGATAAAGGGATAATTTCATCTACTTACTCTAACATCTTCCGCGTCCTCAAATCCTAGTTTTGATTTCATAGGTATCCGCTACTATCGATGTAGCTCTATATTATTATATCACTTCTTTTTTACATACTTTTTTTCATTTTTTATATACATTGTTACCTTGTGTGTACTCTCAGTTTTTATCGTATTATTGGGTCCAGATATTAACAACTTCTTTACTGTATCATCTGTATTGTTAATTTTACAATTCCTTATTTATTTCTATTTTACACTTTGTCGTTGTGTATCCTTTCACTTCAAAAGCATTGGGTTTCCCCGTAATAAACCCTTTGAAGTCGGCAAACTAACCCTCTCCCCTCCTCTCACACAAATTTTCCCTCAGTTTGTGCATTACTGTGGACTTAACAAGGTAAATATCAGATTTTATTTTGTCATTCTAACCAGCTACTTATTCCAATATTCACGTATAATTTTAGTCATATCAACATACCATCAGTTAGATTAGCTATCCATTATTTTGTTACTTCTTGTTGTTAATATCTAAATTAATAATTACATGATTAAAATTTAATCATCATCTTCTTCATAGTCCGGGAGTTGAGGGCCGAAAAAAGTGTCAGGTTTGAGGAAAGTTTTTAATCAAAAAGGCTGAAAGTACTCATTTCATAGACAACAAATGTGAACGTCCGCCACTTCACATAGGTTGCCATCAAATTTTATCTGCAAACTAAATCGAAATTTTCGAACTTCTTTCAATTTTTTGCTTATAACTCAAAAACAATTCATCGCAGAGAAATACGAGTTCTCTTTAATTTAAGAGGGCTTGAAATTTGCGTCGAATTAGTTTCTTAAAGATAAAATGGGATAAGACTTTTCGCCAAAAACCGTATCATATTTTCTAATATTTGCCATTTTAGCGGAAAAATGAATGACGCTCATGTTTCAAAGCCTACCATTCGAAGAGGGATACTCCAAATAAAAACTTTTACCAGTAATAGTAGTAGAATATCAAATTGTGTGTAGAACGAGCTCCTTAATTTTATAATTAGCCGACTCCTATAGAGACAAAGCAATTAAAACGTGAACGTATTTAGCGCATAGTGGCCTAGAATTGTTTACTTCCAACTATAAAAGGCTATTTTTTGGAAAATTGAATATATATATATTTAAAATTTATAATATAATTAATTATTATGATTTAATTTTATAATATTAGTGTACGGGTAATAGTAATGGACACCCGTTTAAAATAAATTCGAAAATGTTACCGTTTTCAATATTATAGGCCCCTCCCCACTCGAACTTTAAAATAAATATTAATGTTAATGGTTACCTGGTCATGATATAATATGCTTAGGTAAACATGAAGAATATTCCCACATTTCAAAATATTCCGTGAATTTAAAGTTGTGGAATGAGGAATACCCCTCCCCCCCCCCCCCCCCCCCCGACCGCCACCACCACCAAGATTGAATTTAAAAATTAATACTTTTTCAAAATCTACGAACACGTAAATATAGAGACTGACACTCATAACAAATTAATCAGAAGTTAAAAAAAAAAAACGTAGTAACGCCCTCCCCAACCAAATTTTAAAAATGTTACTATTTTCAAAATCTGCCGTTACCATAAAGACTCATCTCGAAGAAAACGGAAATTTAATAAAATGCCCCCCCCCCCCCCACCAGCATCGAATTTTAAAATCGGTAGTATTTTCCAATTATAAGCCACTATTATCATCACAGTAGTTTACAATTTTAAAAATCCGAAAAGATAAAAAAAGAAAATAATTTTATATTCCTATCGTTTTTTTTTTTTTTAAATTATTACTTTTTGTCAAAATTAACGCTTTGGATATTGCACCCTTATTTCGAAGCGATAAAATGTTGTCGGCTTAATACTAATAATTTGTTTATAATTTTAATAGAATATTAGAATAATAATGGAATTGTAAACAACCCACCCCCAGAAGTAGAAATATCCGAAATAGTATCCGGAAAAAAATAACTAAATACCGAAGTACTCACAGATACTCGGGTATCTGTCCGGACAGATACGAGTAGTCACTGTATCCGAATCTGACAGATACGAGAAGTACTCGGATACATTTGAAAATTTTGGAGGGATTCGAGTACAGTATCCGAGTAAAAAAGTATCTGTAACTAAGTATCTAGTATCCGAAACTAGTACTTTTTTACTCGGATAGTGCCCAACTCTGTC